>JAOTON010001124.1:600000-794306 GCA_034440635.1 Lepas anatifera
CGTTTTTCTACGCTACTTAGTTTCCGAGATCTTGGGGGCCTACCAGGCCCCTCCAGTGCGCGTTAGTGCCAGACCCCCCTCCAGTGCGGGTGTTAAACCTACTTGTTCAAATTGTTCAACTAATTGTTAGATATTGACTTGCCGCAATATTTATTAGCACACCACCCATTTAACACACGCATTGACGGGGGGAGCCAGGTATCCGCCCCATTGGGTTATTTGGAGATGCTATTTCGTCACTCAAAAAACGGCGGCGCTACATGCCGCCGTACTTGGCATACCTTTTCTCTGATCATTTTGCTAGGTCATCTCAGGTCAGGTAACCAGTACAGGTCAAGTTACCTGACGTCAAAAGGAAGTTTAAGATAGAGTAAGTCAGAGCAGGGTAAACTTACTCGATTGAAACTCATCATCTAATGGCCCCCCTCCCTCCGAGTTTTCTAAAACGTATTCCGGTATTTTTCATATCGATGCCCTAAGGTCAGGTACGAGCCGTTACCTCCTAATTGGAAATGCATGAGAAAAACGTTTTAACTGAATACCTAAGTAATAAATAGTAATAGAGCGTTTATTTCAACTTCATTAGATTTGGCTCGTCTTTGCAGTTCAAATGATATGCATGTTGACCTTATTTGACCTGCTTTGGAGAGAGAGAGAGAGAGACCTGCAAGGTCATATTATATATCATTCGGTTCATCTGGCTGCGATGATTCCAGTGGTCTAATTTTTTTGCTCTATATTTACTTGTTCAGATGAAATGACCGAAAACCTTCATTTACAAGTTATCCCTAAGACGGTAAGTTTTGACCTCTAGTGACCTTAAATGTGTTATGACAAAAACTGTTCAAATATACTCGATAGAAAAGTGGATGGGCTAACCAACGCCGTTTACTGTTTTTTTTGCTATTTAGCGTGATTCTCGAGATCCTAGGGGTGTCCCCTTTCAAAGCGGAGGTGGCTCAGATCCCCGTCAGTGGGCGTGTTAACAGGAAGCCAGGAGTGCCCTTCCAATCACCCGAGGCTATCAAATGAGATTTTATCCACATAACAAGAACATTTGTTAGCATCGTCAATCATTTTAGCCGCACCACTCCCCGCTAACATGTAATATTTTTCCTGATTTTCCAACTATGCATTTTTTGCTCTGAAAGTGTCTGGTCTAGGATTTTGGTAAGTGGGAGAGGGCGGAGCCTCAGAGGGCGCACTTTTCCAACAAGTATTCACCCAATGCGAGCCTATAGTATCACATCCTTCGCGTCCGATTTCGTTGACCCGTCATTTTTATGGATCGTGTTTTTAACAAAGTTATGTTTCTCCCTCCCACTGCCATAACAGTTTTTCTGCTGTTCTGTTACTTTTTTGGCGTCAGAACATCTTATTCAAGAGCGGAAAAGGTCAAAAGAAGTCATATACTAGGAACAATAAAAAAATAGCTTAGGTGCCAGCTGCTGGAAAAGGGCCGAAAAATCCACATTCCATGAAAGGGCTAACTAAAAAAATCGCAAGGCCAAACACGACAAAAACGGTCACATTTGAGATATTTGGCCTTCATATGGCCAACCTGGCAGCCCTGGCGCTACTGCAAATGAACTAACTATTTTCTTATTTTTCTTTATGGGTGTGGCAAGGTAAGTAAATTCCTAAAGTATCGAACACATGTGGGTTATAGTCTAAATCGAGATAAGTTGTATGTACATACCTATTATGATGAGTGGCTGCTGCTGTGAAAACCTTCTAGGGACTGAAGTTAAAAAAACAGGTAATAATGTTGGGGCTTATCGACGCACCAACTGTCAGGGTCATATGGCGTTGTCGATTCCCTCCCCCTGTTGGAAGGGTTTCCGGCAGGCAGTTTGATGATTTGGACGAAGGGCCGAATACATGATCTCTCCCAATTTTTAACGCAAAGGATTGGGTGAAAAAAGTCAACTAACAATTTATCAACTTAGCAGAAAAAGTTGATGCCGCGATCTCACGATAAATTTCACGTATGTAACCACCACAAAAATAAATAAATAGGCTAAGCACTTCACACTACCACACCAGCAACCAGTCTTACGCGCTTTGACTACACCGTGTCCCGCTAATCCACGAACGAAATCTGAGCGCTGACAACTGACCGCGAATGAAATAAAAGCATCATGCAATCCCATGGTACAGGTTGGGCGTGGGCTTCCGGTCGGATTGAACACGATGTTTGATTGGTTGTGGGCCAGCGTTTATCAACAGTGTGTGATTAGTTGATGCTGAAGCTGCTTTGCTGGGATTTTCCGTAACCTCGCGCTTTGTTTCGTTTTTGCACGATTGAGTAGACAGCCACTGATGAAAAATTTGTAACACACATTTTTGTGGATTTCCAATTTGGGACCAGCAATAGCATAAACATACTTTTATTTACTATTATTATTTATGTCTTTTTTTGTTCGGTGAGTTTGCGTTTGTTCACTTTTAAGCCCTGTCACTGGGGGCCAATTTCCGGGCACTGGGGGGGCATTTCGGGCGACTGGGCGCAAGTGGCCCCCCAGTTAACATGTTAAAAATGGCCTGGGCAGACGGGCAGACAAAGAAACAATGAGCAACCTGCTTACATTGCTGCTATTTTGGGCCTTTTGCTCAGATTCTTCGAGTCGTGTGACATGTTTGTGTCATCCCGGAGAGCAGGATGAGGTAGGAAATTTTTTCAACATGTTAGCTGGGGGGGCTATTTGCCCCTTCGTAGTCGACTGAAATGCCTCCAGTGCCTGGCAATTGGGCCCCCAGCGAAATAGACAGGAGATGACTTAAAATTGAACAAACGCAAACTCACCTCATGAAAATAAGACAAAAGCACCACCCAACAATAATTATTTTGTTCTTTGTTCGTCCCAAATTGGTTATCCACAAAAATTATGTTAAAAAATTTCCATCAGTGACTGTCTACTCCATCTTGCGAAGACGAAACAAAGCGCGTAGTTGCGGGAAATTCAAAAAAACAGTATCAGCATCAACTAATCACAGCGCTGGAGCCTACAACCAATCAAATATCATGTTCTTTCCGACCGGAAGCCCCGTCCCAGCCAGTACCGTGGAATTTCATGATGCTCTATTTCATACGTGGTCAGTTTTAAGCGCTCAGAGCTCGTTCGTAGATTAGGCGGGACACGGTGTCGTCAAAGTACGTCAGACTGGTTGCTGGTGTGGCGGTGTGAAGTGCTTAGCCTTGCCATTTATAATAATGGTGGCAGCATACGTGACATTTATAGTGAGATCCACTGCATTAAACTTCCATTTGTTAAGTTGATAAGTTATTAGTTGACCTGTCTCATCGAGTCCTTGCTGTTGAAAATTGGCAGAGATTATATATTTGGCCACAGCCATTCGTGAGAATTATCAAACTGGCTCCCAAAATTCCTTCCAACAGGGAAAGAGTTGACGACGCCATATGACCCTGACAGTTGGTGCGTCGATAAGCCCCAGAATTATTCACTGGTTTTTGCACAACATTCCCTAGATGATTTCGACAGCAGCACCCACACATCATAGTAGGTATGCACATAATGAAATTATCTCCATTTAGCCTATAAACCAATGTATTCGATACTTTAGGAACTTTCCTACCTTTCCACACTCAAAGAAAAATAATAAAATAGTTTGTTCATTTGGTATATATTGCAACAGCATCTACATACTCCAGAATAAGGAATAACGCAAGAATTGGGAAACACTTTTTAACAACGCGTCTAAGTTTCATTACCTCCCCCTCCCCTCCAAATGGGTTATTGATTCCCTGAAGACACTTCCCTGAATTGATCATTGATTCCCTGAAGCCAGCACAAGAAATTCCCCACCACTGATTTTCCTAAAAACGTGCCCTGGGATGAGGTGAAATGTTTCAGCCTAGTGGGAGGTAGTAGAAGTAGTAGAATACATTTTTATTAACGACTCATTTTTCACAAAAAGTATCCAAATAATTTCACCGACATTACCCCGTACCGGGTACCCTGTTAAATGCTTGCCGGAAGGGCCGGTCTGGACGAATGGCCGAATGGCGTAGTTAATTCAGCGCAGTGTGTCGAACTCTTAATGACTTCCTGTGCTCCTGCCGTGCTAGAAGTAAATTACCCTCTCGGTACTGTGGACTGATAGAACCCGGGCTTCGGGGAAGTTTCCGGATCCGGGCTCAATTTAATGCTTCATCTGGCACCATTCTCTCGGACTTTTGCTGTTTCTCGCCTCGAGGAGGCTTTGACCATGTCCATTTTGAGTAACTGAGTATTGGAATAAACCTCCATGGCATTCCTGATAAAAAGCGGCTGAGTATTTGTGCAGGCAGGGTCAGCTGGTATGCGGCCCAGCAGGTGATGTTGGACGTCTTCACCTTGTCCTACGCTGCTGCTGACTTTGCAGATAGTGTTTGGCAACTCTTTCGGCAGTGCTGACCACAGGGTACAGACCCTGTATACCAACGAATGATTGAAATGATAGTCATCCTAATTTCCTTTGAAATTATTTCGAGTTATTTGTCTTGCAGAATGACTAGATACGTCTGATATAGGGACGGATCTAGAGGGTGGCTTCAGCGCTGGTGCCCCACGCCCCCTTCCCCACCCCCACTTTGTAAAGGGTGTGGAAAGAAAATTTATCAGTCACAGGTCACTTCTGAAAAGGACATTCTTTTTGCCTGAGTAAAGAGCTAGCCTACGACCCCAGTTTTTATGATGTAGGTACCGACCCCAGGGTTGATTCGTAGCCTTAAGGTGACGTCTCTTCATTCAAGCTCGGAGACAAAACAACAGAACAATGAATACTGCACAGAAATCTAATCAAACTTATGCATCGGCTTCAGAACGTCACGTTTGGGGAATTCCAGGACAGATCGACCAAGGCTTGACACCACCATATCTAGAAAAAATCTTAAACTTTGTCTCCGGGGTAGTTTTGGGCCAGAAACACGCCTGTGAGAATCTTAGCCCCTTCCGACCAACGGTGACCGAGTTATAGCCCGGGGCATTTTCGGGAGGTCACCTTGTAGACTCATCTTTGATGCTTCATAACTCAAAAAACGCATAGCCTGATTAACAAGTTTTGTATATCATTGAACTCGTATTCTGTATTCTGTATTCTGTATTGGTAAAAACATCAACAGGCATTGCCCAATTACTGATGCAGTCATGTGATTTAAAACAGTAAAGTCAGATAATAAATATATTCAGCAATGGAAGCATTCCACGAACATCCATAACGCTCAACATTTGCACAAATGCCTATCCTGAGAAAGTTCCTAAGGTTGCCGTGAATTTGATAGCATTGGTTTTAAATGTGTAGCCCGAGTCAGCGAAGAAATCAACATTACGAAATGCGTTGAAGAAACTGTTACATGTGACGGCCACGCGGATGAAGAGGCTGCGCTGCACAGTACCAACACGCGCAAACCGAACTGCCCACAAGAGGGAGAACGCGACGTTCGATGCGGCACAGACAAACCGAACTCGGAAACCAGATCGGAACAATCCAACTTTCCGTGATGAAGATTAAACAAAAACAACAGGTCATGCTGAGCAAAACGAGCCTTAATACTACGCACTTTGTAGTGAGTCAAAGAGATGGATAGTCAAGCCTGGCTGACGGACGGTCCGAAAATGAGGCCAACCAGATGGAAGTTTATGCTGCACCATTTCTAGGCGCTTCAGGTGGGATGCAGCAGACCCTGCCCATACAACGCAACCATACTCCAGGATGGATCTTACATGGGCATAATAAGCACAAAGAATAGAAGTGTGCTTGAGTCTGACTCGGCAGCACTGGCGCGAGGTCTGAAAACTTCGTATGGGAGGCCAAGCATTCTATTGGCCTTGGCCACGGTGTGGTCTATGTGTGGAGCGAAGTCAGCTTACTGTCGAGTATAACACCGAGATCCCTAGTCTCTGTACGGCGCTCCAGCGGCGTACCATCAGTACATAGGCGGTAAGGATCGGAAATTTTCGGAGAGAAAATGATATAACGTTACATTTATCTGGATTCAAATTTAAACGTCAAATTTTAGACCATTCTACTAAATTGTTGATGTCAGCCTGAAGGGCATCACTGTCTGTTTTTGTGAAATTCGGTGGTACAACTTAAGATCGTCGGCGAAGCTTATACAGTTGGTTCGAATGATGAGGGGGATGTCTGCTGTGTAGCAGATAAACAAGAGCGGGCCACACACGCTGCCCTCAGGCACCCCGGACCTTACAGCGCACCATTCGGAAGACTGGCCCTCTAGTATAACTCGTTGGCGACGACCAGTCAGGTAGGATTCAATCCAGGAGTGCGCGCGACCAGTAATTTTGAAAGATTTTAGTTTGTGAAGAAGAAGCGTGTGGTTTACACTCGTAAAAGCCAAACTGAACTATGCTTTATTTTGAAAAAAGAAAAATTCAAAATTTGATTTTTTTCTTTTAATTTGTTTGACTTTTTCTTTATTGACCTAGCTTGACCTTTGAAATTTCCCTTTTAGACACCTCAAAAAATTTTCCTCATCAAATATCTTTCAATAGAAAAAATATAAAAATGCGTTCTTGCTATAAGTTCCAAATTTTTTAGCACCTAAGGTAGGTATGCAGACGGTTTTTGACCACTGCGGTAGTACAGCCTTATGTTTAACGCCGCAAACAAAGCGATTGCTTTTGTAATCGGCTGCTTGCAATCATATGGTATTGTTTTTACGAAATTTTCATCGTGAAAGTGTCAAAATATATGAGAATTAACACGCACCCACACAAAGGGGTGGGCAACCACAGGCTACTTCAGGTTTCCACAGGTAGTAAAACAAAAAACACCTTCGCGCAGCGCCACCGTACTTCATGTACGTACAGCCGGTTCCATACTGATTGGTAGGTATTAGGCCGCGGTCGTTTTTGCGAAATATCTCTCCAGCGATGTTTCCTGCCGACATCGTTGTTGCCTCACATGCTGCGTTTCATCTGGATGCATGAATTGACGTGCAGAAATAATTCATCGGGTCCAAAATTCGGAAGTAGTTGAGAAAAGACACTGACAACCATCGGGACCGGTGAAAACAGTGTTTTCTCCATCATTTTTCCAAATTTACGTCTAATCCAGTTCCCAGCAGCCCACATTTAAAGAGCTCGTCAAAATACATTACCAGAGAGGCAACCTTTTGTGAGAAGTGTAATCGCTTCTAAGATATTTCTTAAAACAAATGACACTAATACCTACCAATCAGTGTGGAACCGGCTGTACCTCTAACTCGAAATTTTTGCAGCTTCTGGCAGAATTTTAGGTCTGGATCATACCAGGTCAGACCACCAACCCAGGTCAAGAGACCTAACCTCGAAAAAACTTTGGGAGGTGCATCAATAATATCAAATCTAGCCTATCGTCGTTAGATTCACATTACAGAGTAAGGTCGCCGAGCAAGATAATTTTTCGTAGCAGGATTTCTATGTCGATAACCGGGAGCAGGGTCAGGGTCATGATCTTTCCATCAGAAATGCATGGGGCAATTGGTAAATTTTGATAACTTGGGAGAATTGAGAATTGTCAAGAATTGCGATGGAGGTTTTATTTTTACGTTGTCGTGTCTGACTTGCCACTGCAGTTTGATTAATATTCTTTTTACCATACAGACCTAAGCCTGGCTCTAGGTCAAAGCAGGTTAATTTTGACATTTGACTAGGCAATATTATAAGATACATAATCCGTTTGGGCTCAACAAGAGTGTTCCAATGGTGCTGAACATTTCTTTCTACGGCTCTCCTCTGTCACCTATTAGGCCACAAAACTTAGGTTTCCACTTAGTTCCTGTAAGAAATACTGTGGCCTCGAGCAAACTCAAAGGTGATACGACCAAACGATTGTATGTAACATATTCGGTAGTGATTAAAACTGGCTGTTTAGCGGCATCACTCCCAGAGCACTGTGTCGTTATTCATCTGGGATTCTGGGATCCGTGTCAGCTATGAAATGATCACCTTGTAAAAATATCATGAGGCAACCTGTTCAAGTGACCAAGTCGAATGCGTTACAATTTCAAGTCATGTTTTCATATATGAGCAGATTCACATCACTTTTTGGGAATGAACGCCTTTCAGACACGTTTTTTTACATTGCATGAATCCTCTCAAACGTATGCTGTGCTGCACTGGGTCACCTTGTATCTATATTATTTTTTCATCTCCAGGAACGATGTAATTGTGTGAGTTAGTGGTGCCCATAGGATAAGGTATACTTGTTTCAATTATGGATAAAGCCGCGACATCTTTGTAAATTTTCGTTTAAGGCTGAAAGGTCCGTTATTGATAAGTTCATTTGCCCTCGTCTCCCTCGAAACAATGGATCCCTTTCTATCTCTTTTAATGACTGCAATTCTTATTTTTATAAATATTGTCCAAGTTGTTGCCAGTTCAGTTTTAGGAGTAGGTGTCTCACTAGAGTCATCAAGGGACTTTTTACGGGGACCCCGACCCCACCGATCAAACGAGCAACTCCCACGATGAAGTGTTAATCAAGGAACCAAAGTTGAAAGACCCACAAGGCATAATGACGACCGTCTACCTCAGGTCACCCCCTCATCAGTCAGTTGCCAGCTGGCCTTCAGTATTTACGGTACCTACCACGTCCCAGTTGACCTAAATTATTTTTCCAGAAGTTGCAAAATGTTGTGTTAGAGGTACATCGAGTACAGTGGCGCTGCACGAAGGTGTTTTTTTTACTTCCTGTAGAAACCTGAGGAGGCCGGTTGCCCACCCCTCGCGTGGGTGCGTGTTAATTTTCATAAATTCTGACACTTGCACGATGAAAATTTCGTAAAGACAAAGCAATATGATTGCCAGCAACCGATTACAAAAGCAATCACTATGTTTGCGGCGTTAAACATAAGGCTGTACTGCCGCAGTGGTCAAAAACGGTCTACATACCTACTTTCGGTGCTAAATATTTGGAACTTATAGAAAGAACGCATTTTTATTTTTCTATCGAAAGATATTTGATGCAGGAAAATTTTTAAGGTGTCTAAAAGGGCAATTTCAACTGCGAAAAGGTCAAGCTAGGTCAAAAAGAAAAGGTCAAACAAATTAAAAGTCAAAATTTTTCAAATTTTGAAATTTTCTTTTTTTTAAAATAAAGTATAGTTCAAGGCGGGTTCAATGATATACAAAACTTGTTAATCAAGCAATGCGTTTTTGAGTTATAAAGCATCAAAGATGAGTCTACAAGGTGACCTCCCGAAAATGCCTCGGGCTATAACTCGGTCACCTATGGTCTGAGGGGACTAAGATTCTCACAGGCGTGTTTCTGGCCAAAAACTACCCCGGAGACAAAGTTTCAGATTTTTTCTAGACATGGTGGTGTCAAATTGAAATATTTTTGGTCGTTTTGTCCTGGAATGCCCCATTTACTAAAAAAAAATCACCAAAGAATTTCTGATTCCAGGTCCACAGCAATACATGCGTCATGCCAACAGCAAGACAGAATTCGAGCACAATTCACGCTGACATAAATATAGTTTGCAGTTTTTCGGCACGGATGGAGACGGGCAGCGGTGCCGTAGGATCCGGATTGAATGCAGAGCACGTGAGGTGGTGCTTGAGCCGGCTGCGAGGCAGGTTGAGAGGGGGCGTGCCGGAGCTGGGTCGGCTCTGTGCTGACTCGACAGCCGCTGATGCCGCGTCTCACACGTGGCAGAGCACTGCGCCTCGGCCGCAGCTCGATAACGCCCGGCCCGTCCGTAATCCGTGAGCTTCGTGCGCGCGGGCCTGCCTGTCGCCTTACCGAGCACGCCCGACCGGAGAGCTGCCAGCTGAGCTCGGTGCCGACCTTTTGGACGGGCCCGAAAACAAAAGGATTTGCTTGATCGTGCGGGCGTTAATTTAGGGAATCTGTTTCGGTGCTCTGGAAATGAAGTACTGTTAGGAAAGCGCAACTCTGCTACTCGTTTTGATCCAGTGAGGACTTTGCATTAGAGTTGGATTTGGGGATTCCCTACCCTTTCGCTACTTTAAAAAGCTGCGCTACAGAATTATGATAAGCTTTTATTGATGGATTATGATGCTAAACAATTTTATACATAGTTGATATTTGGGAGTTATAACTAATTGTTTGTGACCAAATCTACCAGCACTTTTGGCCATATCTATCCCAACATCAACACGGATTCATTAAAAAAGATCATGTGAAACCAAACTTGCGTCATTTCTATCGCAAGGCCATTTCAGAAGGCAGCCAACTCGATACTGTTTACACATATTTTTCCAGCGCTTTCCAAAGTGTCAACAATCGCCTTTTGTTTTATAAACTGCAATGCATGTACGGTGACAGCGATCAAGCGTTGAATTGGTTGACATCATATTTGATAGGCGAAAGCAGAGAGTGGTTTTTAAAGGGAAGGTGTCAGAATGGGAACCAGTAGCCTCTGGTCCACCAGAGGGAGGACACATATCCTCATTGCTTTTTTCTCTCTTTGTGAACGATTTGCCACGCTTAGTAAAAACAAACTACTTTTTGCCGACGACCTCAAAATCTTCCACAAAATCACATATCAGCTGGACATCCTGGCATTATAGACAGATCTCGACTCAGAGAACCGGTGGGTGGCAGGCTAAATGGAAATTGAATGCCTCCAAGTGCAAAAGCTTCAAAATTCCACTTAAGTGAAATCCTATTGATTCGGCTTATAAAATCCTTCGACACAGTTCTTGGAAACGTGACCACAATCCGTGATCTATGAGTAATTATCGATCAAAAGCTCACATTTTCGAATCACATTAATACCGCGGTTTCTAGAGCTATCAGGGTACTCGGGTTACTCATCCGATCTTTGCAATCTGCTTCTCCACGTTATAGAATTGATAAACATGCCGCAATATCCGCCTTTAATGCAAACATTCGGTCAATATTAGAATATTGTTCAGTCATCTGGGCAGGAGCGGCAAAGTGTCATCTCGTTCGCATTGAGAGAACCCAGCACAGGTTTCTCATATGGCCTTCAAACCACACAAGATCAGCCTGCTCGTCTCTTGAATATGACCAGTTGATGGTGTTTTACGGAGTTCTATCACTGCAGGAGGAGCGCGATCAATTTGATATTCTATTTATACACAAGACTTTTAAAGGTCTGATCTCATCGTCATCTCAAACGAGACTAACGAGAAGTGGTGTCATCTTCCACTTACCGTTTGGCAGGGTAAACACCGTGAAGTCCGGCCTGTTCGTGCGAGCTCCTCTCGCTGCTAATGATTTTCTGGCATTTCACCGAGGAGCGACATGCTTGTGGGTCCAATCGGCAGATTAGAAAAGGAGATTCCTCTGCATACAGCGACCCGATTGGGGCCTCTCTAAAGGTGTATCTGTTCTTGTTTTTGTTTTAACCATGCGAAGTTTTAGTTGTGACCATGTATTGTATGTATTTCCGGTTTATTTTTATGCTCACTTCGCCTGTAATTGGGTTTCACTCATAAATACCTGTTTGCGATTAATGCAAGATACAAGAATGTAAAGATATATCGTATGTCATGTACTATTACAGTTAAAAATAATTAGTATTCCCATTAACTCTATGCAAGTATCGACGATCGTTTGAGCATCCCAGTGCTAGCGATGAGCTGGACGCTGGGTGCCTAACGTGTAAACTGGATACCTGCATACAGGTAACCAGTTTCCGCCTGCTGCTTAGTCAAGACATTGTTCCAGCATTTTTTTCGAAAGGCGACTAATTTTCCAGTTTGGCACATAGTCTCGTCGAGCTGTCTGCAGGTGGTGGCTCCTACGGACGTAGGGCGACATGGGGTTACAAATGCTCTGGTGCGAGCACCGTAACCGCAGTATTCCCTTTGTTCGCCACATCGCAACAACCGTGCGCCTTAGCTGGCTGTAGCGTAACAACTGAGCCCTCTCTGCCGCCAGCATCGTAACAGTGTCCTGTCTGCCGGCAGCATCGTAACAGTGTCCTGTCTGCCGGCAGCACTGTAACAGTGTCCTGTCTGCCGCTAGCACTGTAACAGTGTCCTGTCTGCCGGTAGCACTGTAACAGTGTCCTGTCTGCCGGCAGCACTGTAACAGTGTCCTGTCTGCCGTCAGCACCGTAACAGTGTCCTGTCTGCCACCAGCTCTGTAACCGTGTCCTGTCTGCCGCCAGCATCATAACAGTGTCCTGTCTGCCGCCAGCACTGTAACAGTGTCCTGTCTGCCGCCAGCACCGTAACAGTGTCCTGTCTGCCACCAGCTCTGTAACCGTGTCCTGTCTGCCGGCAGCACTGTAACAGTGTCCTGTCTCCCGCCAGCACCGTAACAGTGTCCTGTCTGCCGCCAGCACCGTAACAGTGTCCTGTCTGCCGGCAGCACTGTAACAGTGTCCTGTCTGCCGGCAGCACTGTAACAGTGTCCTGTCTGCCGGCAGCACTGTAACAGTGCCCTGTCTGCCGCCAGCATCGTAACAGTGTCCTGTCTGCCGGCAGCACTGTAACAGTATCCTGTCTGCCGGCAGCACTGTAACAGTGTCCTGTCTGCCGCCAGCATCATAACAGTGTCCTGTCTGCCGCCAGCACTGTAACAGTGTCCTGTCTGCCGGCAGCACTGTAACAGTGTCCTGTCTGCCGGCAGCACTGTAACAGTATCCTGTCTGCCGGCAGCACTGTAACAGTGTCCTGTCTGCCGCCGGCATCATAACAGTGTCCTGTCTGCCGCCAGCACTGTAACAGTGTCCTGTCTGCCGGCAGCACTGTAACAGTGTCCTGTCTGCCGGCAGCACTGTAACAGTATCCTGTCTGCTGGCAGCACTGTAACAGTGTCCTGTCTGCCGCCAGCATCATAACAGTGTCCTGTCTGCCGCCAGCACTGTAACAGTGTCCTGTCTGCCGGCAGCACTGTAACAGTGTCCTGTCTGCCGGCAGCACTGTAACAGTATCCTGTCTGCCGGCAGCACTGTAACAGTGTCCTGTCTGCCGCCGGCATCATAACAGTGTCCTGTCTGCCGCCAGCACTTTAACAGTGTCCTGTCTGCCGGCAGCACTGTAACAGTGTCCTGTCTGCCGGCAGCACTGTAACAGTATCCTGTCTGCCGGCAGCACTGTAACAGTGTCCTGTCTGCCGCCGGCATCATAACAGTGTCCTGTCTGCCGCCAGCACTGTAACAGTGTCCTGTCTGCCGGCAGCACTGTAACAGTGTCCTGTCTGCCGGCAGCACTGTAACAGTATCCTGTCTGCCGGCAGCACTGTAACAGTTTCCTGTCTGCCGGCAGCTCTGTAACCGTGTCCTGTCTGCCGGCAGCACTGTAACAGTGTCCTGTCTGCCGCCGGCATCATAACAGTGTCCTGTCTGCCGCCAGCACTTTAACAGTGTCCTGTCTGCCGGCAGCACTGTAACAGTGTCCTGTCTGCCGGCAGCACTGTAACAGTTTCCTGTCTGCCGGCAGCTCTGTAACCGTGTCCTGTCTGCCGGCAGCACTGTAACAGTGTCCTGTCTGCCGGCAGCACTGTAACAGTTTCCTGTCTGCCGGCAGCTCTGTAACCGTGTCCTGTCTGCCGGCAGCACTGTAACAGTGTCCTGTCTGCCGGTAGCACTGTAACAGTGTCCTGTCTGCCGCCAGCATCGTAACAGTGTCCTGTCTGCCGCCAGCACTGTAACAGTGTCCTGTCTGCCGGTAGCACTGTAACAGTGCCCTGTCTGCCGGCAGCACTGTAACAGTGTCCTGTCTGCCGGCAGCACTGTAACAGTGTCCTGTCTGCCGGCAGCACTGTAACAGTGTCCTGTCTGCCACCAGCTCTGTAACCGTGCCCTGTCTGCCGGCAGCACTGTAACAGTGTCCTGTCTGCCGGTAGCACTGTAACAGTGTCCTATCTGCCGGCAGCACTGTAACAGTGTCCTGTCTGCCGGCAGCACTGTAACAGTGTCCTGTCTGCTGCCAGCATTGTAACAGTGTCCTATCTGCCGCCAGCACTGTAACCGTGTCCTGTCTGCCGGTAGCACTGTAACAGTGTCCTGTCTGCCGGCAGCACTGTAACAGTGTCCTGTCTGCCGCCAGCACTGTAACAGTGTCCTGTCTGCCGCCAGCATCATAACAGCGTCCTGTCTGCCGGCAGCACTGTAACAGTGTCCTGTCTGCCGGCAGCACTGTAACCGTGTCCTGTCTGCCGGCAGCACTGTAACAGTGTCCTGTCTGTCGCCAGCATTGTAACAGTGTCCTGTCTGCCGGTAGCACTGTAACAGTGTCCTGTCTGCCGGCAGCACCGTAACAGTGTCCTGTCTGCCGGCAGCACTGTAACAGTGTCCTGTCTGCCGGCAGCACTGTAACAGTGTCCTGTCTGCCGGCAGCACTGTAACCGTGTCCTGTCTGCCGGCAGCACTGTAGCAGTGTCCTGTCTGCCGGCAGCATCATAACAGTGTCCTGTCTGCCTGCAGCACTGTAACCGTGTCCTGTCTGCCGGCAGCACTGTAACAGTGTCCTGTCTGTCGCCAGCATTGTAACAGTGTCCTGTCTGCCGGTAGCACTGTAACAGTGTCCTGTCTGCCGGCAGCACTGTAACAGTGTCCTGTCTTCCGGCAGCACTGTAACAGTGTCCTGTCTGCCGCCAGCTCTGTAACCGTGTCCTGTCTGCCGGCAGCACTGTAACCGTGTCCTGTCTGCCGGCAGCACTGTTCCAGCGTTCTGTTTCGTATGCAGCCTACCCATTCTCAGTCACCAGGTAAGTGCACAGGAAGTCTGGCATGTCTGACATGCCTGCCTGTCGTGCCTGTCATGTCCCGTCCGTCACATCTAACGAAGTTGGCTGCTGGTAATTGCACATTAGCAGGGTGCGGTGCGAAGGCATCGGCAGAAAACGTAGCAATGGATGGGAAACTGAGCACTAAATTTTCAGACATGAATGTTACATACACACATACCATAAAGTGTATGGAAATCATATGTGTATATGTATAAGCGGAAGGAAACGGTTTTGAAGTTCCCATACGGTCGTTACTTCAAAATGGCAAATGCTACATTTGCTATTCATAGTTTTCTGTTTATACTGATACCCGAATCATCGAAAAAGATGAGTTGATTCCTAAGAATATCTGAGACAAAATAACAGCAATTGGTGTTTTCGTTAGGTTCGGTATATCACATCCCAGCCGTCGCCCAATGACAGGGCAAATACAAAGGCTGGGAAGCGACCCGGGGCTGGGAAGCGACATTCTAAGGAGCCCCATCAACCTTTCAAGGGGCGCCATAACCATTTCAGGGTGTACCGAGGTTCGATGGGGGGTTAGAGCCCCCTTGCCTCCCCCCACCCCTTATAGAAGGAACACTTGATATCGCTTCGCCCAATTTGTCCCAGTTGCCAGAAATCAGAAAATCCCGATTTTACCAATTCGGTTGGGGAAAATCTCGGGGGGTTGCGAAAAGCCTCAGGCACAGGATCCTAGAGGTCCAGCGGAACTGCGTGTCGCAGTCCACCGACTTCCTTGCAAAACCCCTGAGGGTGTTTCGAAACACCCCTCTCCCAACACGGAGTTTTAAAAGACCTAATAAGAACACGGATTTCTGTTAGGTGACGTCGGAGACTAGCGAGCTGAGAACATGGCTTTGCAGTCAAGATTTACCACGGAGACCGACTTTGTGATTGCAGACAATTATTCTGAATTTAGTTGGGACCATAAACTCTGGCCTGGACAGCTAATCGACAGATACGGACACTTGCCCATTAGCCTGTGTCGAGAAATTTGAAAGCCATTTTTAGAAAAATGCCAGCCCTAGGTTTGGTGTCTCTTGGGATGTACTTTCAGGATATACCTAAAAAATTTATATTTTTTGTTTAGCTTTGCAAAAATTGACCTATAAGATGACATATTTTCGCATTTTTCACATATTTTGACTATGTATTGGCATATTTATCCTGGATAAAAATACGATTCAATATGCTTATTTAGAGCTTCTGAGTGTTTTTCGTTGCTCAAGATAAAAGTGGAATATATCTAAAATGCGATCTCGATACTATTGGTGCTGGAATTCTCGTTACTTTGCATTGGATACATTCTTGCAAAGTTTTACCTACTATATTATACTGTTAGTGGTTTTTCACTTGATACGTAGGTAAGTCCTATGCTTAGATAAAAAACAATTCGAAAGACATTCATATAATTTCGATGTTTATTCCAGACAATTTCTGGTATTGATAATACTTAATTTTTTTAAGTTTGCGAGTATAAGCCTGAAAACATGATATTTTAAGAATCAGAGACTGCCTTATGAGGCATATCAAACGCACATCGCGAAAAAAATTCCAAACGAATTTTTTTACAATACAACCATCTATAGCTCAAACGTGTACTCCAAAGCATGCTTACATTGATACCGTACATTAGTCAGTCAGCCAGTAATTGCACAAAGATCCCGTGCATCAGAACATCTGGGAAGACGGAATATCATGTCCAGATCCTACTCATACCCCACAAGGTTAGATAGATCTCTATTTGAGGACAGAATGGGAATAATCTCCCTGTTCTCTGCTCTGGCCCTCATAAAGCCGTCCCTTCTGCTGAACCAAGACACAGAGCTCGCAGCCTCTGTCATCTCCTTCACTGCACGCTCCACACCCTGAGTGTGAACGCAAGCGTTCGGTGGCGCCCGGGGCGCCTCCTCCAGCTGCAGCAGCTCCTCCCTGCTCATCACCCCTGATAATCCGCCGCTACCCCTGCTCATTCTGCATGTCATGATCGGTTCATGTGCTCCACTCCAGCTGATCAGATTATCCAACTTATCTGCCTGAAGATGCCGTTCGGGGTGCTTTCGAGCTCGTGGTCGCATGTCACCCTCATCCCTCTTTCCCCGCAGCTTTAAAATCTGTCTCGCTGTGAAACTCCTCTCTGCTCCATCTTCGCTGCTCAGCATGGTGAGTAGGACTGCCTCGCTATGCGCGTTCCACAAAGAGCGGCGCAGACTGGGAAGC
Organism: Lepas anatifera; assembly: GCA_034440635.1. NCBI lineage: Eukaryota > Metazoa > Arthropoda > Thecostraca > Lepadidae > Lepas > Lepas anatifera. The sequence continues at coordinate 616,903 of JAOTON010001124.1, forward strand.
AGCATCTTCTGCGCTTGCGATGACTGAAGTCTAAACAGCCTCAGTTCTTTCAGCACGTGCCTGGGTCCCTCTAGGAAGCTGTGTTTCACCTTGACCAAGAAGAACATGGGAAAGTACACGGACGCCAGGTAGGTTATGATGCTCTCCAGGTTCTTGCAGAGTTCTCCCTGTAGCCCCTGCTCTTCTGTCCAGAGCTCCAGGAAGGCGCTTCGGGTGTTGAGCCATCGACGGTGGACGCACTCTTACCGGTTTTGCGGAGCTCCAAGTCTCGTGGCAGCTCACTAATCCTCACTGCTTGACATCTTCGAAACGCCACGTTGGCATCACCTGACAGGGAGTTCACGATGTCGGGTGAGAGGGGGATCAGGTCAGGCCCCACTGAGATGGCTGGGAAGCTTGGGTTTGTCCTCATACCAGGTGTATTTTTCAGCAGCTGACCGAGAGGATCCGAAAACTGTTCTTGCTGGTGGTTGGACCTTCCGACTTTTCCACAAGACTCCGGAAGCCGAGTTTGTTTGAGTGGATCTGGCAGATGATCCAGTGAAGTTTTCTACCAAGTTTTTCTCTCAACCCAGGCGATGATTCCTCCCTTATATCCTGTGTTGGTGTTCTTTAAGTCACCGGAAATCATTTGCAGCGTCTCGTCATTGCCGTGTGACATCATTCACTCGACTAGCAGGGCTTCGACGACTTCAGCTGGCTTCTTCTTTAGCTCCTCTGCAGGCACGCGCTCCTCAGGTCTGTCAATATATCCGGACGGTTCATCTTCACCATCTGCGATGTCCCTCTTCCCTGGTTTGGTGAGATGAGTAAGGTATCGTCCCTCGCTGTCTGTCACTGTGTAGTGCTCTTCGATTTGTACCCGTGGAAAGAACTTTTGCGTCTCTTCGTCAAAGTATCTGACCTTGGTGGGATCCTGTCGGATATTAAACATGATTCTGATGATGTCTTCATCATGTGATCTTCTCTCGCCTCTGGAACTGGCATCCTTTAGGAGCCTATCCCTGGCTCGTTGCACTTTGGGCGGGACCACAGCCAGAAACGAAGCGTCAGCGGGAAGGTGGCCACTCATTTATCAGGTCACCCACGTAGGCAGTAGCGACAGCTGCTACTTCCCTGTTTGAGCTCCGGTAGCGTAGAGATGTTAGAGCCAGACCAGATATATCCACGGTATTTCTCTTTTCTAGACCAGCCACTGCTCTACCGCACGTGGCTGCAGCCTCCAGATTTACCATCTCAGTATCGTTGTTGTTCACGTTACTATCGGAAACATCCATTTGCTCAATGACTCCTCCTGTCTTAGCTGTCTCTTTGGCTCTTTGATGGTCCATTCTCCTATCACCAGCGTCCTTTCCGGCCTTTTTCTTTGTCTGCCCAACATGTTCTTCCTTATCTGGCTGCCCGGAGATCTGTGAACTATCCACCTTCGCTGTCTCCTCTGTCACCAACTTATCATCCTGGAACTTAATGTCTTGTCTGATGATAGTCCTAACGGTAGGCAGTTCGCTTGGAAGAAGGTCCTTGCAACTTCCTACATAGTTAGCCAATCTGCTCTGAGACTTGTGGCGAGTCCTAGCACCAGACATTTTCTGACACAAAGCAATTGTATCAACCCTGCCCCATAGGTTTTATCCAAACGTAGGATCAATGTTTTAAGTGCGGCATTAGGAATGGGACTAATTGCATGGATGTATAGGACATAAGAAGATCAATTTAAGTGACAGTGCAATTAAAAATAGCACTGAAAATGCATTCCGTTTTTATCTAGAAGCAATTAAAAACATTCAGGAGCGCTAGTTAAGTAGTTTTAATCGCATTTTTATCCAGGATAAATAGCCTTATCCATAGACAAAGGACGTGAAAAATGTGGAAATATGTTATTTTAAGGTCCATTTTTGCAAAGCTAAACTTTAAAAAATATTTTTTGATGAATATCCTTAAAGTACATCCCAAGAGGCACAAAACCTGGGGCTGGCATTTTTCGAAAAATGTCTTTCAAATTTCTCAACTCAGGCTATTGCCCATAGTTGCTGGGTTTCATACGCGGCGCATATTTGGCGAGGGCTTCCCGCCATCAAAACTGATGAGCGCAAAAGTGAGGGTTGAACAGGTGAAAGCCAAACAGCAGTGCATCGCTGATTTTCTGTATTGTGTTTAAACGCGCATACGCATCGTTCATCAGAACCTTTCCGACGAGAGAGCCCAAGCCAAGCACCCAGGACGGGTGCCGGTTTTATGTCATTAAGAGGCCAAAGCATTGGGCTGAACAAGCTTTGACCGCCCGATCATTATTTCTGCAATTTACGGGGCTTATCAACGCACCAACTCTCAAGGTCGAGCGGTGTCGCCATTCCTTCCCTCTTGGAGATTTTCCGGGGAGTCAAATTGCTCCTTGCTCAGGGAATACACCGGAGTCTTGAGCACGAGCCCGGTGCGTGGAAAGCTAACTCGCTAATCACTGCGCCGCCGCGCCTCCTGACGAATCGACCCGCTCCAATTGAAACTCCCACGGGACACCTCCCGGACAATCGGGGCCTTGTTATGACTGCACCAATTCTTCCCCATCGGTCCTAATCGACCTGGGGTGGTCGCAAAACCTAAATCGGACCTAATCGAGCCAACTCGTATTTTTGATGATTCGATCCCGATGTATTATTCGAATGCATGTCTTAGCATTATTATGTTTGGTCAAGTGTTATGACCTAAGCTGTGATGTTGTAGATAAAAGTCAAATCCTCATTCCGAGCTTAGGCCTGTTAACATGAATGAAAGGGAAACTATTTTGTTCAGGAAACATGCTCACACATTAGATGCACGGATATACATAGATGCATTTGTGCATGCCTGCATGCAAGTTGCAAGTATGTGTGAAGATAATTGTTTTTCAGGGTTTTCAAATCATGATAAATCTACTGGACTAATTCTGATGCTTTTATGTCCATGAGCCTTAATTCATAAATACCGCAGTAAGCACGCCGAAGGTGTAATTTTCTGTACCCCTAAGAGCCATCGCTCATTTCAGAAACATACCAAAAATATGCCTAAAAATGTGACCAAATATTACTGATAATCTTGCTATCCTCGAGAAAAGTTAAGCTCTATACCCAAATTTTAAATACAGTCGCCCATTGGGAACAATTTCGAAAATGTAGCTTATGAAGTAAACACCCATCCTGAAGGTGTGAGCCGACAATTGCTCTAAAACAGAAGTATGGGCGAGATCGATTGCAAGACCGGGTTACGACTGTTGGGTTCGAAGCTACTCTCTCTCTCTCTCTCTCTCTCTCTCTCTCTCTCTCTCTCTCTCTCTCTCTCTCTCTCTCTCTCTCTCTCTCTCTCTCTCTCTCTCTCTCTCTCTCTCTCTCTCTCTCTCTCTCTCTCTCTCTCTCTCTCTCTCTCTCTCTCTCTCTCTCTCTCTCTCTCTCTCTCTCTCTCTCTCTCTCTCTCTCTCTCTCTCTCTCTCTCTCTCTCTCTCTCTCTCTCTCTCTCTCTCTCTCTCTCTCTCTCTCTCTCTCTCTCTCTCTCTCTCTCTCTCTCTCTCTCTCTCTCTCTCTCTCTCTCTCTCTCTCTCTCTCTCTCTCTCTCTCTCTCTCTCTCTCTCTCTCTCTCTCTCTCTCTCTCTCTCTCTCTCTCTCTCTCTCTCTCTCTCTCTCTCTCTCTCTCTCTCTCTCTCTCTCTCTCTCTCTCTCTCTCTCTCTCTCTCTCTCTCTCTCTCTCTCTCTCTCTCTCTCTCTCTCTCTCTCTCTCTCTCTCTCTCTCTCTCTCTCTCTCTCTCTCTCTCTCTCATAATTCTTTGCTGTTTTATGTGAACGCAGATAGCTAGCCGATATATTTGCCCATATTTATAGCAGACAGAAAGCATTTGCCCTTACCCCCAGTTAAAAAGTTGCATATAACCGAGAAGGATGCCACTGTGACTAGTTTGCTCGGTGCACGTTACCCCAGGATCGCCTTCTCGCCTGTGCTGCACTCCGGCACTGAGCATCACCAGCTGACATTTCTGACTGGGAATGTTTTTCCCCGACCCTCACAGTAACTGTTCGGTTTGATGTATGGTTCGTTTTCAATTGACATTTTGTGCGATAGGTCGATATGCTGCGAGCATTCACACGTCACACGTAATCAGGTCTTATGTCAGTGACCTGTAGCAACAGGTGTCGGGTCACCTGGCCGTTCCGAGAAATAAGCCGGGTGCACCGGCCCTTCTGATTGCATTCAGCTATTGAAGAGCTCGCGCGATGAACTTCTTCACAGAACTTCTAAGTATCAACTAACTAACTGTGCCAGGCCAGGCATGCCAGTTGGGATTGCGCTGCAACTGCGAGAGATAAAGGCAGCAGGTGGGCAGATCAGGGCAGGGCGACGTCCCTGAAGCGGCCACGAGCCTTGCCGGTCGCCTTGTTGAAGCAGACAAGGCGCTGTGCCATGTTTCACAGAACATTCACCATTAGCATTTGCGATTTTATACGTTTTGACATGTTTCAGTTGCATAAATCACAACAATAATTACATAATTGATTAGTATGAAACCAAGTTCACCTTGTTTAGAACAAAGAGCGGCGCGGTGGTGCAGCCATAAACTCACCGAAGAGTCAGGCCATGGCAAACAGAGCTGATAACACTGTTCTTTATGTTTGTGTTCCCTTTACTTAGGAGCATTTTCTTCTATTAGTTACCATTAATACAATGGCCCAGCGGATTCCCTGAGCCGAGATCAAATCCCTTTGCCAGGAAAAGATCGGTGACGCCATATACCCCTGGCAGTTGGTTCCATAGTCGGATCCAGGAGGGGTAAAAAGGCACTTGCCACCCACCCTTCCCTTGATTGGGCCTCGGCACCACCCCCTGATCGGTGATTCTGAATCCACATATGGTTGGTTCGTCCATGAGCCCCAACAAATACTTCTATCATTCATGCAGTGCACTCAAACTACGCACCGGGCAGAAGTTTCTGCTGCTCCGGCCTCCCCTAGTCGCAACGCTCAGCAGAAGCCCACATGGGAGCCGCGAGCGAGAGGTCGAACCGGTGGATGATTTCAAAGGCTAATCAGGGTCGTGCACCCGCAAGCAGGGACGCCGGATGGCACAACTCTGATTGCACTGTTGCTGCGCGCAGTCCTCAGCAGTGTATCGCCATCTCCTGGGTAGGAGGCGGCAAGAAGCTTTTGTTAACTGCGCCGAGGAGGTGGCACCAATGACTGGTATTGCTGGGCATGGAAAACATCGTCAGGTGGGATTTATAGCCCATTAATCCCTTGGGCGATGCCACTGTTCTTTTCCTTCGTCGCCAGCGGACTGACCGTTAACACTCCTCTGACCTGGCAGGTGGGCCTGGTGTGGAAGGGCGGCAGCGGCGCCGACGAGTTCGTCGCGTCGCAGCCGATTCCGAGTCGCCGCGCCGACTCCATCTCGCCGATGGCGGCGGTGGAGCCGCCGTCTCCGCCCGGCCGACAGCGCAGGAGACGCTCCTCCCTGGCGCAGTTGACGGAGCTGATCCGGGACTGGGGCCGGGGTGGCGGCGGCGGCACCGGCACCGAGCGCCGACTGCCCGGCACGGCGCGACGCGACACTCTGGCTGACCTGGCGCGAGCGCTGCCGTTCGGCAGGCGGGACTCCGACTGGAAAGGAGCCGTCATCGACAACGTCACAGCCAGCGCCCAGGGCGGGGCGCCGCAGGTCGCTAGCTCTGGGACAGATCAAGAGCAAGCGCCGACGTGACTCGGGCTCAGACCTGCGAGTGGACATCACGAAAGTGCGCACTGCGCGGGAGAGCGTCACCGAGCTCTGGATCAAGAGGCGCGAGCCGCCGGCCAACCCTGAGAGACGATCGCGCTCACCGGTGATGGTCGGCTCCGGACGTAGTTCGCCCACACCTCGCGAGATCAAGCCCGCCGTCTCGCCGGACGGCGTCTACATCGAGCCGCGGGCTCTGATCGAGGCTCGCCAGGCGGCGCTGGCGGCGCAGCGTGAGGAGGCGGCTTCCCCTGCCAACGCAGCGCCGGCGGGCACGCGGGACTCAGCCGACACGCTCAGCACTGCTGCACTTCCCGACGGCCGCCGCAGCCCGCCGACGCCGCACCAGACGCCGATGGCCCACCGCGTGTCGCTGCCGACACTGGCGCCACTGTCCGTGCCTGCGGACGCCGCTTCGCCGGACCCGCGAGAGCCCAGCTCGCCAACTGTGCGCTCGCCGTCGCCGCGTCCGGCCCGCCTACGTCGACAGGCGACCACGCTGGAGGAGGGGGCGCCATCGCCGCGCGGCCGCAGCGGCTCTCGCCCGTTCCTCTCGCCGGACCCGCTGGAACTGGAGGGACTGCGAGCGAGGCGGCGGGACTCGCTCTCGCCGGACAGCGCAGCCGAGGAGCTGAGCTTTGCCCGCAGACTGCGAGGTCGCCATGGCAGCGGGGAGGACCTCAACGGACGCGGCGGACGCAGCAGCCATCACTCCATGCACAGGTGAAGCAGAGGTGGTCTGCAAGAGAGGCAAACAGCCTGGTTGGCATCTCAGCAGCTTCATTACTTACCGTCGGTCTATCTACACAAGACTGATATACCTGTTAAGGTGTCATAAAGATGTAATATCCTGTTAAAGAACGTCAGTTTGTGTGAAATTACTGGGGAAGAAAATGAGACAACATCCGTGTTACCAGTCAGAGTCAAAATGATCCCGAGATAACACTGCATGGTTAAAAAATGAAATTTAACAGATTTGACACTGGATCTTGTTTCAGGTCACCTGAGGGCTCGAGCACCAACAGTTCACGAGATCCATCTCCGAACTCTTCCTTCCGCCGGCAGTCTACCACAGAGGAGATCCTGATCGCAAAGGCAAGTGCATGCGCTGAAAGGTGAACAAAATGTGTTTGCCGTTTACGCCCTTCTTGATGTACTTGCAGCTCCCGGCTAGCTTTGATGACATCTTCTTGCCTTATTAGCTTGGTACGCACGTGAGCATTTTCTATAACCATTTGAATTGTTTAGTTTTTAACTTGTCTGTTCTCTTCAATCCTATTCAGTGAGCAAGAGAGCTCATTTGCCTATTTTAGACCTTGCTCCGGCTAAAAAGATAACCCAGTTCTCTATTTTGAGGGGACACTGGCTCCAAAACTACAGCATCCGGGTATGGGGAACCCCTAAATGGCAGCCCAAGCTTTCAGCAAACTAAGATCCTTGCAAGGGAATCCAGAAGTTGTATCCAACTCTTGCTCGAATCTGCCTACATTCGAACCGCGGGAAATCACTCTACAGTTCTCGTATCTCCAAACGATACCACCGTAAACCGAAATTCCAGCACCCGATTCAATGACGGGTTTTGGCACCGGTTCATTACATTTGCACTCACAACAACGCGGATATCTGAGGATGAGTATGCCTTGCTTACAGGGCATTTTTTAAGGAAATTTCAGTGGGGGGCATTTCTTGTGCTGGCCATTATAGTATTTTCGGGGAATCAAGACCCCATTTAGAGGGGTAGGGGGGTAATAAAGCTTAGACGCCTTAGTAACAAAAAATGTGTTCCCAATTTGTGTTCCCAATTAAAACCGAAACACCCGAAAAGAGGGCGCTGGAGCTGGAAAACGGGCGCACAAAAAACACGCATTAAAATATTCCGAGAGGGCTCAGTCAGGAAGAGGACGAAAAAGGCACAGAAAGCCAGAAACAAAACGGCTCAAAGAACACCCGGCAACAGTAGAACCAGTGATGAGAAAAAAAGAGGATGTCTTCTGTATTGTATGATTTAAGAACTTCCAAACCAGCAGGGAAAAGGAAACATTGGTCCAGTGTCAGTTATATTCTTTGTGGGCCCACGAGACATGCACCGCAATCGGCAAGAACCAGACGCGTGGCTTTAATATATTACGATTGACCCCTGGGGTGTTACAACTGACCCTTGATGAGGTCAAATGTAACATTTGAATTAATTTTTCAAAGCCAAGTTTCGAACAATATTTTTTTTGTTTAGTGCTACATCTGCCAGGTGGCCAAAATTTCAAGGTTCCTGAAAATATGAGGAAAAGTTGGCTAGCACAAAGCACTGCCCTTCCTGAAGCAGAACAGTAAAAATGGTTACAGTTGACCCCAGTCTCCCCTATCAACTTTACAGAAAAAGTGGTGCAACGATCTCACTATAAATTTCACGTATGCTACCAACACAATAATAAATAAATGAGCTAAGCACTTCACAACGGCACACCAGCAATCAGTCTGACGGGCGTTGGCTACACTGTGTTCCGCCCAATCTATGAATGAGCTATGAGTGCTGACAACCGACCGCGTCTGAAATGAGAGCATCATGCAATGTCACGGTACTGGCTAAAGCAAAGGCTTCTGTTTGGATAGAAAACAATGTTAGCCGGGATTTCCCGTAACTACTTGTTTTTTTCGTTTTTGCACGATTGAGTAGACAACTACTGACTGTAATTTTTTAACACGATTTTTGTGGATTGCCAATTTGGGACGAGCAATAGAACAAAATTATTATTATCGGGTGGTGTTCTGTTTTATTTTCGTTAGGTGAGTTTCCGTTTATTCGATTTTAAATAATACTTGTCTATTTCACAGGGGGCTAATTTCCCGGCACTGGGGGGCATTTCGGCCGACTGGGGGGCAATTGGCCCCCAGTTAACATGTTAAAAAATGGAATGCTTGCTTTGGCGATTATATCTATATTCTGATGGGCTGTTTACTTTTATACAACCTTGCGCCTGTTCGAAGTATCTCTGAGCATTATTAGTTTTCTCATAATGTTGGCAACGCAAGAATTTTAGTCCACTGTATATTACGGGGTCTGTTGAAAATTGGCACGAAGTTTGTACTAAAATTAATTTCAAACCTTTCCCTGCGATCTTTTACTGCTAAAACTAGTTAAGTATCACAATTCGTCCCGATCAACTTGACAGATCCTGATCCTGGCTACTTGGCGAAGAAAGGAGGGACAATACGTACAGGGACTCCAAGAACCACCACTCAGTAAACGAGGTCCAAAACGACTAACGATCAATAAAACTCATACCAAAGTCGCTTCAGTCTGGGTTGTTCTGAGCTCCCCAATGTGACTCCTCTCACGAAAATTATGGCCACAAGTCTGCCTGGATCATCCAGAAGCTCTATGTTGAACTGGCACATTGATGACAGATCGATCCGACCTACGTTGCATTGTGCTGCTCATTTGTCCCGGACTTACAACGATCCCGATGAGCTGTCTCACACGGGTGGCCGATCTCAAGCCTTTAGATCTATCCATTAAATTCAAGCGATTCAACTTTGATCCTGCCTTAAGCTCGACCCTAATAAGCAAGTGTCGCTATAAGGCGATGCATTAAATCAACGCCCTGGTGCGTGCAACAGAAGATCAAGCGCCTCTTTATGAAGATATAGGGTTGTCACCTTATCTTTGTTTTGCCGGTGGTCTTGAAACTGGCCTTTTTTAAGACAAATGCTAACATTTTTTGTGGTTGGTATTTTTCCCCTTTTACTATCAAAATTACCTTAGATAACTCCAGAGGACACATTGAGTGTAGGCTGGAACAGGTTTAGTGATGCCTAAGTGGAGGCCAATTATAGTTGAAAAAAATCATTATAAATATATATATATATATATATATATATATATATATATATATATATATATATGTATAAATGTATATATTTAAAAGCAAAACTACTTGGAAAAGGCACGCAACGCGGAGTCTATAAAGAAGGAGGCACAAATTCGTTTATACCATCGTAATTTCATGAGTACGGCCCATAAAGTAGACGAAAGAGTTATCCGAATTATAATTTCCGATAATGTTCCCTGCACCAATAAAAATGATACCCAACAGCTGACCACCTACCATACGACAAAAAGACTAGTAATCCCATATCTTTTTTTAACCCACTTCCCATTTAAGAGCTAGGCAGGAGTGCCCTTTCATACCCATGCGGCCCGACTACTTGGATTCCATAACAAAATATTAGGTAAGGTTGGTATCTATGTTATTGGACCGCACCACTCCCCGCTCCATTATTTTTCTTCCCGCTCTACCGACTACTTAAGGTTAGTTTGTTTTCCCCGGGACTCCCCCGAAAAAAATAAAACAAGCTAGTTACTCTTGAGGGAACCCCAGAGATCAAATTTAGACTTTTTAGTTGATTATTATACTTTCCACTTGCATGTTCCGACTCGTGTCACCCGTCAGCAACCACGGACCCTGTTATGTGTACCTTATGCAAGGGTTGGCACTGTTAAGGAAGGTCTATTTACGAGGCTTCCCAAGCAGCTGAACATGTTTTTACGCATGTGCCCGGCCGCAGATGTATTTTCAGATACCTGGCAATCGTTTCGTGGAAAAGTGAAAACCTATGTCGCCTCGTTGTAGTTTTGTATGAGCCAGTGATTGCATCTTATGTTGTGGATGGCTTTATGGATTTTTATCGCTCTTAGGGTTCGTATCGCTTTTATGGTTTTAATTTGTGTGTGTGCTGCCACAATAGGTTTCCTATTTTTAAGTGGTGACCTTGTGCCTCTTTCGGCATTTTATTCACGTTTTGTGGCATCTTTACTCTTATGGCGTACATGTTTAAACTTTTATTTCTTATACTTTGCCTTTATTGGGGTCATCCCGTTGGCAATGATGCGGATAAATAAATAAATTTATTTATTTATTTATTTATTTATATAAGATAAAAACCTCATTGTGTTAAAAGGCCATAAAGCTAACAAAAGAAACAGGCAAAAAAATAAATCAGAATTAAAGAAAAAACTACTATATATATAATCAGAGGTCAAGAACATCTAAAGTTGGCTACCTACATATCCTTGATGCGACCAACATGGCTACCTGAAGTGAAATAAACTTTTACGTGAACTGAGGCATTAGATTGCTCCCAGTAAATATGTCTTAGTGAGTAAAAATTTACTCTCAATAAGTGAAAGTATGAAAGGAAGTAAATTTACAGTGATTTGGAGACTAATGAATTACATATCGCATACTCTTTGTACCAATCAACAAAGGTTGAGATATGTGCAGTGATTACAAGTTGTGTGCAGTGTAATACAAGCATTTGACCATTAGCTGTGCATATTAATCAGTCAAAAATTTTATCAAATACCTAATGCAAAAATACATGAAAAAAGAATGTGTGCTAACAGAGTCTAGTACCCTTACTGCCACTGCTTGCTATGGTCAATCATTGCTTAGATCATCATTGCTAAGATGGCAGACAACCACCATTTGACTGTAGCAGTCAGCATGCCAGAGCTGCAAAAAATCTCAAATCTGTCGGGCACTTTCGAAAAAACCTCCAAATCTGTCGGGTGGTTACGATAGGACTATTAAAATTGTCTAAAACCCATTCAATTGGTAAAATGTTCCTACTCTTTTTCCACATTCTTAATAGAAAATACTAAAATTAGCATAAAAAACTTCAAGTTTGGCACCAATGGATATCATTATCCTTATTTTTGTGCTCTGATCCTTATATGTGTGATATCCTTATTTTTCGTGCTCTGAAGCCGCCTATGGAAAATCTAAGTGGAATGACACAAGTCTATTAATTTTCAAAACTCTAGAACTGAGACTGTTCTTCGGGTTTTCAATTATCGGACACGCTCAGGAAATTAAGGTTATCGGCAGAAACCTATAACAAATTAAATACCGAACCACCAATTCCCATTTTCTGGAGTCACCATTGGTAAAGGAAATTTGTTATTGGATGTAATTTGAGATTTGTGGACGTACAGCATACAAATAGTGTGTGTCAAAGTCAGCTCGACTGGGTCTTGAATAAGACTCAGTCTTGAATTCAGATGATTTAGGTCACAGGTGGAAATATACAATAACATGAAAAGCAGCCCCCTTTTTCAGTCCTCTGCAGCCGCCATTGACAAAAAATGCTGCACTAGAATGAGAATAAGTGATATTTTGTTATTATGTTACATAGTCCAGCCCAGAATACTTAAAAAATATAGCTTGCAATGGAAGAAAGCTGACCTGGTTCCCATACCATGCGGTTACTTATGCCAGCTTCTGCAGATTTTCATGATTTCAGTTTTTTGGAGGTGGGAGGGGGTAATTTGGAAGGAACCAAGGATCAAGGATCAGTGCTAGGACCCGTCCTCTTTTTGATTTTCGTGAATAACATTGCTGCCAACCTATCTTGCCGTTACAAAGTATTTGCTGATGACCTCAAGATATACATGAAAATAGTCCGGGACAAAGACAACACTATTCACGGCCAGACAACTGTTCAAAGAGACATTAACACGCTTCATGCCACCTCTCGCTCTTGGGGCTTATTTATGAATCAGAAAAGTGCGCTATTATTAGATTTAAGAAAAATATACTCTCATTACCTGTCCCACATTACCATATTGACCAAGTTCCGATCCAAGCTGTGAACTCCCACTCTGACTTGGGAGTGACGGTTGACTCCTCCCTGAAGTTCCATGTACATATCTCAGACACAGCCCGCAAAGCCTCTGCCTTGGCTCAAAACATATTAAAAACCACGTGTGTAGATCCCTGACTTCATGATGCCTCTCTTTAGCGCTCATATCCGGCCAATTATGGAATATTGTTCTTGTGTGTGGCACACAGGGTACTCTGGGGACCTGCGAGTCCTAGAATCTGTACAGCGTCTTTGGACTAAAAGGGTGGTCGGATTAGCCAACCTCGATTATAGATCTCGACTGAAAGCCCTAAACCAGTACTCTGTCCAGGGAAGGCTGCTACGTGCAGATCTGATCCAGTGTTGGAGGATATTTCACGGGAAGTGTGCTATCGAACCTGCCGATATATTTGAGCTCCTGATTACACAGGCTTAAGAGGGCACAGATACAAAATTCAACACTCCCGTGTGCGCACAGACTTGAGAAAACGTTCATTTGGTATCCGTTGTGCTACTGTATGGAATAGCCTTCCGGATCATGTAGTATCCGAAAACGATCAAAAGTCTTTCAAGGCCAAGCTGGCGTCTGCACTGGGCGAGTCACTCTATAACTTCCCTCCATGATATGGATGCTACACTTTTGAGAGACACGAAGCATGTGTACTAGTCCTACCTGTCAATCTGTTGTCTGTCAATGTGTGGGCGCAAAATTCCAGTCAGAGCATGTTGCTCATGACATGGAGCGTCTTATGTTATCCGGGTTTCCTCTCTGATCCTGAAAGCCTTTCTGACAACCCTAGCCAAGCAGGGAACCTCATAAGGTGAGTGAATAAGGTGAGTGAACCCCCAAAATTTATATATGGATTTTGCTCTGATGGCCAGACAAACAAGATTGGAGGGGTACTTTTTATATTCGAAAGTGTTTTTAAGGATCATGGCTACTTGTAGTTGAATACAAACATGTAATATTAGCTTTCCATGACTTTAAATGCATGTTTACATGAAAAATCCTAAATTTTGAAGCTGTTGGCTATCTCAAAGTTTTTCATGCATTGCCGTGCTCATTTCCATGAGGGTACGTGGTTTAGGATCTGAAGTTCATGAGGCTAATAAATAACCTTAAGTCAGTTAGATAGTAAATGTCAAATAAATATCATGTTTCCAAGGAAGTTAAGAGTAAAAGGAATGAGTAAAGGTTGCACTAGGCTGTGTTTTTGTTATATCTTTGTCCCCTTGACATAGATCATAGGCATATTTAGGTAAGTGAATAAAATGAAATAGGAGAAATAGTTTGGTACTTAAAACTCAAATTAATGTGGAAAGGTGAAGAGTTTTGTTTCTTTGGCATCTACAAATCCACTGATGAAGGTATGCAACTTTTGTGGTTAATTCTGGACAAACAGGCATTGGATTTAAAAGAAGATGGAAGGGAAAATCAAATGTTTTAGTCTAATTTGACCAGTCTGCTGGTAAAATTCATTTTTCCTTATTAATATCATTTAAAATTATTGATCAACAGTGAGCATAACATACTGTGTGGAAATAAATGTAAGCTGCCGAAATTACGACGAACACCACATCACTTACTTCTTTGTTTCTCCCCACACTGTTCTGATCTGCCCGCTGTTTGATCCATGCTTCAAACGACCTCCTTGGCCAAAACCACTGTTCCTGAACTTGCAGGGCGCCCAGAATGTTTGATTCGCTGATGCTCCTTAAAAAACGTTTCTCGCCAAAATACCCACATCCCTCAAATCCACATTTAAGCTTGACACGGGACGGTGGAAGGGGCTTCAGCTAATCGGGCCATTTATCAGCCCTTCAACTATGGACGATGAAATCCAGGCTCAACCAGTTTACTCAAGATGTATACCAAAGAAATGCAAGAAAAATAATCAAAAACACAACCAGGGCCTTGGCCTCCCCATATCCACAAGGCAACACCCAAACCGCAGGGCTGCTTTTCTTCAAACCAAAGCAACAAAGATACCTTTCACCGGCTTTGCCGCAAGGGCGCTGTTCAAACAGCGCCCTTGCGAGCGTTGAGCGTACTTCCAAACGAAGGAAACGAAGGAAAAACTGTTTTGCCTGTCGCCTTTACCTTTACGGCGGCCTGTCGGGCCAAGCTGTCGCGTGCTATGGAATACAAATCGGGCCCGACAGGCCGGTGAAGGAATTTTTCAGCAGAGGATTTTCTGGGTGACGTTTAAAAGGCCCTCTGTGCATAAGGCCCTCTATTCAAAGGTTCCTCGATTCATAAGTCCCTCGAAAGACCCTCTGTGCATAAGCCCTCGATTTTCCATCGGTTCTGCCGCACACTGGCTTGATATGGGAGAGGTGCAATTCATGAAAACTTGTTGAGTGAAAGAGGTGACAATTCTAATATTGAGTTTTTTATAACAAAAATATTTTCTGCTTCCTTTCAAGTTTTTTTCTCACAGATAGTAAGATCTGTCGCAAGACCATGCCGTGCCCTAAAATCTGTCGGGCACTTATGCCCGAGCCCGACTTTTGCAGCTCTGCAGCATGCTGAGACTTAAGCTACTTTAAGGATACATTTAATTTACATGTTTTAAAAGAATACATATAATTTAAATATCCCCAATGCCTGCAACCAAATATAGGTAGTCAGCAAGAGGAAAAGTAACTCCTAATACCACAACCTCATCCAGCAAACCCTAGAAATATTGCAGCAGATCAATGCGCATCACCACATTCACCTGCCCAATGGAAACTTTTGTGGAATCATCACAATTTTGTTAAGTTTGAATTGATAAAATCGACTTAGGTAGGCACCAAAGAAAGATACCTGCAGTTTACCTGACTTCATGGGCAGCAAACAGCATATATTTTTCTAGGTGCAAAGCCAGAACTTGCAACTCTCATCTCCGCAGGTCTACGGTTTTGATATATCGCATGCACTTGATTGAGATGTGTGCTGTAATTGACACCCTCAAACCCACACAACTCTCCTGGGCTTTTGAGATCTGGCAGACTTCACTTTGTCCTACGTTTCTCTGGCTGCGGCATAATATATAAGAATTGGTAGTAGGTTTACGACTGGCAACAAAACTTATTCTGATTTAGGTCAAAATCTATAGCCTCATATCATACCAACCACCTCGACATCCTCTCCGAATTCCCGCACCAAGCCCACACCCACACAGCAGCTTCAACACCAACACGTATTTCTTACTGCTTTTTTCTCGCTACTCGCGCGCCAGAAATGCAAAACTTTGTGGTTACCCAAGTGGCGACCTGGTGGTCCCTAATCGTAATTTTCGTTGCCGGACTGGCGACCAGACTCTAAAATCTGGACGCGAGTTACACAAATTAAAGTTCTTTAACCGGCTAAACCGAGGAGCAACACCAAACTACATTAAGAGAATTTTACCAGCAACCAGGGACAACACCATTAACCGTACTTTACGAAATGCTAGGAACAGAACTTAAATACCATTTAGAACTTCTAACTACAAGTTTTTATTTCTGTCTAGCACAATAAAATTATTAAATAAGCTGCCAGAACATCTCTTAGAAATCCAATCTGAGACTACATTCAACCATCACCTAGAGTGGTATTACAGCCAAAACAACCCTCCAAAGTACTTTACCTTCGGCCAAAAAATAGATAACTTTTCTTAACGCGCCTGAGGGTGGGTATGTCCAAATTAAACGGTCATTTGTTCAAAATTCAAGCCTTAGAATCTCCGTGCTGCGACTGCGGTCACTCTTGCGAGGAAACCACACATTTTCTTCTCGATTGCCCGAAATTCACCCCACAGAGGGAGACCATGATGAATAATATCACAGCACTATTGAGTATCCCATTCCGAACTATCCACAGAAAATTAAAAATAGACAATCTCATCTACGGGCACTCTCTCCTGCCCGGCGTTGACCAAGCTGTGGCCCAAGAGGCTTACACATATATAAAAACTAGCGGAAGGTTCCATGGTGAGACTGAGTGCCGCTGAGCCGGTGGGCCGCTGCGTGGATGACCTGGCTGCCGGTGCCCGGCCGGGCGTGGGACCGTGTGTGGTGGCGTGGGCGGGGACGTCTGACTGGCGGCGGCATAGTTGTCGTGTACAGTGCTACCCGAGCGGCGTCGTGATTCAAGTGCCTTGGCGCTTTTACGCCAATCGGGGATTCCTCTTGATTTACTTGTTTGTGCAATGTTGGAAAATAAATGTATGTATGTATGTATGTAGATCATCTCTAATTCCGTGAAACGAGTTCTCAAGTACAACGTAAGCAGTGGAGTTACTATCTTGTGCGGAGTAGTTTCACTATGAATCCTGATATAGACTTCAAAGTTTGCTCTTTTTGTTCAAAATAAATGGTCAAATTCATATAAAAGAATGAATATTACCATTCTCATGCCATCGCAATTTAGAGTACCTTTCTCTCATGGCTTTACATGGTCAATTTCGTTGCCGATGTGGTTACCTACCCATATCTAACTTAGCTGTGAAATAACGCGAGTGAGTAAGGTTAAATTATTTGTCACTAATTTGTATCGTCTGTCACTAATAGTTATAGAGGTACCTAAAATCCGTCAAGGTAGCAAATGGGTCGCCATATTATGGATAGTTCTTTTTACGTGGCGGTAAGATCGTAGAAATACTTGTTTTGTGCTGGTAAGTGCAAATCTTGATCTCGGTCAATTCTCTGTGATTGGCTACCTAATTTCTGGTTCATGAACCTCATTTGCCTACCCATGAGCGTGAGTGAGTTGGCGAGATTCTTGACCTCTGTATGTAATACTTCGTATCGAAGAATTAAACCAGGGTCCCGACATCCATGCAACTAAACCTCCTGCTGACTTTCATATATTTGAATAAAGTAGTTTCTAAGGTGTTTCTTCAACTGTATTTTTTTGCAATGGTACTTCTTCAATAATTGGGAACATGGGGAATATTATTTCATTCCATACTTCGGGCGCGGAACATGATAAAGAAAATTCTCCATAATCTGTTGTCTATAAATAAAGTTGTCTATAAATAATGAAAAACATCACAACATGCAATGACACTCTAAAGAGGACCAATGTAGTCTAAAAATTATCCTGTCCCAATGATGATTGTAGGCTTTGTAACGTAGACTACATTGGTGCTACCACCACCTCACTCTCGCGCCGCCTCACAATGCACTTACAAGAACGTACACTCAAGGACCACATGGCAGAACACCAATGCACAACACTAACAGGAAAGCACCTCACACAAGACACGATAATCCTCAAAACATGCTCTTACCGCACGCAACTCATTATTACTGAAGAACTTCACGTGTTACTCGGGTTGAGCTCATTCCTGATCTATAGTTCGCCAACTGGAAATTTTGGGGAATGTAACCTCTCGGTAAGGTAGATGCGAAATCGATAGCCACCCACAGAGGAACTGAAATATTTAAGGCTACCATGATTCTTGACAAAGGTAGGGACCATCATTGTATCTTAATTAATGTCTTAAATTCCAGCACCAGCCTCATGTGTCCCACGGAGATAAAGGTGCGCAACTTTTGCCTATCTTTTAGCTGCCACCAAGGGCGTATCCTCACGCTTTTGATCGGAGTGATCCTCTCGACGGGAGCTCGACCAGATTTCAGTGCGTTGTGTCAGCCAGAAAAAAACAATGCGAAGTTTATGTAGCTGAGTCTGTTAGCCAGTACCAGGGGTTCCGTTAGCCATTTGCAGGGAACCCGTCAGTCAGTAGCAGTGAGTCCATCAGCCGGTAGCAATGAGTTCGTCAGCCGGTAGCAGTGAGTCCGTCAGCCAGTAGCAATGAGTCCGTCAGCCGGTAGCAGTGAGTCCGTCAGCCAGTAGCAATTAGTCTGTCAGCCGGTAGCAATGAGTACGTCAGTCAGTAGCAATGAGTCCGCAAGCCGGTAGCAGTGAGTCCGTCAGCCAGTAGCAGTGAGTCCGTCAGCCGGTAGCGGGGGTTCATTAGCCGTGTGTATGGGTGTGAAAAGTAGGGGATTCTTCCCGGTTCTTCATCCAAATATCCCCGATTTCCGCAAAACTGGGAAAAAGTGCAAAGCTTCATCGGGAACAGGAGTGCCACATTACAAGTAGTCAAACCCGGGGAGTAGGGTGGTGGAGAAGTTTTTTTTCTGTCAGCAAGTAGTTAAGATTTCACCCTCGCACGTAGCCCCTCTTTTTGACTGGTGGCAAAGGTATTGGTTCCGTCACGTGCTTCCCTGACTGCTGTTATACGGGTGGCAGAGGCTCCACACGCCGCCCTGATTGTTGTTGCACGGCAAGCGGATGTTCTGTGCGCCTCCCTGACAGCTGGTGTGCCGGTGGCGGGGTTTCTGTGCGCCTCCCTGACAGCTGGTGTGCCGGTGGCGGGGTTTCTGTGCGCCTCCCTGACAGCTGGTGTGCCGGTGGCGGGATTTCTGTGCGCCTCCCTGACAGCTGGTGTGCCGGTGGCGGGGTTTCTGTGCGCCTCTCTGACAGCTGGTGTGCCGGTGGCAGGGTTTCTGTGCGCCTCCCTGACAGCTGGTGTGCCGGTGGCGGGGTTTCTGTGCGCCTCCCTGACAGCTGGTGTGCCGGTGGCAGGGTTTCCGGAGACAGTCGACTGCAGAGGAGCTGGTGCGATGCCGCAACTTCAGGCGGCAGGCCACCGTGTTCGAGGACTCGGCCAGCGACCACGACCACTTGGAGGCGCAGTTGACGGACGGTGGGTCTGCTTAGCACTGGTGGGAACTCACTAATTTCACCCCGACTTTGGCAACGATAACCCGATATCCTTTGATGGAACAGTGACTAGTGGCGACGGAACGTCCGAATTTAAGGGGGGGGTACCTCGGACTGTTCAACCCATTTCTTTCTAGTCAAGGCCATAGGGTTAGAGTTAAAATTTCTGATTTAAGGGGGTGGCACCGTGCCCCGGTGCCCCCCAGATCCGCCGTCAGCGACAGTGACGGTGATAACAATAAACTGATAGCGGAAAACACCACAGCTGCTGCACTAGAGTTCAAATTTTCAGTACACGAGAGGCAAATCAGTGAGCAGAGGAGATATGAGCAGTTTATGGAGGCGTTTCACCTTCAGGTATGGTAGCTTTTTTGAGGGGTCGATATGTGACGTCACGAATACATCATCAGACCGTTTTTGCATAGATTAGTAGCAAAATTTTTAGCAATGAAGCTGTTTATAAATTTCACCCCCCCCCCTGCTCCGTGGAATATTCTAGGAGACGTTGGTAACTTTTTAACATACATATGAAATCGAGTTGTCTTTCATCTTCTCGTCTCGGATCGGGACTACTGAGCGCCATCCATCACCATAAAAGGATTACTTATCTCTACATTTTCAGCGCTCTGAACACAGCAAACCTGTTAAAAGCTTTGCCCGGCAGCTACTCACCTTTTCAAGGATGAAAAACTGAGTGGAATAAAGTGTCAGCTTAAATGAAATATAACACTTCTATAGGATTTGAACTCAGTTATTGCTCACGCACAGTCCACCAAAAAAGTCCTGGTCTCACATTTGTTTTCTCTCGGAACTCACTTATCACGAAGAAACAGTGCTTCATAAAGATTACTTTCAAGCGCACTTTTGATATCCATACCACTAAGCCCCGTCTCTCTATGAGTTCAGCGGCGGATGACGTCTGTGTCGACTTAGGGTCGATACCCGCTCGAATTACAGGCTGTTTCTCCGCAAGTTGCGGCCTTGGGGCTTTATGACGCAGCTACCCTGATTTCATTTGAGGTCGACAATTCCACTTGGAAAGTCATATTAGAATTGATGAAGTTCTTATTCAGTATTCCAGTCCCGGATTTGAACTCGGGTCAGTGACATGCATAGGCGGATCCAGGGTTGCCGATCGGGGGCACCTTCCCGGGGGGCGCCATCCGGACGAGGGGGCGCCACTTTTGACCGGTAAAACCTATCAGGTGGGCGCCAAATCCTATCGGTGGGCGCCGACTTTCGCATCCTGGGGGGTGGGGTGGGAAGCGACATTTCAGGGGGCGCCATCGACCTTTCAGGGGGCGCCGTGACCATTTCAGGGGGCGCCGAGGGTCGATCGGGGGGCACGTGCCCCCCTTACCCCCTGGATCCGCCTATGGTGGCATGAAAGTCGAACGCGCTTCCACTGCACCAATGCATCCCCAAAGCATTTAAAAAAATTGTCACGTTCCCTTTAACTAGATAGTGTTTAATGTAAAACGTGTTTCCCGCGCTGCGCATCTTTTAGAAATCACTCCTGGGTGACCCCAACGAAATGTAACAATTTTTGTGGTCACAACATGCTTATGTACTTTTTATACAAGCGTTAGTTTTCTATTGGAATCCTCAATAAATACTGTATGGTTTTAACAAGATGAGGCTAGCTGTAAGTGGATTCGCCTGTGGCTGATCATTGCTTATAAGCAATGAATTGTTAATATGAAGTAGTGCTTATGTAATTATAACTTCATTTTTATAATATTTCTTTAGGATGACAGTTCTCA
The DNA here is from genome assembly GCA_034440635.1 of Lepas anatifera. Classification (NCBI taxonomy): domain Eukaryota; kingdom Metazoa; phylum Arthropoda; class Thecostraca; family Lepadidae; genus Lepas; species Lepas anatifera. The sequence goes on from JAOTON010001124.1 coordinate 637,738, forward strand.
CTATTTTTTTCAGATGAATCCTCCATGTATGACAACAACCAATACCATGAAGAATGTTTGCGATGCAACTCTTGTGGCCAGGATCTCACCGGGCCCAATCAGAAGCGCGCGCGCCGGCACAGCAACCGGGTGAGCGGGCTATCGCGCGCACCGTCCCTGGCGAAGATTGGAAAGTAACCTCCTCTGCCGAGACTTATTGTTGTTTTTCAGCAGAACGGAAATGAAATATTACTTTAAACTATCGAGACCGGCACTGCAATATCAGCAGCTTTCAAACGAAAGAAAAAGTCTAGTGGATCTATTGGACTGGTAATGGTACCACTCAGAATCGATACAAGCAATCCGAAGTCAGAAAAAACGACCTTGTCAGTGTATTTGGGGAAAGCATTGCGGAAACAGAAGGCTGAATATTCCCAAACTGGGATATGTAGCTCTTCAGGTCTTCCACAAAGTATGGTGTAGCAATTGACACCTAGCCTATTCCTTCTGTGCGCTGGGAACAAAGGTGTCTGCCCTCGTCGGGCTCTTAAAGGGAATGTGGCACCTTGGTAGAATTCTGGAATTTAGTGTAATTAGGCGTACTTTTAGTCAAAAATAATGAAACCACTCATTATTTCTCTGAAAAATGTACAATAAGCTCAATATTTGGTTTTTAAAATCCTCCTCTAGACAAAGAAATAAATATCACTGTGGATGATGTCACGATCTGGCAACCACTACCATACTTGAAACGCTTCAAGGGCTTCGATTGGCTGATGCTCATCGTGACGTCAGCATATGTCGTCACACCAGTAGCTCACAACAATGGCCGCCGGCGACGGAGGGCTGAGGGGGGCTGGTGTCAGGTAGGTTTTAGCTTTTTTCTACGGAAATATCGAGTTCCAAGACAAATTAAATATGGAGTACCGGGTTTTCCGACCTGCTTTACAACTTGGCTATCTCAGTTAAAATCACGTTGTGAAGGTGCCACATTCCCTTTAAGACTCCAATAAGGCCCCTTTAAGTTGTGTAATTTCCCCTTTCTTGGGATAAAAATTAGTCCCCCTTGGGAAAAAGATAATTGTTTTGAGCTTTGCAATCGCTATTGACGTAGAGGTCTTACGCTTGAGTTGTTACTTCCATACATTTGTAGAAAATGATTGTTACTTGAAAGTTCCTGCGCAATGTAAAACGTTTTTGGTGTTATTGGAATGATAAATTTGTATACAAGTTAATCATCTGCCAGATTCAGGTTGAGAATTGTTATTAATTATAATAAGGTTGTTATCAGAAACTGGAAGTTAACCCTTCACCGCCTGGGGGTCCGATCGGACCCTTACTCCCTCCGGTTTTTCACGAATGACGCCAGGCCGAATTAAATTAGACGCATCGTTTTGCATGCCTCCATCAGTTTGGAAACTTATGATACAAATTTGACGTTAGGTCAGGTCAACGGGCTATGACGTCATTGTTAAACCTATGTAAAGCAATTCTGTTCTTTTAAAATGAGGCTGACAAAACCATAGTGTAACTCGGCTTCTAGAAGAGCGTCAAGTTTCTAAACATCGTTCGAAAAATCTTAAACAGTAAAATATGCATTTGATCATCCATTTTGAGGTGAGGTCAATAGCAAGATCATCAGAGGTCACCTGAAGTCACGGTGTTCGAACTTGTTTGTGTTTATAAATTATGAACGAGACGATACACAGCAATGTGTCTATAACTTCTGAACGAGACAAGATACAGCAATACATGTCTTGTCATAGTGACAAACATGATCCAAGGATTCGAATTATTTGCAGCGTGACCTTAACATGTTATTATTTGACCTAAGCTCACGCTGTGACCATACAAGATCCAGGGGTCTAAAAAGTGAGCTTGTGGTCGCCGACTAAAATCCAAGCTTCTTAGATGGTCGCCGAACCTAATACTACATACATGTATTACAAAATCGGTCTTAAAAGTGGTATAAATATGGCTATAGGGAATCACTGGCGAGTGCAAGGGGGAAGGTTCCGATAAAATATAGATATAAAAAACCTATAAAATATAGATCGGGTTTCTTGATATCGATAACCTAAGCCAGAATCAAGTCATTACCTAAGTGATTTCATGAGATTATAATTCAGTATTAAAGTCAAAGTTATGATCTGAAAGCAACAAAATTATACATGCTGGCTAGGGTGTTTTAGCCCACTATAGTAAAATTTTGTTTGTTTGGAACGAAGTCAAATCGACTTTCCCCAGCTCTAGACGTAAAACTGAATCGATTGACACCCTTAAAAGCAAAATAAAAGGGCATTTAGAGGTCGCGCACTTTTATCACCAAAAACCATTACACTTGAAAGAGGCGCATTCTTTCTTGGTGCGCTTGGGTAGAGCCCTCCGATGGAGTTCCACCACCCGGAGCAGGTACTGCTTCTGCTTCTCGTCCTTGACGAATCCGTTGAACCTCTTGATGAGGGCGATCTCCCTTTCCCACTGTTTTTGTCTTGAGTCGAAAGTTAAAGTCATTGTGGCGTCCCATTTGATATAATGATCCTTCGCATATGTAGGAGTATCGCAACAGATTCGACGCATATGTTCTAAATTCAACGTAAGAACATATTTTAAGGAACATCAGACGATCAAACAATTACTGGTCAAACCAAAGGACAGGATAGACAACCGGAAAAACCAGGCCCAGTATACAAGATGGAATGTAATGACTGTCCAAAAATATACATTTGAGAAAGCAAAAGGATGATGGAAGTCCGACAAGACGAACACCGAAAATCTCGACAAAAACTAATGCGAGAGTCAATTGACGAGAGAGCAGCGGAGGCCACAGCAAAACAATCATTCGAAAAGGATCATTATATCAAATGGGACACCACAACGACTTTAACTTTCAACTCAAGACAAAAACAGCGGGAAATAAAAAGATGCAATTTACATCCAAACCACCACGGAACCAAAATGGATATAAATATCGGCAAAGTTACCATCTTCTCTGGATTTTTGGACCTCTTAAAACGCCAGCCAAACAAGAGATTGAATTGAAAAATAACACGTGTTTAGAGCTAATAATTCTAAAATGATTCGTCATGTTCATAGCTAAGATTGTTCTTTCAAAGTTTACCCTGTCTTCGTGTTTTTCGCTTAGTTAGGTTTATGTCATAGTGTTTTCTTCATCTCCCTTGAAAACGGGGCGGGATGCTCCCGAAATCGGTCGGGTTTTATGCTCATGCTAGTCTTGTGCAGTAATAAATGTTTTATTTAATTTTAAGAATATTTCAGATGTGAAATAGAAAACCAAGCAAAAGAAAACCAGCGCCAGTATCAGTGTGGAAATGTGTACATTCATAGGCGTAGGAACAGGGGGCGGGGGGCATAGCCCCCCCAATATTCTTGATTCTTAACCCTTAACCCTATGGCGTTGACTGGAAAGAAATGACTTCCAAATGCACCTTGGCCTCCCCAATATTCTGGACTTTCCTACGCTTATGTGTACATTTGAATACATTTGATACAAAACTGCAAAAGTGCGCGACCTCTAAATATTATCGAAATACATGGAAATCTTGCACCGAAGCTTGTAAGCAGATGAGGTTTGAGGGGAACGTCGATAGGCGTCAAAATATTGCATTTTGGAACAATGAAACACCCTAATGCTGGCCCTTAACCCTAGCCCCGATGACCAGCATGAATCACCTATGACCCCCTCTGGTGGGAGGGGGTTAAAAATGACACCCTCGATCTCGGAAACAAAGAAAGATAGAAGCGGAAAAAGCGATCGAAAGGTCGTCGGAAATGCAGTCGGCGTTACTCCCGGAATTTTTGCGGAAGGTCAATACTGTGGTCACCAGAGGGGGATAATTCATATACGTCAAAATGTATCAAATGCAGTGCTCTATAAAACCTTGCTTATCTCCGTACGCAAAATAACCGGAACCACTTTCTCAACGCTATTCGACAGAGCCGGACCAACTCTTTCACAAAGGCAACATCCATTTTCATATCGGTTCAAAGGCTAGGGCGCAACAGGACACTGAATATTGGGGATGTTATCACGTAGCTTCAAGTTATAATAGGAAGAACGCTCGCATTGGGCGTGATATGTCGGACCTAAGAGCCAATGTTGGATAGTGATCAGTCATTTATACGCACTACGCAGTCATGAATACGTGTCGATAGTGCCCACTAATCTTAGGCTAAGTCTGTTTGGAGGTCAATCGAGGTCAAAGATGATACACTGCCCGTACACAAGGGCAATTAAATGGGCGGCGAAAGCGGTGGGACGGGGTACCTACGCATCCTCCTGTTGGCCAACCAGGGGAGGTCTCCCCAAAATTTTCGGTTCGTCATTAATGCTGTCAGGTACCAAATATGCTCACAATTCCCCTGCCCCGGTCAGCACAAGCCCGGGTCCGTTCCCCTGTAAAAATTCCGTGGGAGCGTCCCCAGGCATTAACATTTTCGCCCATCACTTCTATACCAAGCAAGATACAACCATGATTGATGCAACATTGTTGTTCTCTCATCAATAATGGTTTTATTTTGTGTCCATCCATGTGAAAAATTGTTAGGCCTTATCTTAGAGACAAATAAAAGGGTTTGCAGCACCTTAAAAAGACCCTCAGAAACAGTTCCGATGTTTCATTTAACTAGAGAAAAATGTTTTCATGTACATACATGCGTCGTGAAATACTTGTGATTCTTCACCTTGAGGCGTCAGAAATCAGATAAATTCCTGTAACATTTCAAATAAATAATTCAAACATTATTCATTGGCAACATTTCGTCAGAAGTGCAGTGGAAAATATCAACCATTGCTAAGATGAGGCCCAATTTTCACTCCATTGTTGAACATGGTTCTATTCAAAGCAATAGCAATGCTGTCTCTTGGGAATAACCTTGTTTTCTTTCCATGACATCATTCCCATGATAACTATTTCCAAAGCTCTTAATTGATGCATTTTAGCATTAATAATCAGGACTGAAAAAGTTTCCAGAATAGTTGCTGATGACCTATTTGGACCAGGATTGGGTACTGAGAAGAACAATTTGCATTTCAGCAACCTGTTCTTTTGTGGTGGACACAATCTCTCTGTGATATTTCTGTTGTACCTCTGTGGCAGTGCTTCCATATTTCATCCATACTAGAGAAAACAAAACGATTCAACTTTCTTGTGACAAAAAATACAAGATATTATCAGAAACTTGGATGCATATAATCAGTCAGTTAAAAACATACACACACACCTTGATCACCCAGTGTGCATCCATCTGTGCAAAAGACACAGCTTATTCTATGTTTGGCAGACTTGGATTGGACCATTGTCCTTGCAGTGGAGTCTTCTGGCAAATTGGAAATGGTTTATCACATATTTGTGCTGTGCAGGAATGCACATTTATATCCCTTATGGGGTACCAATGCACAGAGATGGATCTAGGATTTTAGTAAGGTGCAGCCCTCTGAGATTGCATGCTGTCAACCAAACGGGCACACTTCTCCCAAAAGGGTGGCTATCATCATCAATCAGTGGGAGAAACTGTGGTTGGTGTGACTTAAAAATGGTAACAGTGCCATAAATGGGAATGTTTGACCCATAGATGGGAACACCCATTCTCAATTATGGGAATGCATGAGACCATTTTCCAGAACAATATTTTAGGCCATGAAACAAACTTTTGTTCTTTCTACCTGGCTTATTTCTGTTCTTAAAATTTTAGAGGACATTTATCTTTGAAGCAGAAACAGGAAATCAAACTTTATACCCTGCTTCAAATATTGAAGCTCAACATGTTTATTATGATCATTCACATGTCTTGGTGCATCTGTGTAAATAAAACCCTAGTCATATACAAAATAAATTAATAGATACCTAGTGAAACAATAAAAAAGTTTTTAATATTTGATTTATATTGCCACTTGAGATAATAATATATACAGACCAAGACACATGGCCATACAGAACATGATGTGAGCCAACCTAGCACAACAAAACCTGTTTTCAGTACCTTTAATGCCATTTTTCACAACTTCTAAACTTCAAAGCTCCATCTGTAGCCCCATCATTTGTATTCTAGTGGTGGGGGCAGTAGCAAGGTATTTTCTGCCTCACAGACCTGGTTTAATCAATTTTGGGGTACCCTTTTCCTCAGGCCGCCCTTAATCCTTTCAAACTTAAGGGGTCCTGGACTCGAGTTCAGGGATCCCTTGCACCCGTCACTGCTGTGGCACCCCAAATGAAAGCTCAAGTTATTTTCTGTGCCTACTAAGAGCATCCTTAAAATTTTCCTATTTCTCATTTCAGGGACTTTAAAATTTATAAATAACAGGCCTACTTGGTCACCCAGTTATATGTCCAGCTATAAGGCCCAGTCTGCAAAGTATGGCAGCATGCCAGACGAGTCGCACCAGCCATCTAAAATTCTCGCACCACCAGCCTCCAAAAATTCGCACTAATCTGGCACATACCAGGGAAAAAATGCACCCATTCCTACCCCTACAATGCAATGCTACCTCAATCATTAGTCAGTTAGTTAAGGAATTTTTTATAAGGCCCCCTCCTGTGTCTTAATAGCCATTCAGCCATTATTTGTTTAGTTTAAGTGTCACTAACCTCGCAAGTTCGCACCAGGTTGATAAAATTTGCACCAGTCGGTCCTGTCTCCAAGGGCACTCACACCGACGAGATATCGTCAAAAATGTCGTACTTTGCACACTGGTATAAGGCAAGAACATGGTGGTATCAAAAACAGTATACTTGTTATGGATAGTCTCATAATTAGGCACCCCAAAAATCATTTAGGAAATCCACCCCTTGGGAATGTGACTATACAACAATGTTTACGATGACATTTTAGTGTGATTGTGGTTGGAAAGGGTTTAAACATGCACCACTTGTATTCAAGTTTTTTCCCTTCTGAGACTTTTCGCGATAAAGCAAAACAAGGAAACATCATTGCAAGTAGACTCCAAAACCCACCTAGATTGCACGGACTGTCTATGATAAACGCACATCTTGATTTAGCCCCTTGGATTTAACAAATTGAACACCATTCGTCAAAAACGGCGTTCACTGCTCCCAACAAGAATACAAAAATATTAGCGGCAGCCCGCGCCGCGCTCGTTCTGAAGGCCGCAGACACCGAAAATGTACCAGGGCGACCACCGGCGACCAGGCGACCACTGCAAGTCGGCGGTTTCGGCCGACCTGGTCGCCCATTGGTCACCTATAGAAAAAAATGAAAATCACCGACTTGGTACCGACTCGTGACAGATTCTAGTACATTCTAGTTTGAACTTAGAAATAGTACATAAATACGGTACAGGGAGATGGCATCATCTAAAGTACCAGGTCATTTCAGTCGTTTTTCATAAAATTGGAACCAAAAATTGTAGTAAGAAGAAACATAACTAGCATAGACTAGCAGCAACTAAGGGCGGTGATGATACCAGATGTAATCGGCCAAAGATGCCCCGTTGTAGCCAAGCTGTCTTTCAGAAACGCCAACCAAGCCGGGAAACGAGGGCTAACTTGGCTCTTTGTCGAAGTAGATTCTTCCCATTCTTGGCCAAAGGAACTGGCAGACTTCATCCAATAGATTTTGATGGGCTCTGTATGTATTACGATGACGGGTGGAGACAGTGGAGAGGGTAAGCATATTTAGAAGCAGGAGCGGATGGTGGAAGCTAAAATCATAGGAAAACAGATGGAATCAGAGTTTGAGACGGTTGCTGGGTCGCCAACCAAAAGATGATAGGGTCGCCGACGGCGTAGGTAGATCGGCAAGTTTTTAGACCCCTGACAAGATCATACCGCATACCATTGGAATCCTTGGGTCGTGATGAACATATTGGTTCGTTTTCTATGGTCGGGAGGCGATCAGGATAGAGCTGAGAATCGGAATACAGCGTTCACGGTTTCCGTAACATTTTAGCTTGGATGAAGATAGAGCTGTAATGGATAGAAAATTTCTCAATCCCAATTTTGTCGACATTTCTGACGCACTGGTGACGCTTCCTTTCACTGCCTTCGCTTTTCCTTCACCCAAATTTACAGAGAAAGTTTTACCCTCTGCAGTCTCTTCTCCTTTACCTTCCGCACCGTAAGCAAAAAATTTAACATCAAGCTGTCAAATATTTTCAGATCTTGTTGTATGTGGATTGACGGGAATGGGAGTGTAACCCAGTTTCCATTGGCAAAAGCACTATCCGTATCGTAATTTTATTCGAATACACCGCCCAATCGTGATTGAAATTGTGCATGGGACCTAGGCTAATGATGCCTTTGGCTTTGTTCTAAATCTAATGGTTCCTGAGTAATAATATTTCATAATTGGGTGTAAATTTGACCCATTTTGGTCCACTATGACGTCTTGAGCCAACGGATATGGTTTAAACACGCCTTCGATGTAGAAGACGGTAAGGCACTTGCAACACCGTTTCGATTTTCCCATATTCGGATCTCCCCTCTCAGACGGAGGTGCGTACGAAAAGAGCCCAGGCAGAGATTAAGGTTAATTGTCACCATTCATAGAATGAGACGCCATAAAGTAAAATACTGCAACCACCTTGAATTGGGCTCACTTCGGATGGAATTGGAAGTGCTCGTAAAGTAGTTATTTTAAACGAATATTTCTTGTGTTGAATTTGAATTTGATATCTGCAACCAGTGGTGGCGGAGCACCACGATTTCTGGGGGGAGGGGGTGGGCAGATAGTCTTTTAAACTCATTTATCTCCAGGTAAAACCATAGGTTTAGTGTTATACAAATTTCAGGGCGCTTCGTATACCCTGCTCCATCCCCCCCCACCCCTTGCATCATTGCCGCCGACAATGTCCATGCCATTTTTCAAAGGCGAAGACAACAGCCAGCCGTATTTACATGGGGTTTCCCAATGGAAAAACAGCAGCGTGCTTCGATATCTCCCAGTGCTATAACAAAAGGTAGTGGAGCAGCCAGGATGTTCGGCCAGTCAGAATGACGTTTGCACCATTCAAGTGGAACCTGAAACCCCGCCCGCTAGAAACGAGGTCTGTTATATCGAAGTCATCTCTACCAGTAACTCCCCTTAAAGCTCAAGATTAGGCAAAACCACGTAGGGGATTTAACTATACAGTACAACTTGATAGTTTTTTATTATATAGTTGCGCTAATGCAACATTTCAGTTTACAATATGGTAATGTTCAAATTGCAGCACTTTTCCACACGTCTCAATGTTTATGAGTGCCCCATTTGACCTCTTCGGCGGGCCCGTGCTGACTTACATCCGGTGTTCTGCACAGATCTACTGTGACCTGCACTTCGCCGACCTGGCGCTGATGGAAAGCTCCGACTTCATGAACCAGCTGCGCGCCTTCAAGCCGCAGAGTCTGGGCTGTGCAGTGGCGCGCCGCAAGAGCTCAACTACCCTCATCTTCCCTCTGCCGCCTCAGGCGTGTTCAGGTCGGCCACCCCGCTAATGCTGATGTCACATGCCTCCCCTCACCGTTTAATTAGGTTAAGAAACTGTCCTTCGGTCATGGGCCTTTGAGCGGCCTCCTGTTTTTTTGTTTTTTTCTTGTTTTTTTTTAAGTGGAGAAAAAGTGAGTGTGGCCACTAGAATCCTCGAAGTTTAGCTGTACCTTCTATTAAAACCAGTCACCAATATGTCAAAAATCGGATTTATCTTGCCGAAAGCTTTGTGAATGGTTTTAAAGTGCAGGTTGGAGTGAAAATTACTCAGCTGCCGAGCCTATGTGCAAGACGTTATCAGTCTGTAGGTACCAAAGGGTGACACTATCGAACGGCGTCCTTCTCTTCCAGACGAGTTCTGTCGCGGGTACCCACACAATCTGATAGTCACCCCTGGCTACTGGGTCGAATGCGCGGGACAGCCGGCCGACCATGACGTGTGCTGGGACGAGGACCAATCAGAGAGAGCTGATGACCGGGATGATGAGCCAAATCCGGAGCCAAATGGCGCATTGGACGACGAGAGCATAGTAAGAAGAAAACAAGGTCCCGAGCCCGCTGTGACGGAAAACCAATTTCGTGTTTGGGCATCGGGCAGTTTGAATCTCAACTATTTACCTAACTCTGCTCTTCAATGTATTGTTAGATGATGTCTATTAATATTTAATAGATATTTCCTGATGAGTAAACTAGAACAAATCCCGTTGTTTATATACTTTGGCAATACTTCAAGTACTTTCCATATCCAGCCTGGGATTGCAAGGATGCCTTGGACACATAATGTTCGTAAGGAGTCCTATTTTGGGTTCAAACTAGTGCATCATCCTAAATAAACCTACCACACAATACGCGCTCTGCTGCCTGCCTCAGGAGGACAACAGTCCACCACCAGGCTCCGCCAGACCCTTGCTCCGCGTGCCCACTATTTTGGCGCCGAGCCGGGAGAAGACACCCATCGAGGAGCTGTACGAGAAGAGCGGCACCTTCGAACTGACCTCCATCGAACAGGAGACGTACGAGAAGTACTTCTACGGCACAGAGCACTGGAACTATTTCACACAGGACGAGGACCTGGGTCCCATCATCCTCAGTCTCAAACAGCAAAACATGAATGGCCGAGATCAGTTCCGGTAAGTGGTGTTTTCAAGATGTAGGTCTAATGGTAGTAGTTATATAAGGCCTTGGGTAGTATAATAGTATTAGGATAAGGGGAGCCTGCTCGAGGATCGAAATATACTGGCAATACCTTAGAAACAAGTCATGAAAGTTTATTTCGAGGTCAGTTTAGGTCAGACTATGGCGATATAAACTCTTCCTTTTTTAAAATGCATGACCACTTGGAAATTTTCTGGAAAAAAGAAAAGCACAAATGAAAGAGAATCAATCTGGCTTCGTGAAATTTAAAATTTAATTTAACATAAACTTTAAATACAGTAGTGATGTTCCCGTTATTTCTAGCCTAACTAGTTTTCTAGCCCAACTAGTTCTAGCCTTTCTAGTCTGGTAGTTGAAAACCATTGAACACAAAACGTATGGGTATTTGCTATCATATATCTATGATTGCAAAAACCTTCAGCTTTTAATACTGAACACCCGATTCCCGCACACTATTTAAACGCCAAAATATTTATCAGTGAAAACATTGAAGGCAACGCATGCCACTACCTATCCAAGACGATTGTTGGAATATTTCGTGGGCCAGTAAAGTTTTGGTCTTAATGCTAAAATGTGCACAGTGAGTTGAGAGAAAACGCATTAGGAATGAATGTTTCTTCTCTTCTTCTTTTTTGATGAGCTGCAGCAAGGAAAGTCAGACAGTTTTTTGAAGCACCATACCCACATTTCTTTGGTTTAGTTTGGAAGAACCACATCCAAAGCAAAGCCACATTTGTTATTTGGTTTGGAAGAATGAATGAATGAATATGGTGCTTAGAGGAGTTCACAAAGTATACGCAACCAGTACTTTGAGAGCCATTGGAAAAAAATTAAGAAATCGACAGCCCTATCTACAATTTTAGAGGTGGACGAGGCTACTAAATTTCTTGAAACCGTTTCCACTACCCCGCCTCCTTAGCTAACCGAAACTACTACCGCCACGAGCGCTACTTTTTTCAAAATCGCAAAACTGCTACTGCTATTGCTACTTCTAATTATATTAAAACACTGTCCTAAATACTTTGATTTTTCTTTTGATATTTCTTTTAATAAATTCGAAGCAAAGTTACAGCTTATTCGTTTACATATATATATATATATATATATATATATATATATATATATATGTGTGTGTTTGTGTGTGTGTGTGTTTTGGTAAAAATAACGGAGAATTTAGCGTTCGTTCTTTTCTAGTAAAAGACTCGAGCTTGCAAAGTAAGCGTCTATCGTCTTTCGTCAAATTGATGCAGATTTGAACTAAAGGCCATAGCATGCGACGTTTCATCGTTACGAACAACAACTTCAGGAATAAGTGATACATAGCTATAAATCATAGTGATACATATCATACAGATCTTGAGGTTTATAGTGCCCTATTGTTTATTTTCCAAGACGATAGACGCTTAATTCGCAAGCTCGATTCTCTTAACTCGAAAAGAACGAACGCTAAGTTCTCCGTCATCTTTAACGAAACATGTATCGAAAAAACCTGCTCCCAAACTATATATATATAAAGCATGCAAAATTAGTCATGCATTTGTAAGATATCTAAACCAAATCAAACACCAAAACATTCATTAATCTTCTTTTATTTTTCTGATATTTTCTGACGAATTCTGACACTTTCTTGCATTTTTATTATTCTGACGAAAAAAATTTATTTCTATCTTTACATTTCAATGTTTGGAATGCCGGTCCCATTGACTAGCTGCAGATAGCGAATGGCGCTTTTGATTTTTTTAATCGTCTACCCACCACATCGCTACTTTTTAAATATAGAAACCGCCGCCTCTAGTTCGCTACCATTTAGAGGGCTCGCAAGAAGCGGACCACCCAGCTCGGTTAAATTTCACGAAAATGCTATCTAGACAGACTCCAGGATATAAATGTGCTTTACAACTTCTAGCAATACAAACGTGTTTTTGAATGAAGAAATACACTAGGTATGAAAATTTCGGATTGGCTTGCGAATGCTGCAAAACGGCTTATCTTGCCAAGTAGACTAAGAAGGTTTTATTTATTGGGAGCTTGTTTTTACATCGAAATAACGCCGCTGCCCCGGTAGCTCAATTAGTAGTGTTGGGCTCCGGTCCGCTGCTCAGACACACGCAGGACAGCTCATGTGCAGACTTGGGATCAATTCCCCTGAGACGCTCTGGAGATTAATATTTACCCGGCGTAGGTCGCTTGGAAACTGACTGGTGAGAGGGTGACCTGAGCGGGGCAGCCATCTCTGTGCTATGTGGAATGTTAAGCTTTGGCTTCTAAATCAACCCTTCACTAGACGGCCCCCTCGGCGTTGCCGGGTTCCCCGGCGCCCCCTATGACTACGGCCGGGTTCCCTTCCTCTCCCTTCTCCCTTCTGGCCCGGCGCTACCGGGTTCTATCTCTTGGCAGCCACGCGCCGATTGTGCCTTCCTGTTTGATTGGATAAGCTGTCCCGACATAACTGAACTTTACCTAACCTTGTCTCTATTCAGCGGGCCGGCCTACGATGCTCCTACCCTGCAGGGCAATTATCGCCTTCGTAGGCCGCGGTTTCGCCGCAGCCTACAAAGGCGTCCGGTCTGCTCGCCTTGCTCGCAGACTTCCACCGCTTCGCGGTGGCTTGTCCTCGGATCGCCGGAACCCATTCAGTGGAACGAATATCGTTCTAAATGGGATGCAGCCTTCAGGTTCACTCTGTCACGTGACCCAATGAACCGCTCGGGCCATCGATCCCTTTAATTCCTATGCTCTCCCTTTATATTTGGGTATGATTCTCCTGCGTGTTCTGTGGTGAAACTGTACTGTAATGCGTTTCCTGCAGTGAAACTGTTCCGCAATGCATTTCCTGCAGTGAAACTGTGCTGCAGTGCCTATCCTGTGTCCATACTGTGCCGCTAAGTGCACTTTAGCTTTGGAAGGTAGTAGTCGTTTTAGCTCCCGGAGGGTAACTTAGATAAGGTGTCCGGACATATTTGAACCTTACCTAGGCATGTCTCGATTCAGCGGGCCAGACTGTGGCCCTCCCACTAAGTAGGTTCTATTTCTTGGGAGCTTATCTTTACATCGAAATAACGCCGCTGCCCCGGTAGTTCAATTAGTAGTGTTGGGCTCCGGCCGCTGCTCAGACACACGCAGGACAGTTCATGTGCAGACTTTGCATCGATTCCCCTGAGACGCTCTGGAGCTCAATATTTACCCGGCATAGGTCGCTTGGCAACTGATTGGTGAGAGGGTGACCTGAGCGGGGCGGCCATCTCTGTGCTATGTGGGATGTTAAGCTTTGGCTTCTAAATTAACCCTTCATTGTGGGAGTTACTCGTTCGGATTTTGCGGCCGGGGTCTCCGTGACAAGTCCCTTGATGACTTCAGTGAGGCTCCGATGCCAAAAATCGAGCTTGCAACACCTTGGAAAACATTCATAACAAGACTCATTGAAAGCTTAGACTAAAACATGTCTGACCTACATAGAGCTTACCTTCGATTGTCTTTCAGGCAAACATCAGGCAGGCTGGCAGCTGAGTAAGACCAGTTGGGAGCTGACTAAGACCGGTTGGTGACAGCTGGGTAACACGGGTTAATGACAGCTGACTAAGACGTGGTCCTGCACGGCCTGATCTGACCTGAGCTGACCTCGGCAGGATCATGGTACGAGCCATCAGTTACACGGTGCACGGTCTGGTGCCAGCCTCCTGCGTCTTCGCCGACCGCTACAACCGGGAGGAAGTGGTCCGCTCGCTGGGCAACGAGATCAACCTGAACCCGCCGCTGCTGCTCAGCCAGCTGCCCGATATTCCAGAGGAGCTTCTGAAGCTCGACCAGGTGAGCTACTGAAGCTTAGCCGTGTGAGCTGCTAAAGCTCATCGTTCAGGTAAGCTGTTAAAGCTAAAATGGGATGTGGCGACTTCCTAATCGGATCAATGAACTCACTAGATGGCAGTCTTATTGAGCGTTTTGGATATTCAACCACATTGTATTCATTGTTCCCTCTGATTCACAGCTCTCTGAAGAAATCAGCGTTCCTATCTCGAATTTTCGTCATGCTTTTGTCATCTCTACGTGTAATTGAAGTGACGGACGCAATGGAGAGCAAACTTCGGAGAGACGAGTGCGTGATTGATACCCGGGAGGTGTTTGTTTCTCCGCAAATGGCCAGTTCTTGGAAAAAGAAGCCTGAACTCACAATTTTGTTGTATTCTCTGCAAGGCTGAAATACCAGTTAAAATCTCATAACAGTTTTATAATCGCCTTTACCCAGTGAATTGTGAAAGCTCGAGCACGTGAGCTGCTGAGGGTCCAAGAGGTGAGGCTTATAGTTGATCTAGGGGGAGTTAAAGAAAATCCGAACACTTACACCACGGTAGCAGCCCGTGAGTACCACGCAGGCTGCTGAAAATCAGAGACACCACCAGCTTTCCGTTAATGAGGGGCTGACAATGCAGACCAAAGCGCTCTATGAAAGACATGCATTTCAATGTAGGAAACACTTGCAGAAGGGAAAGCAGAGGTCCTCCTTTCTCACGGCCTGATTAGACATGCAGGGGAACTGCGGATGACTGATCCATTTGGATGCATGTATATGTTTATACAAGTATTTGATTGAGTTCGGTATGGTCACAGGTATTTATCAAGTCGGAGCTAAAAGTTGGCGTCGTGTATGTGAAGGAGGGTCAGCTAACTGAAGAGGACATCCTCGACAACAACTCCAGCAGCAAACACTTTGAAGAGTTCCTCTCCATTCTCGGAGACACGGTCCGACTTAAAGGTGACTAAGCACTCCAACATATTCTACAGGCAGAAAATGTATTTTTCAGTGCGCTGGAAGTGCTTAATGGCATGTCTGTTTATTCCTCCTCGGGTCCAAGGGCCCGGGACAGGCTAGCACTGGAACCTGAATAGCACCGTGGGACTTGCGGACTTGCCTCATCTCTCGCGAGGTCCCATGTTCCTGCCAATATTTTAAGTAGCTGGCTGTTACAGTGTATTGCACAGCCACGTTGCACAGTTCCTTCTTCTAGTGAGCGGCACAGCATACAATGTTTGTGGGTACTTCTTACAGCAGTACGGTATCTTCTTGGATAGAGGCTGGGTACCATTTTTGGTCCCCTGTAGAGGTGGAGGTCTAATTTCCGTCCAGGGAGTCCGTATCGTATCGGTAGATTATCGGTATTATCCGTATTTTGTATTATGTATTCGGCGTGGATACGATAATACAAAACATTAAATACTGACGGCGAAGGGAAAGCTCTCGCAGGATCAGTGCAGGTTCTTTGTTTTCTCTCCTACTTAAGCCCAACTTCCCCGAAGTGCCTTCCACGACAATAAGAAATACATAGTTGAATTCAAATGTTTTTTTGATTGGGTATGTATGTACAAACACGCCCACACCTATGCATCAGGGATGCGGAGCCGAGAAAATTTTGGGCGGCTCCGGCTCCGGTCCGGGGTTATGATTTCGGCTCCGGCTCCGGGTTCAAATGTCCTAACGGCTCCGGCTCCGGGAAAAACAGTCGGCTCCGACCGGCTCCGGCTCCAGCAATGTACCTATATCCAAAATGTGATCGACACGTTCTCAAGGGCGTGAAAGTCCATCAGATACAAAGTGATATGTAGTTGTACGAATGAAAAATGTCGAGTGGATGAACGAACGCTCTTGACCAGATGCCAAAGGCCAGCGAACCTCAAAACTGGACCAACCTACACTGCAGTGTATTCGTATGGCAAACTGCACTGCACTGTTATGGCAAACAGAAATATGGGTCAGACATGCCCGCAAACCCACATAAAAAATGAAAGATACAACGATCAAGTAAAGCTTGGACGGCCCGCAAAGAACAATTTCGACGAGCTAACAGTGTTGAGCATCGAAAAACACATCAGATAGGCTGATGGCATAATTCCTTTTCGAGAAAAATCGAAACCAACCACCCTGCTGCCCAAGGCCCAGCAGCTGCTTTGCTCACTACGCCACCCAATCGCGGTTGGAGCGGAGCAGCAACATTGCCTCCAATATGTCTGCTCTTAGTCTGGACCTGAGACCAGTAAGCAGTAGCTTCATCGCGGAGAACAACCTCTCCACGGACACCTGAGTAACTGGTAGTGCGGCCATTACCAGGCTAGCCGGCTAGATGATGGCTGGATATCTATCTAAAATGTCCCATACGGTCGCTCCTTTTAGGCGACCCAGGTTTTTGAAGTCGGCTAGTGCCGCATCGAGTGACGAGGATGCTGTTTTCTGCGCCTTTTGCCTTCGGTTCTCGACAGAACTATTATAAACTACTTCTTAGAGTACATGATAGCTCTCCTGGTGGGGGAGCAAATATTTTATTGTTCGACAGGCCTAGTGTAAACACCTTTTTCAAAAATATATTCGGCCTTTAGGGGCCAAAAGATAGTCTGCCTCCTTCCAGGGCTTTGGGGGAGGGGCAATAGTCGGAATGGCCTCCCTCTGCGTCTGCCAACAGGGGTGGATGCGGGCTGACGGTATGGGGTAAATCGTGAAAAAACGTGTTTTTTAAGAAAATTGGCAAAAATCCCCAAAAATTGGGCAGTTTGGGGGTAAATGCCTTTTTTGCCCCTCACCCCCAAGGATCCGCCAGTGTCCGCCAATGCTTTCATCTGTTGCCAATTTCTGCCCATGCAAAAATGCTGGAGCGCTTCCCCTACCCGAGAGTGAGACCGTCTACGGAACACCCTAGTTGCAATATTTCACTAATCTCGATATATATAACATATTGAGAAAATATAATATTTCAGGTGAATAAATGTGTTTCCATGCGACATCTCACGAGGTAAAATGTGACCATTTCACGTTTTATTTTTTTGTAATCTTAGAGCTCTTTTGGAGCCGGAGCCGGACCCTTTCTGACGGCTCCGGCTCCGGTTCCGGCAGAATGGTCGGCTCCGACCAGCTCCGGCTCCGGCTCCGCATCCCTGCTATGCATGTTCTTCATTTGCCTACATGCAGAGGCGTCGCCGTGGAAATTTTATCGGAGGGATCCCAGACTGGCGATGACCGGCTAGCGGGCAGGAGCATTGGCGGACCCAGGAATTCATTTCGGGGGCTAGGGGCTGGAGCCTCCCCGCCATTACCTCACAGCCTCCAGCTAAGCCGTTACTATCGGCACTCGGGCATTTCGGGGGGGGCTTGAGTTCCCCTTGTATCCGCCACTTGGTAGGAGACAA
The DNA here is from genome assembly GCA_034440635.1 of Lepas anatifera. Lineage (NCBI taxonomy): Eukaryota > Metazoa > Arthropoda > Thecostraca > Lepadidae > Lepas > Lepas anatifera. The sequence continues at coordinate 655,489 of JAOTON010001124.1, forward strand.
GTTCATACATATTGGCTCTCTTAGAAACGCTCCCAACGATTCCCGTTAACACCAGAATTTAGGACATTTACGAAACTTCCCATTAGTAACAAGCAGAAAATACAAAAGCTTAGTCCAGTCTTCAAATTTTTAGCAGATGTTCCTAGTCCATGAGTTAGAGGCACATATCCTCTCGTCCCCCTCCCCTTTTGACATCTATTCCTGGTTCACAATAGAAGGTTCAGGGCCTAACACGTAAGTGTCTGGGCGAGGTCTGCCGACCTCCTGGCGGCGCATTGTGGGGCGCACTGACAGTCCTCTCTTCCTCGTTTCTTCCCTGCCTAGAATGTGTCACGACCGATAAAACTCTGAGCCAGCCCGGCCCATATTTCAGACTTTATTAACCTATCCAGAGCATCCGTACGCAAATTATAACTCATTATGATGATTTATCCAAATCCGATCCCAAAATGACGATGAAATTGGAGAAAATAAGACCCAAAACTCATATCCAGGCCCGAAGCTATCTAACTTCTCTGGTGAATCCATCCAGACTCAACGGCATGGAAATTAATTTTTGGTACGAAATCCGTTACGCATTATTTTCCCCTTCCCTGCCCCATGGTTAGGTATGTACCTCGCAAAGAGTAAGATACGGTGCGAAAAATAAAAACAGCCGCGTTAGTTTCCGGATTGTAATCAACGCCTATGAACTCCTACGTTTCACGGGCACATTTTCGGTTCAGGCCGGACTGACCTGGTGTTGAGAGGATCACGACGCTGCAGGTTTCTGGTGGAGACAGTAATGTATTCAGCAGCCAGATAAAATGAGGGCGAGCGTCCATGCCGCGCAGTCCTCACTACACCGCTCTCAGCCCCGCCTCTCCAGACCTGTGAAATACTGAGTCATTTTTGCATCAGCTTAAGCTCCTCCATCACTTTATCTATTTTTATCATTCTTATATGTTACTGTAAATGTTATAGTGTTGTATGCGTAGTGCATACCTACACATTATCGAGAGTTAGATTAACGTTTACATTAGGCATTGTCATTATAGAACATGGTAGGACATGGAAGTGCCGGCGAATTCTTTTGGCGTGTGAAAAGTGTGTCACGGGCAATCTGGTAACGCTGACATTGAACAGTAGAAACAAAACCGGTTTGAAATGTGGCCCCCTGCACGATTTCAAAAATTTTATGTGGGCCAAGGGAACAAAAAATTATATCCTTTGACTATCCCTTTACCTATCCCAAAAGATATATATCCCTACTTGCATTGAAACGGGCTTGGAAGTGTAAAGGTACATTCAAACGTTCATTATATATCAAAGCAAAATATACCTAAGAGCTTAGGTATATTTTGTTCGGAGCTCTCTAACCATATACAAAACAATAAATACCTACGTGTAGAAGCCGATGTTCCGGTGGGTACCGGTTTCCTTTCGTTAACCACCACTCTATTACCGTAATTATTAACGTCACTGTTTTAAGTATGGTTCACATCACGACGCATAGCTTCCCACACAGCTCCCCGCCAAACAACGCTTTCCCACCCCCTCACTCTCCGGAAGAATATCTTATACTATTACGCTGAGTGGGAAATATGAACACGGGAGTTACGTGTTTCACCACCCGACCAATCAGAGCACAGTTCCTGCGTCCCATCTGACGGCGGTTGTCGCCTGGGGGCATCTGATACGAGGGTGCCTATTGGCTGCGCTAACGCTGCGGGCTGAACTTTGACCCCCGGCAGCGTTCGTACGGTGACTGCGAAACCACTGTTGCCAAGGGAAATCCGGGGAAACGCCATTTTGCGGCGGGATAGAAGCAAGTAAGTGCCGTAAAAAGCTCTGGAATAATGCTCAGTTTCGACTGTGAGGCGCTATGATCATGGCGAGAGAGGGGTAGGCAGAGGGAATAATGTCAATGCAGAAGACAATGGGGATTTTTATGTGGAGACAATAATCCCTAAGTTTTCTCATTATTGCGTCTATCAACTCTGGATAATAAGCATTTCTATAGTTATTGAACTGCCACCACGTGAATGGGTGCAATCCTTCAGCAGCCACTTAGGCACGCGGGTCAAACTCGCTGTATTCAGTTCAGTCTAATGCCTCCCTTTGTCCCTTGGATCCGCCTATGGTTACATCTACTGTGTTAAATTTTTTACCAATACTAATTAAAAAGGTCTGTTGAAAATCGAGACTGGAAACATGCAATGTTTTGGTGCTTCGACATAGCGGCCGAGAGACATTTATATCCCTTGAATTTCCATAAAATTGCATTTCTTATTGCACTCTAACACGTTATATTTTTACAATCCTTAGCCAGATCTAACTTTAATCGTGAGACTGATGACTGTGAATGATGTAAACAACAGCAATGATTAGAATTATCGTTTTCAAGATGGTACAAGTTTTTGCCTCAGAATAGGGGACCAGAGTGTGACTGTCCCTCACACTTCTCATGGAAAACGTTCCCAATTTAGCAGAATTGGGAAAAAATCGCAAAAGGTCGATCTGTACCCGTCATGCACCATATCGTCATATGCTTTTTTGAAAATGCCATGTTTCACAATCGCCGTTTGGGGTAATGGGAAACCTCTTTCCATAGGCGGGGCCTGGAGGCCAATGAGGACACTTCCCCCGCCCTGATCGACCCGTTTGGCGCCTCCTGAAATGGTCGCGGCGCACCCAGATTGTCGATGGCGCCTACTGAAGCATAGCTGCCCAACGCCCTCCCTCCTCCCAGGATGGGATTCGGCGTCTCAACGATAGAATTCGGCGCCCACATGATAGACTTTGGTACCCCTCCCCTCACTGGTCCCTTTTGACTTTGTGCCCCTCATTGAAAATCCAGATCCACCTATGTTTTTTTCAAATAGTTATCTACCTGATGCATTGTCAAGTTCTCTCACAGCAGATGTTGGAAATTGGTCAGTGACGGCGGAACGCCCGAATTGAAGGGGGGCACCATGAACTTTACAACCAATTTCTTTCAAGTCAACAACATAGGGTCAGTGTTAAAATGTATTATTTAAGGGGGGCACCGTGCCCCGGTTCCCCCTTCCCCCAGTTCCGCCGCCAGTGAAATTGGTTCTTCAAAACGGAAACAGAGACTTACAGAGTATTGCAAACAGAATTGTCTGCAATAAGAGAGCAAACAACTAATTGAATTTTCCCATTTTTTTTCCTGAAGAGCAGAGTGTACATGTTCGTGGATTGATGGATGCCACAAATCATCGTATGTCGCTTTAATGCAAGTTACAAGGCCTTCGTACCTTAACCCTATTACGTCACCCCTGTAAAAAGTCAGAATCGGTAGGGGAGGGGCTCCATCGGCACCCTTGATATCTTGGAAAGTTCTCGGTCGATTTAAATGATACAAAGAACATTTTGTTTTTATGTTAACTCTCTGTTAAGCTATATGTATTTTTCAAAAATTTCAGAACGGGGTCAGGGGCAAAAGAATGGGATATTTTGAACTTTTTCAACTGGTTACTGGCCTCCATTTATTATTGGATTTGTATGAAACTTCGTTTGTAGTTTCATCATTGTATGCTGGTAAACGAATATTTCGGGTTTGTCGAAATTCGAAATTCAAGGGCAGAGTCCGGAGTCGCCAAATATCGGAAATTTTCGGATATATGTTTTAACATTATTTTTTATCTGAAGTGACTTGACGTTTGTGACTTGTACTGAGAGATGTAAGGAACCTATTTTTGCGTTTTATTCCACGGGCGGATGCAGGAGATTTAAAAATGGGGACATTGTTGCAAAGTTGCTGCTTATTACCGTTTTTCGTATTGAGAGGCTTGGTTCTCCAAATTTTATCAGCGAAATGTTGATTCTGATACAAACTAACATTTTGTACGTATTTTGATGCTAATTCATAGGCGGTTCCAGGAGCAGAAAAACGATGTAAGCTCATGAAATCATAAACATTAATTGTTATGCATCTCCTTATAAATTGCTGCCCCAACGCCGTTAGCCCCTCTCTCCCGAAATGTATTCCAGGATCCACCGCTGAGTGTCATCACTTCCGGCGTGCGTACGTTGGGAGGGGAAGATAATAGCTTCAAAGGCTAGTGGGCCGGCGTGAGATGAGACAATGCGGGGTCCCATGGCGCCGCTGCCAATACTGCCTCAGTGCGATAACAGCGCCGCGGTAACTCTTTGTGCTTCAATATGTCCAATATGACAATGTAAACTATACCAAGCGTCTGGAACTACGAACGGTAAAATGTATCCACACGGTGGTTAGCTTGGCTCAACACCCTCATGTACTCATAATCAACTGTTCCAATACGATATCATAGTAAGAATTTTGTTCCGGTTACCCGACTCAAAATATGGTCTGACAGCGCAACTGGCATGAAAATCATTAGAAAATATTATGTATTGATACAAAACAGAGGCAAAATAATCTCCAAAGTTCGATTGAAATCACCCTATCGAAGTACATACATGTTTCGAAAAATATAAAAATTGTACCTCAGTTTTTTCCTGGATCCGCCCTTAATGGGAACTGTAGATTTGCATCGATGTAAGTGAAATATAGTATACAACATCCATCATACAACCTTATTATTTCTTTACCTCAGAGTCAAGAATTTCAACAGAATAATGCTGTTACGAGTCATTATCGTGCCAACTGCCCCACCCAAATCTCGCTCTGCCACCGCCACTGATCCCAAAAAACAAAACTAAGCACAAAAATGTGTCTGTAACCATATATCAAGAGCTTTTGCATTGCCAAAAATAAGTACTTCTGGTCAAAGAGCATTATGCAGCTGATATGTAATGCCCCAATTACATACCCTGGAACCGCCCTTGGAACACAAAACCGCAAAGTAAGCACGGATATGACCACATTGATAAAGTAGCAAGTAATCATTGCATTGCACTAAAAATCAAGGGACTTTGTACCAGGAATAGACCAAGTCACAGTTGAGCTAGTTCTTCTCATACCGGTTAACATGCCCAAAAATTTCCTCGAGTCGCCCATGGACCACTTGAATTTTTTAAGTTCTCGTGATGCCAAATCGTTTTTAGGAGAAGTCACAAAGTATGAAAGCGATATCTATTCAGTTTTAACCGCACCACGAGAAAACCGTGGGCCTCTGGCCCCCCCTACTAATAGGGTTAAATGGTTTCGTCTACAAAGCCGTCGCCCGTTTTTCCTACCGTGACCGCCTTGCCACCCTCTTCCCTAGTTCCACTGGCGGACGCACAGGGGGTGCCAAGCAGCCATAGTTCCCCTCAAAATTGCGAAATTTTGGCCGATTTCCGAAAAACACTGTTTTTACGATTTTTTCCGAGTTCCAACCCCCTCTCCAAACGGCGCTTTTGCGTCCGCCCCTGCCCAGGTCCACGCCGGCCTAATATTGGAAGAAAAGGCAGCAAAAACCTAGGTTGAGTCCCAAAATTTTTTAGGACTTTGGTTCGCCAGTTTTCGGGGGCGTGACGGGCTCCCCATCCCATTTCCGACGCCCATACTTACAATCTAATGATGTGCGCATGTTAGCAGGTTAGCATGGGTGTTTGGGACGGATGTAATGGGAGTGATTTGCTATGACGGTCAGTGGTTGTGTGTGCAGGTTTCGACAAGTACAAAGGAGGCCTGGACACGGTGCATGACCTCACGGGTCTGACTTCTGTATACGCTCACTGGCGCGGCATTGAGATCATGTTCCACGTGTCCACACTCCTCCCGCACGAGAAGAACGACGCGCAAAAGGTGTGGACTCGGTTTGAGGTAGTATAGGCAGAGAATGCATGAGAGTAGATAAATCTAGTAACGATCGAGGTCCAGAAAGATCAGGAGCACTCTGGCAAGATTATGCTTATCTCTTTTCTGTTGCTCTGCTCTGTCAGTTGTTATGACACAAAACGTTTGTTTCTGTTGGCTTTCTATTAACGCATACATTGACCTCTTTTATCCTCAAAAGTGGCCAGATAAATTGTATTAGCATTTTTCCCTAGAGATCAAGGCGGACTATACGGATGCCTTCGGCTTTTCGCTACCTAGCATGGCTTCTGAGATCTACGGGGGGTGGGTACCCGCTCCTTAAGATCACAAATGTGAAGAAAATGGGACTCCCATGCCGCGCGCGTTAGTTACGAATCAAATGTGGAAACGCGACGGTTTGAATTAATTGGGGTCAGCCTGCTGGTTTGCGTCACTAATGATTCTGCTCATCCGTGTCGTATTCGTTTGTGTCCTCAGCTGCAGAAGAAGCGTCACATCGGCAACGATATCGTGTGTGTGGTCTTTCTGGAGGCGGACCACACTGGCTTCTCTCCGGCCTGCATCAAGTCCCACTTTCTTCACACCTTCATCGTGGTGCGCACCAGTCCCAAGGCGACCCACAGGGCCACGCGCTACCAGGCGAGTTTCAACAGCTGGACGTGCAACATATGTGTGTTCCTGTACTCAGTACTTTTAAAGGAAATTATCTCAGACTCTTTATGTTTGGAAACCACAGCAAGTTTTACTGGTAGAGGCGATCTATTTTTTCATTTTTTTCCGGGTTTCAAGTCAAATTTGAAAACACCCTAAGAACGTAAAATATTGTAAACTCCTCTTTGATTTGACTCTGTATACTTAGCCTGAGTTTTTTTACTATCACCGTTCCCTAATTGCTCTAAAAATGGATATTTATGTTCCTATTTTTATTATTCCAGTGCAAAGAACTGTCCAAAAATTGGTTAACTGGCCGCGATTTCGAAGCCGGCGGGGGTAGCAGCACAATCGCTTTCACTGAGCGCAGTGGCTATCGATTTAGAGATCCTGTAACCACTAACTTGGGCCCCCGCTGGTGCAAAAGCTTATCTCTCTCTCTCTCTCTCTCTCTCTCTCTCTCTCTCTCTCTCTCTCTCTCTCTCTCTCTCTCTCTCTCTCTCTCTCTCTCTCTCTCTCTCTCTCTCTCTCTCTCTCTCTCTCTCTCTCTCTCTCTCTCTCTCTCTCTCTCTCTCTCTCATCACGCTCCATCGCTCCGTCAGGTATCGGTGGTATCTCGTGACGAAGTTGGCGCTTATAAGCCCTATCTCTGGGAGCAGTCGACGTTCGAGAGGGGACCGATGTTTCGCGAGTGGCTCTTGACGAAGGTTGTCAACGGCGAGCGCGCCAGCTACTCGGCGCCCAAGTTTGCGCGTATGCAGGAGCGGACCCGCAGTCAAATGCTGGAGGACATTGTCACGAACGTGCTTAACCACGCACAAACTGGACAAATGCCTAAGCCTTACAGGTATGGTTTGAGCATGTGACTGGGAGATAGATGTGTGACTTTGGAATTTTATTCCGGTCAAAATATTTTCGTGCCCTTGGTGCTCATTAAAAAACTTAAATGACCAACACTTTACCTATTTGTAAGATTGTTTTGCACACTTTGACCACGGTTTTTATTTAAGGGGAGGGAGCAGAAAATTTTCCATCAGAGATTTGTTTTGGAGTAATTAAGTAATGTTAGTTCAAAGGATACACTAGCCTAAGTTTGAATCAATAATATATGGCCTACTCGTTCAATTTTTCTTTAAGCCAAGCTAGGAAAATCAATGACCCATGGCTATTATTTGAAAGCGCAGTAAAACCATAACAACATTATTGTTATAGCTTTCTAAAGATTATTTTCAAAACATCGGCATGCACTGGTACCTCCTAAACAACCTTTCAGTAATGCAGGTCTTATTACGCACTGCACATACATGCCAGGCTGCGCTGAAACATTCCTCCATGTGCAGCAGGAGAACCCGTCTGCTTATTTATTTATGGGTCCCTCATGGGCAACAGGTCATTATGTGGCACCCAATTATAGCCCGATTCGTTTCGTCACATCGTTCAACATATAAGTACATAACACATCGCATACCCAAATCGTCGTTTGTTTAACGTACTTTTTTACTCCAGATTTTACACACAAAAACAATCGAGAATAGTCACAGGCCCTAAAACTGGGAGTAAATAGAAAATGAGTCATATCTATTTGTGCTCTGATGTTTTACGACAATTTTGCACACCTCTAGAACACGCTTAGGAAAAGAAACGTGCCTTGGGAAATCAGTAGCTGAGCCATTGCTGTAAGAATCTTAATATTGTGATCGTCATACATTGCGTGCATTATTACTTGTTACCTTGTTATCGATGTATATCCATTTTCAGCTCCATGTCGATATGCCGCAGCGCGGTTTTTTATCGTAGTTATGACGAGGACTTAATAATAAGCCGCTGTGATTGAGAAGTTTTCTAATGTCAGTGCAATGCAATTCGGAAACACAAACAATGAAGATTACTGACGTTAGAGCGATAATTCGGCAGCGTAATTGGTTAGTTTGAATTTGTTTAATGCTTTCCATTTTGAACTGTCATTGTTTGTACTTAAAATGTTTATACACATTCCGGCTTGCGTAGCTTTTTTAACGTAAGTTCTTGCACTTAGCATTTTGTTGGAAACATAATTGACTTGTTTCCCTTCTGTTATTCCGCTCATCAATTTTGGAGAGCGTTTAAATTTTGAGTGTAGCATTTTCCCTTTTGTAGCATTGGAGCTGATGTTATGATCTCTTATTTGACACTTTTGGATTGAGCTTCCAAACTAATAAAGTGTAGATAATGAACGGAAAATCCAAGAGGAAGGCAAACACGTTGTTTAGAATTCCTGATCACATCCGTCTACACTGCTGTGGGCAGACTGGTATAGACGGCGGTCTCTACCGGTGTCCGCGCCAGCTGCGGCTGACGGATCATATGCGAACACAGGCGTGGCTCCTGGCGACCTATAGGTCATATGAGGCCTTCTTCGCCCCTCCTGGACTCAGTGCGGGACCTTTTCGAGCGGTACGATCAACTCGCGAAGGACTTCACCAAGTCGCTGCAGAACCCTGAGCAGAACAACATGCTCTGCGACGTCACCTTTCTGGTGGGACAGGGGAAGCAGAAGACGAGGATGTATGGAGTGCGTGCCATCCTCGGCGTCCGCAGCAGGTGCGTGATTTGATCAGCACAACGCATGCTGCAAATGTGTTTAACGGACTTCTGTATGCTTCATCAAAAGTGAGACATAAGTCATATTTTCTGGAATAAGTGGGCACAACAGGCTGGCACTAATGGCTGGCTAGTAGTTGTGCATTTCCATCATACTGGGCTCTGGTTATTTGCTCCCTCCAGTAAAAAGTGTCATGAAGTAAGTTACCAAAGCGTACCGAGGTTATTGTTAGGCGTTTCTAGTTTTTATCCTTAGAGTGCGGACGTGTAATAATGTTTTTTTTGTCTTTCGAAGTATGATATCTGACCACAGACAAGCAGCAGGCCTCACGTGACCTGTAGCAGTTATTAACCTGACCAAATGACTTAAATACAAATCACAGTCATTTGGTTTGCAGCGTGTTAGCGCCTATTTATTCTTCCTTGCAAGCAGGGCGAACATCCTTATGGTCTGTCTAATTTCATAATTTGACAATTCCTGTTCAATTTTGCGTCAATTGCTGCAGGACAGCAGAAACTGGCATCCTCTTCAGCCAAATAATCAACCACTCTGTATCATGTTTAGCCGATCGGCCGCTGAACTGTCCTGTTGTTGGTTGTTTTGTTCTGCGACATGCGGGGCCTCCGTCGGCCCATTGGCCCCACCAGGTCTTGCTCGCCTCCCTGTACTCGGTGCTGTACCTGGACACTGGCGGTGACGCTCCTGCGCCGACAGGGTGTTCCAGGAGATGCTGTACGGCTTCTGTACTGGATTCGGGTCGCCTCAGGTCACCGTGGCAGATATCTTGGCACGTGCAGTGCCCACGCTGCACAGTCCTTCACATCGAGGCAAGAGCTCCAACTTCCTGCAAGTGCCCGACGTGGAGCCTTCCAGGTCAGAAGTCTGGGCATGCGTGGACTCTTCAGTGTTCTATTCGAGACATTGGTGCCTAAGTTTCTGGTGTGATTTTTGTTGTTTCTGAGGCAACTAATGTGACTTCATCAAAATATCCAAATGCTTGCAATTTTGTGGCTCAATTCTATATTTTGTTTTTGCATTTTATCCCCATTAAATGCCAGGACAAACACAACACACATTTACCTGCGTGTGAGTTTGTGTTGAAGTACATCATCGTTAGCGTTTTCAAGACAGCCCACATGATCAAAATTCCCCTCTCAACCCCCCCTTCTCCCGTCATTGGCAATCCAAGGTCCATCCACCCTATAAAAATTCCTTGGCGGCGCCCTCGCCAGTTACCCGTCACCCGTTGCGGATTCTGAAGGATCTGGTAACAGCTGTCGTTCTGCGCGGCAGACCAAAGAGTGCGCCCAACTCTCCAATGGTGGTGCGGGCGTTCAGTCGGCTTGGCAACCTCACTGCTGGATGGGGGCGCACCAGTAAGAAGGCGGCCGAGTCACCAGTGCGCTCGCCTTCGCGGGGCCTCAGGCCGGACGACCGGAAAAAATGGGCCAGCAGTCACGACTGTTCAGGTGGGTGGTGACAGCTCACCGGCGACTCGCTACTGTTCCGCCCTAATAATCTAACATTCTAAGTATGTGTGTGCTCAGTGTTTTTACATAATGCATTCGAGCCCACAAAATGGTAGTAGAGGAGAACAGACATTCAGTTGCAAACACTTGGTGCCTGTACTTGCGAAGCGAAGAACTTGGCTGTGGTTTCAGAGGGGAAGCCGGACCGGTGGCCTGCCCGCGGCTGTGAGGAGACGGTGCCACGTCTCTCAGTCTGCGCCGACGAGCAGAAGGTGGACAGAACCAAACTCTGCCAGAGCGAGGTGTGTACCTCTAACTCGGCGTGGCAAATGGATGGGAATTATGAAACGGCGTGGGACGAACTCGAGTTGATTTATTTCGTAGAAGGGCGAAATGGAACCATTTTTGGAAGATGTCAAAGTGAAAAGGGAATAAGACGGAGCGAGACCCTTCTCAGGACAGAATAGGACTGTCAAAACTTATGGACCGAAATAGAATAAACGACAAACTTCCCATGCTAACTTTTAGTTCCTCACCACGCGAGCTGGGTTAGGACCGGGCCAAGTCACCATGGATACATGATCCGTTTCGTTTCAGTACGCTCTATTTAGTAATTACTACGGGAACGGACTCATGTACCCGGGAGTTTGCCCTCTGCACCCCCAGCTACACAAATTGATAAGGCCGTTACCGTGGTTGGTAGGCAAGTAGAGCTCACTAAAGCTGTTCGTGTATGTGCGATTGCTGAGTCAAAAGACAGCAGGTATCCTGCTCGTGAATTGTTATACCATCAAGTTGTGGCTAATGATATTTGGTTTTAGTCCCTTCTGTATCGCTGGGTTGAAACCACTGTAGCGTCTTGTCACTTTTTGCAATGCTCCTACCTCAGCCATGTGTCATACATGGCTGAGGATGTCCTACGTAGGTCAGCCACAGCTATGTGTGCTACAGTATGCTTTCCACGGCGAGAAGGAAAATAACAGCCAAAGATTCCGCCTCACATATAGACTAACCAGCGACACCTGGGTACGGCAGTTTACGGTGATCGAGTTCGAGCCGGACACGTTCCGCGTGCTGCTGGAATACCTGCACCAGGGCTCGTGTCCGCTGACCTGCTCCAATGTGCCGGGCCTGATCTGCGCCGCTGAGCACTACGACCTGCCCGAGCTGCTGCAGGCCTGCTTCCACCACGCCAAACAGTTCCTCCGCGTCCAGGTGGTGAGCAGGCGGGCGCACGGGGCGCGTCTGAACAGTTGGTGTTTGATCATTCACACACACACGGCCGCAGCCAAAGCGAACTCGCCGAATTTTGAAGTATTGCTTAGTTTGCCGCTGGAGTCGTGGGCAGAAGCCCTTGTTATCTTCAAACCCATTTTCAATCCAATGGCTCTATCATGTGGATCGGTGTGATAAGTGCCCACTGCCTAGCTCTAAAACTCTCCAGGTGGAGGAGCGATAAGAGCTATCACTAGGGGTAGTGGTGTCGATAATGTCGTCATGATAAGTGGCGTCACGTTACCTTCGCAATTTCTGCTGACCCAAGAGAAGGTGGAAGGTGTTACGGAGGTGATCGGGCTTGGTGGACGTCCACAGGTGTGCGCTATGCTGTCCACGCTGGAGAACTACTACTGGAGGTACACATCTGCCTCCGAGCTGGTGAACATGATACTCGCCTTCATCGAGACTAGGGCCTCTCAGGTAAGGGCTGGGATAAGAGACCGGGATTCGCATTGAAATCAATGCCCCAGCTTGATATTTTGGAAACTGAGGCGAGCTATTTACCTGCATAGTTAGATTTTGCATTTAATTTTTCCGGGTAAAAAGCAGCCCTTGCATAGCCAAACATACTGTGGCAACTTACAACGACATGTAAAATGAGAGGTCGACTGGAGTACGGGACCAGCAGTGATCATTTGATCCGATGTCCTACATTTTCGAATTAATATCAAAATATGATTGCAGTTGGACCAGAGAGATAAGAGAGGCTTGCGAACGGTGTTCAAAGTAGAAATAAGTATCGATGGAAGAAATAAATTTCAAATATATTTGAAAAATTGCCACGTCAGAATAGTATTAGATCTTCAAGATATAATTATCCTATTCGTGGTGTTCATAAGCGAAGGTAACATTTTAGAGTTTCGAAATTCCAGTGCGCTTAATAAGGACCCTGTCATGAAGACTACATATACGTGTAATTGCGAATCTATATATATATATATATATATATATATATATATATATATATATATAATGTCATCGCGAGCAGTTCCGGTACAGACTCTGCGACCTCTTCCGATAGGATTGTACAATCGGGGAAAATTCACGTCTAGATTCAACGAATCTCCTGATGTCAACCCCTCAATTGAGGATGCAGTCGGACGAATAGTGTCCTGTGGCGTTGAATCGCTTTCATCTCTACGGCATTGATTGGTCATGAATTCGTGCTGGCGTGTTTGAGCTTTTATATATGTAGCCTGCGACAAGCCGTGTTCTCCTCTGTTTCAGGTGTTTCAGTCGCCCGATTTCCTCAACCTGTCCGAGTCGATGGTGCAGATGATCATGTCCAGACATCTAGAGACTTCCGAGATCCGCAAGTTTGAGGTGATGCTGCAGTGGACCAAACACAAGGTGCGCGCCAAGCCGGCCAACAGCAGGGACGCCAGGATGGAGTTCAAGTGTACCATGGAGCGCCTGACGAGGGACCTCAAGTTGTACCGGATCTCACCGCAGGACCTGATCAAAATCGTTTTGCCGAGCAAGGCAATCAAGAACGAGAGAATTCTTGAGACCCTTATGTTCCAGGCGAATTCGGGCATGTACAGAATTCAGGAAAGCTACCTGGAGGTTTGCCAACAAAAGATGGATCGACAAGATTCCAAATTCAGCAGTGAATGGGATAGCTTTGATAATGGCCCTTGATTTGTGAACCGCCGACGAAATGAAAAGGTATTGTGTGATCCTGCGTCCCCTGGAATGTGTCCTAAATTGCCCCCTCCCCCGTTCCCTCGAATCCCGTTTGCCAAGGGGGCCAGAGGACCAAGCTGAAAAAATGTTTCCTTTTGAAATTTGAGAAAATTAATGATGGCATTACTTGGACTAGAGTTTTCAAAACTGATGTATATGTAACATTATCTATACGTATATTACTTAAGACTTTCAAAACCGTATCTGTACTTTGAGATCGCTACAATTACAATTTCATTGTTCCACCATTTGCAAGATGAAGCAAGCGTTTGGCATGTTATTACGATTACACATCTTATATGATCGTGATAATGGATAATAGCATGTCATCATGTTCTGCTTTAACCTATGTCAATCTGTGTAACGTTCTACTTAATCTAAGTTACCCCAGTCAAGGATTGAATTCCAGGTCATAAGTCAGGATACTAACATGTTCAATGTTGTTGGCCCTGGTATTTTCGACGTTGTAGTGTCCTCCAGTCTGGAGCATGCTATAGCATGACCTCATGGACAAGGTTATTCTAGGTTAGTTACCTACGCTAAAACTTAAGATCACAGGTCAAGGTCAAACATCATGGGTTAGGGTCTTAATTTTCAGCTCAACGTGTTATTCATAATGTTAGTTATATTGTGCGATTAGGGGAGTGGGTATTGTGACGTTATAGCAGACGGGTTAATGACCTTAAATGACCTTCAGGTAAACGTTTCATAAAGTAGTGAATGGTACCTTTTCTCCGTGATCTTAGTGCATTTTCCAGTGCGTTCGTGGCTTTTTCTGCATAGTCACGCCATAGCCTAATAGGCCCCTGCGTTGCGCAGATTCTACCTTACATGTATAACTTTGTTTAACTTTGAAGATATCACCCTAGGTCAACGAAACTAGTATATAGTGTAGACAGATAGAGACCCTACAAGACCCAAATCGGATCATTTCATAACTCTTCTTTTTTTAGATACCAGAGGGCACTTTAGGAGCCACTTCCAATGCGCGATAGTGCCAGACCCCTCCCCAGTGCGTGTGTGGAGGCAGGGACTGCCACGTGTCAAACTATGGACGGGGGAGAGCAAGAAGTATTCATTGCTTCAGGAAGTATGATTCTAGTCATGACTCATAGGCTCAATTCCATAACTGGAAAATATTGGAATGGAGGGAGCAGCTCGTTCCAACTTGCAGTGATTTCAGAAAATTCGAAAATTCATGCTTGTGAATCATTCCTAGTTTAGAATACGCATTAGGGGATTTTTGTACCTGTTGTAGTGAAAGAGGGTGCATGAAGCTGAAATTACTTTTTCACAATCTTGAACATTGAAAATTACTGTGTAAAACCACCAGTCTAGTGAATAATATAAAGACATCGGAATAGCCTTTTCTGGCACCTGAGGAAAACATGTGGTTTCTAAAGTGTGATGTTGTTGATATTGGTGTTGGATGAAAATGTGTTGGCCTGTTAAATGTGGAACAATAGAGATGAATATTCTCCTGTCGTGCTATTTGAAATATTGCGGACTGAAAAGACAGATCGCATGCAACAATATGTCATGTGATATGCGGGAGATAATTATCATCCATACGCAAGCCAGTCTGGACGGCCCCATGGACCCACACACCACCGGCGGGTCTGGACGGCCCCATGGACCCACACACCACCGGCGGGTCCGGAGGACACCAAATGTCGCCGGGTCGTGAGCAGTACCGTCGTCACCCATAGCTTTGGTCGTTGGCTTACACTGTGAAAATTTTACACTTTTTGGATTTTGATACCTGCCTTAAGCGATTCCAATTATACCCAAACGCATTCATTGGCACGATTTATTCGGGTTAATTTATTTTTATTTGGTCAGTTGGACTAATCATCCGCGTTTCGCAACATTTTTTTCTTGAAAATCGATTCAATGTAAACCAATTTCAAAAGCAACCGTTAAAATCCGAATCGTGTTTCTTTACACCCCTTTGTCATCTTACACAAACTTAGTCTTTGTTCTCCATCCAAGGATCATAAAACACAAAACATGTAATCATTAATCAAAACCATGTAGGTTTACACTTTTCATGTCATTGTTTCGGAAAACGGCATCCCTTAACACGTTGATACACTATTGCTAGAATCAAAACTTTCAAATTCGAATAACGCAGAACAACATCAGCTCCAATACGGTGTAAGTTTATGCAAAACACATTTAATGGATTCATAAAGGACGGAAAACAGCATCCAAAATCATGCAATTCATTTCCGGACTCGATTTTGCCTTACATTTGGACCGAACCACTCATTTTTCAGATGAGTCTGATTCGGTTGACACGCTTATCACTATATTTAGCATGAAAATCCTTGAGAAATAAGCGAAGTGTCTGGTTTCTTCATGTAAAGGAACATGTTTGCATCAAGTATTCATTTCCGACCGTCATTGCGCGTGAGACTGTGAACGTGTGGCCGGAGTTTTTGGTCTCTTCAAATGGTAAGTTCCTTAAGTTTCTTTGTACCTTTTCACCGTGATGTATTGCGTTGAAATGCGTTAGTGGGACTTACCACACATGACAGATGTGGCACGTTATACTATATTTTTGGGAACCAGCCCTTTCAAGTGGATACTGTACCCCAACGGTTAGCTACTGAGTCCAACGACGCGCTAGAGTATCTCTAGTTATGTAGCACAAGCATGTCCATGTTATTTCATTGGAAAATAGCTCACAATTTCCGTCATTCCAAATTCGAATGCAAAGCTCTTCCAGTGTTAAAATAATCCGCAATGTATGATACTGGACCATACATACTTTAGGTTCCGTAAACAGACAAATATGCTGCCTAATGCACGCGCCGAAAATGTATAAACCAATTTGCCCAAAGGCAGCCAAAAACTAATCGCTACATCTTTATGGACACGGGTGGGCGCCTAGGAGATTTTTGCGCCGGAAAGCCCAAATACCTAATTAAAACTGTTGCCATTTTACGCTAAGGAAAATCAAATGAGGTATGACACGAGCTTAGCAGGTCTAAATGTAAAAAGACCTGACCTAAGTTCAGCTCAAGGTCACTATCCACTCTAAGATAGAAATCAAGGAAAAACATAGGAAAAAACACAGAAAAACATGGAAAACAGAAAACATGGTTATATAAAAATGTGAACTTTTTACTTTGATTTCATATCACCTATCAAATGATAGGTACAGAGCACAATTTTTATTTCAAGCCTAGGAATGGATCACGAAAACATGATGTTGAAATTTGAATTTAATCTGAGACGTATTTACTGAGAAAATCGCATTTCACAATTTCCCGTAGACATTCAGTGGTGAAGTAATTGGCCGTACATGACCTTAGATAATTGATATCAGTGTCGTTATCGCATACTGTGGTCCTTGGTCGCCTTATGTGCTACAAATTTCAGATCAATAGATTAACACGAGCATTGACGGGGCGAGCGGGTACCCACCCCCTCGGGTTTTTTGGAAACAGCATAAAAATGCGGCGCGTAGCGCCGCCGTACTTGGTATACCTTTTCTCTCATTATTTTTACAACTTTTTCAAAGTTTTAAGGTCAGGTCATCTCAGGTCAGGTCACCAGTACAGGTCAAATGACCTGACCTCAAAAAAAGTTTAAGATAGCATAAGTCGGAACAGGGTGAACTTATCCGATTGAAACTCATATCACATAATGGGCCTACCGAGTTCTCTAAAATATGCGTCGGTGTTTTTGATATCGATGGCCTAAGGTCAGGTACGAATCCATGACATCTCCGTTGGAAATACATGGGGAAAATGGATTGAACTGAATAACTTAGTAACGGATAGTGATAGAGCGTGTATTTTAGCTGCATTAGATTTTCATTGTCTCTGCGGTTCTAATGATATGCATTTTATATAATTTGACCTGGACCTGACCTCAGGTCAGGTCAAATCCTTGATTTGACTCAGCAAGGTCATATTATATATCATTCGATTCCACTTGCTGTGAGGATTCATATGATTCCAGTTGTTTAGCTCTATCTTTACTTGTTCAGTTATAATGATCAAAAACGTTCATTTACATTTTATCCCTATGAAGGCATGTTTGGCCTCTAGTGACCTTAAATGTGACCTGAAAAAAATGGTACATATATTTTCGATGGAGAAATGGATGGGCCACCCAACGCCTTTTGCTGTTTTTTGTGCGTGGTTACTGTTTACTGTTCCTAGCGTGGTTTTCGAGATCTTAGGGGGCGGCGGATACCCGCCACCCCCGTTCAAAGCGAAGGTGGCTCAGACCCCCGTCAATGCGCGTGTTAAACATACTTTCACTGCAGCCACTTTGAATATTTTTGGACCTTGGCCAGGCCTGGCGACGTGACTGTGCATGAGCTTGATTTAAAATGTTCAGGAAAAATATGCATTGGGTCAGGAAAAGCTTACACAAAGAACGTTGGCGCTGCGCACTGTCGTTTTCAGCCACCTTGGATAAACCTTAGGGGGTGGGGGGGCTGCAAAATGTCCTTCCACCAGAGCGAAGGATAAATAAGTTCCACCCGATTTGAAGACGTCAGCCACCACCCCGAGAAGTCAATTCGTAAAGTGTGGTACCCTCCACGTTGAGGGTGTTAACGCTGTGAACTTGGAGTGGCTGCCGAAAAGTGAGTAGCTGCTGGTGCGGACAGCAAGCTTATCCCTACTACATCAGAAATATCCGGACCCGCATCATGGGGAAGCCCAACTGGACTGATAAGCAGGAAAATATTCAGAAAAGAAGGGTCGCCGTTACCAATCCGCACCCACCAGCGACTAGTACGCATCAGGGATGCTACTGGCCTCAAGTGAGTCTGTGGTTGTGGCGTGGAGTGGTTTTGTTTATCAATCCATGAAGGGTAGACAAATTTTTCAATGTGAAAAAAACAATTTAGTTAGCATGTCCGATGAATTTTTGGGTACCTACTAGGCTGTGGGACATTTGATTATCAGTGACTTTTCAGTCCTCAATCACTCCTCTGTGGATTGCTTGGCTTCTTTCAGCCTGTGCTCAAGAGTGACTGGGCACGTCTAAACAGGCTAAAGGCGCAGGCCTGTGCACGTCTAAACAGGCCTGCGTCTTGCGCAGGATGCTATGGTAGGCTCTCCTGACCTCCTGCTCCTCGATGGACTCCTTGAAGTCCTCCACAAAGCAAAATTTTTGGGGTGCACCATGGAACCTCTGAGGGGACGCCAGTGTCGATCGGGTAGGGCACACGTGGCATCGGCAACCCATGCTAGATTACTGCCGAATCCAAAACATCCCTGTAGACCTAAAAACTCTGCTCGGTAACGACCATCCTGAGCTACTCGAAAAAGTCTTTACATTTCTAAAGGACTCTGGGCTAGAGAAGTTTCTATAAATCACCCCTCCCAGTATATATGATGGAGGGTGCATGGTGCACCCCAAAGTAGGACTTGCCTATTTTCCAATCATAGATGATCCACTGCGAAATTTAAGCAATAGTTTTGTAACCTTTAAATGGTTCACTGTAGGCTAAGGATAGGTTATGTTAGGCTAATTTTGAAATCAGGTTAGGTTAGATAGGTTAGATTTCTTCACCGCAGTGATACCTTTCACTGCGGGTCTATACTAACCACACCTATACTCTTACTAACAATCTAACTATCCTCTCACACTTCTTTTCTCTGCGCGGCGGCTGCCCAGCCGGAGAGGGGAGCTGCAACTTCACCTCCGGGTTGCAGGGTAAATTTGCGGCACCCTGGCCAGGTGTCTAGCGCACTTTCTAAAATACGAAATTATTGAGTTAACGGAGGTTTTCGAGTAACGTATACAAGCGGACATCAATAGCTGACACACAAAATTCTAAATTCTAAATTCCAAATTCTAAATTTCAAATTCTAAATTTAAGGTCTTCAACCACAGAAATAACCTTCGCACTCTGCGGGTCTAAACTTATTAAAAGACCTCCCTTGGCATGGCTATGCCATTGCCACGACCGTCCATTTGCAAGCTAAAACATCTTGCAACCCATTACTTGAAATAACTCCCATTGCTTTAACAGACTAACGTAGCTTGCCCTCACACAAAATTCTAAAATTCTCCCACACACTCCTTTAGAGGCGGGCAAAGGTGCTATGCACAGAACGCCTAATAAAAAGCCATTGATTGATTGATTGGCACACGTGGCCCCTTCACCCGATCCGCCAATGATGTATGGGTTTGATGGGTGGTAATTTTTCCCGTCACCAGTGATAGTGCGTTCGAACTATAAAAACTTATGTCGGATTTCTTCCAGGGTGTTAAGCCCCAACTCGCTGGTACCTGAGTTTCAGCGATCTACTGGTGCGATAACTTACTATCCCTTGCTCTTTCTCAATTCCACAGTCTGCTGTAGATTTACCTGCTGATGAATGGTTCAAGTCCTTTGGAATGAAATAATTACTATTTTCAAAATGGCACCGTAAAAGACACGGCAGCTGCCTCGCGATCCGACGAGCTTTCCGTCCATGATGACTCGTACTGGGTCCTGTTCCCTCCAAGTTCCGAAAATGGCCAAGTTTTGGACACCATCTTGGGGTTTGGAAGAATGGGCAGGAAAAGGTAAACAGTCTGATTTCAGGTGGTGATAAGTGCATTTATTGTTATGAAGGAGTAGTAGGAAGAAATGAGGTGTGGCTGCAGTGTGCCAGCTGCAGCCTCTGGTGTCACGAGCTCTGCTCAAATGGTTCTGGTTCTGGGGCGTACAGTCGTGATTTCTGTCACTGATGAGCAAAATGTGCAGTCGAGAAAGTTGATCTGGCGGGTTTCGGCGTATAGAATCAGCGCTGGGTATCCGAGGAAACAGGTGATGTCAATAGAGAAATTACCTTTGTCATAAAGGTGTTTTTACATAAACCGTTTTCTCCCAAACTGGACTTTACAGACGCCATTCTCCCAATACGGTTGGACGCAATCTCCAACCAGACAATGGAATAAAACTAGGGGTAAAATACCAGCACCAACGGTTTCATTCTAGGTACGAAGAAACCTACACGCATTTCCATCATACAATCATCGCAACCTAAATGCGCCCACGAGTGGCGCATTTTGGCAATGCGTGTCTAAATGCGCCAATTGCGATGTTTTTCTAAAACGCGTACACCTCGAGAATGAACGAATGCTCAAGTATACGAAGCTCACAGAATCTAGAAAAATTCCAATACTATCGGATTCTACAAGCGTTTTCGGGCAATAGCATCTACCTTTGCTGGGGCAGTCATTCTAGCTTAAGGGGCGCATAATAGGCACTCTT
The DNA here is from genome assembly GCA_034440635.1 of Lepas anatifera. NCBI lineage: Eukaryota > Metazoa > Arthropoda > Thecostraca > Lepadidae > Lepas > Lepas anatifera. Next base: position 676,119 of record JAOTON010001124.1, read on the forward strand.
TCCTACCTACATTTAATAAGAGGTCTCGTGTAAAAGAAGTGATTTGAATAGTGTAAAAAGGTAAGAAAAAGGTGTCGTTTAGGTACTTTTTTGCGTAAAGTATTATAAGTGTGTAAATTCAGTAAGAGTTGGCGTGTAAAAAAGTATTAAGCGTGTACATTTAGTAACAAATACACACTTGATTTACCCTAACCTGTTTGTCAAAGGTGTACACCTTCGTTAGTTAGTTAGTTAAGGGCTTTTTATAAGGCGTTCTGTGCAAAGCACCTTTGCCCGCCTCTAAAGTGTGGGGGATAATTTTCCGGGAGGGTTGTTTACTTTAATGTCGCAGAACAAAGGGACGAATCTTATTTCAAGGAATGGTTCGCGCAGTGTAGCAACACTTGCGAGGGAAGGGGATTGCTACGGCAGAGATGCCGAGCCTTGGGCACAGGTAGGATTTAAAAGGGTACGTGAAGAGGCTTGCCAGCGTAAAAATTAGTTTTTTTTAATTTTGTTCCTTGTTATCGAATGACCGTTTTGCTTACGTTACTCGAGTTCCTCCATTGAAAAATAATAATTTTGGGTTATTAGAAACACCCACAAGCACCATGACGTGATGCCCTCGGGTCTTTATCCTGCAACCAGTAGGTGAGGTTACAGCACCCTCTCTGGCTGGGTAGCCGCCGCATAGAGGAAGATAGAAGGGTAATAGAACGATTTACGGACCAAAGTTCGTATGGCTAAAGTACGTATAGATAAACTTCGTAAGCAAAAGTTCGTAAGCAAATGTACGTAGGGTATAAAACTCGTATGCCAAAAGTACGTACGCAAAAGTACGTACGCAAAAGTTCGTAAGCAAATGTACGTAGGGTATAAAACTCGTATGCCAAAAGTACGTACGCAAAAGTACGTACGCAAAAGTTTGTAAGCAAATGTACGTAGGGTATAAAACTCGTATGCCAAAAGTCCGTACGCAAAAGTTCGTAAGCAAATGTACGTAGGGTATAAAACTCGTATGCCAAAAGTACGTACGCAAAAGTACGTACGCAAAAGTTCGTAAGCAAATGTACGTAGGGTATAAAACTCGTATGCCAAAAGTACGTACGCAAAAGTTCGTAAGAAAATTTACGTAGGGTATAAAACACGTATGCCAAAAGTACGTAGGGTATAAAACTTATATGCCAAAAGTACGTAAGCAAATGTATGTACGTTGGGTACAAAGTTTGTATTTCAAAAGTACGCATCTAAATTTAAATAAGTTGTCACTTTTGCTCAACCACATTGGCGGACGCAGGGGGAGGGGGCATTCCGGCCATGGCCCCCCCAAAGCGCTGTAGGGGGGCAAACTCTTTCGGCCCCCAAAGGCTGGATACATTTTTGAAAAAAGGCGTTTACACTAGGTCTGTCGAGCAAAAAATCTTCGCTCCTCTCCCCCCCCCAGGAGAGCGATCATTTACTTGGAGAGGTAGCTTCTACTAGGTCTGTCGAGCACCCAAATCGCACGTCCCACCCCCCCCTCCCCAGGAGGAGAGGCAGACCTGGGTTTGCCCCCCCAAACTCGGGTCTGCGTCCGCCCCTGCTCAACCATGCTGGCTCCCAGTTCCCACGATTCGTCTCCACGAGCGCTTCCGGACCGGAAATCGCTGCACGCGCAACTAATCACGCGCAAATGAGCGTGGGATGGTGGAGTGGAATTACTGGCTGTTGCAGATGCTCGTACTTATTGCGAGAGATAGGGTCTCTGCCGTTTCCGAATCGGTTGTGTATTGGTGATTTGAAGTTTGATTAAGACAATTCTTAAGTTTGGCAAGACAAATTTGAATATGGAAGTTTCAGGCTGCAAACGGCCCCGGGTTGCCAATCAGGGTTTTTTTACGCTACAGATTATGAAAGGGGGGACACCAAGTACATGAAATGCAGCCTGGCAAAACGCATGGCCTGTAAAGGCCGGGGAATTTGGGCGGCCCAGGGATTCAAAATCACTCAAGAGCACAGTCATGGGCCGAATCCGTCAGTCATCGAGCGAGCGAAGGCTCGAGCCGTAATGAAGGAGAGAGCCCAGGCAACCGTGGAGCCCGTGCACGTGGTGCGAGAAGTAGCAGAAAGAGAAATGAGCTTGGCATCCAGAACCGACATGCCTCGAGAGGCAGACATCAACCGGAATATTCGGCGCTACCGCAAGCAAGGCGGGCAAGGTCCTGCTGAACCGGCGACCATCGATGACCTCATCATACCTCTTGATTATCGTGTGACAAAGGAATCGCCTGGAAACCCTGCCGCTCGCTTTCTGTTATACGACAGCAAGGAGGATGAAGAGTACATGGGTAGCAGGATTTTGCTCTACAGCAGCGAATGGGGACTCCAGAAGCTCGCCCAAAACATCCACTGGGCTGCTGATGGCACGTTCAAAGCATCACCAGTCCTCTTTCAGCAGCTTTACACTGTCCACGCCATCGTTTTGGACGTATCAGTGCCTTGCGCATACGCTCTTCTACAAGACAAAAGCGAGCGCACCTACAGGCAGGTGTTTGAGAAGCTACGCGCCACCATCATCCAACGCCACCCAAATCCCCCTGGGTTTGGTGGAACTGTCATCACAGATTTGGAGAAGGCAGCAACCAATGCCATTCGTCACGTCTTCCCGGAGAAGAGACAGTCACTCTGCTTCTTCCACCACTCTCAGGCCGTTTGGCGTAAGGTGCAGGAGCTCGGGCTTCAAGGACGGTACGCGAATGACGCTGACTTCGCACTGCAGGTGAGAGATTGCTTGTTCACGTATAGGGGGACATAGGCGGATCCAGTATTGCCGATGGGGGGCACCTTCCCGGGAGGGGGGCACCATCCGGACCAGGTGGGCGCCACTTTTGACCGGCAAAACCTATCAGGTGGACGCAAAATCCTATCGGTGGGCGCCGATTTTCGCATCCTGGGCGGGGGTGGGAAGCGACATTTCAGGGGGCGCCATCGACCTTTCAGGGGGCGCCGAGGGTCGATCGGGGGGGGCACGTGCCCCATGTGCCCCTTCCCTGGATCCGCCCATGTAGGGGGATGCAGGATCTCTGGTCGGGAGCGGGGAGCACATTGTCGCAGAGGATATCCATACCAGGAGTACTGCTTTTGAGCGGCAGAAACTATCACGCTGGCGCAAAATCATATCGATGGGCGCCAATTTTTGCGCTCTGGGGGGTGGGGCTTGTAAGTGAGAAGCGACATTTCAGCGGGCGCCATCGAATTTTTACGGGTGCCGCGACCATTTTAGGGGCCGCCAAGGGTCAATGGGAGGGCACGCAAATACACACCCGTTGTCTCTTAGATCCGCCTATGCTTGATCATGTTTCTGCCGCTATGTCTTTTTATTCTGATGTATTTGTACTAATTTTTTAGTGGTTTCTACAATGCAGTGCCAGGCATCGTAAAATTTCAGTTGGGTATTTCAGGACCATTAACAACCGTAAATCGTTCGCGGATGTTTCATTGCACCTATGTAAATAAAACATTCCGCTATCATTAATTATGATCACATCTAACACCCGCACTGGAGGGGGCTCAGAGCCCCTAATGTTTTTCTAAGGTGGCCGAAGAACCGTTCGTAGCCCAAAAACGAAACTTGGATACATTTGAGAAAAAAATTGAATAGCGCATCGATAAGTAAAACAAATTGAAAATCGGTAGGATTTTTTTACTTATAGGCATTCAAATCGAGACTTGTATCTTGAGACCGCGACAATCACGCAGTTGTTCCAGATTACCGGTACTGTAGTCCCAGTGGTGACGTCACAACATCATATAATGAGGATTTTATGCCAAGGTCACCTCAAGTGAGGGTCAGGTCTAAGGTTAAAGGTCACAGGTCAAGGTCATATCGCTATTTTCAAGGTCATTGATCCCAGTGCGTTCGGTTGGATAATGTCACCTGGTATAACGTATGCAATGTTAAGACGTCATAGGCTAGGTCACCCATTATTGATTTCATGGTCAAAATCAAAGGTCATGGGTCAAAGTCAAACCTAATATCCCGCCGAATGGGCGCCGTAGTGCTACTTGTACTATGCGTTGTACGCAATATGCAAATTTGTGACGTCATAGGTCAATGACTTTGAATGACCTTGACCTAGAATTTTCGGAGAAAATTGCTCAAGACCTTTCCTTTATGGCTATTGGTCACTTTAACTCCATTCCCGGCATCTACTTGTACAATTACGCAATTTTCCAACGGCTATCCTGCAGTCGGAATTTGACATATATGACCTCGTTTGACCTTGAAGATATTTATTTAGGTCAATAAAATTGGTCACACGGTAGGTCACCACACCCTCCCCCAGCAACCAACAAATGGGCGTTTTCCTAGCCCTTTTAGTTTCCGAGATTGTAGGCGGGCTGTCAGCCCCCTTCAGTGCGCGTAATTTTCCTCCAGTGCGGGTGTTAATTCGCTGACTTTTTGTCCATGATCTTTTAATCGGGTCAGACAAATAAAATATAGTTAAAGCTGTGACTTCAAATGACTTGGCTGACTCTATCGCTGATATTTTTATTTTATCTTGCTGGCGTAGATATTCTGGTGAAAGGCTGTGCTCAATCGAGCAAATAATCAGGCTGGACATGCCCAATTTTGCATTAATCGTAAATGTATCTTCGTTTCACAATATAGGGCGGGCACGCAGCGCCCGCGAAGGTCTCTCTCTACATATGGATAACGAAAATCCCATAAGCAACACGGCCCGACCGCCACGCTATCTCTGCGAGCAAGAGTCGCATGGAAATAGAATTTGCCTTATCAGGTAGCTACATCATTTCAATTATATGTATCAAATTTTATGGCAAGACCTTTAGCCAATCCACCAGGGGTGTACGTTTCCTCGATACCTTGCAACCCGTTCCGAATGAGAATTTTGACATGCTTTAACGCTGGAAAGGTGAAATATTGACTGCCAGTAAACACGTGGGTTAGGAGAACAGGGGCTGCATTCCCGAAGAGTCATTTTTCTGTGGCTGATGACTAATTAAGCCTTATAATTTTTATAGAAGTTTAATATGATAAGTATTCATTTTGATGTAGTTGTTTTTATTACATCGAGTAGTATACCAACGCAAATTATATTGGATTAATTCATCCTGGTCGTATTAACGGTGCGATTTCGTACCATTGATGTAACATATCAATGAGTCGTCCAAAAAAGTTAACGCAGCTTTCAATTTTACTGTTCGAAACAGAAACGTCTGTTCGGTTATCGCTAATGAAGGTGTCTTACTGGTTGTATCCACATATCTTTGCTTTCCTCGGTGTAGCACTGCAAAGCCTTATCAGCTTCCAAATACTGAGTGTTGTATTTTTGGTTTTGGTATATTTACATTACCATTGGACGTAGTTTTTATTCCGTGGTGACAGTACTGCGGTACTGTGGGCATCAATCAAATCGCCCGGCTCTCGGTGCCGCCGGTTTTTCGGCTATCTGTAACAAAGCTTGGACGGCGAGCCGCCCATATACCTAACGCCATCGCTTGTCATCAGCAATGGTAAAACGTTATCTCTCTTTGCAGGTGCGGAGTCTACCGGCGTTGGCATTCCTGCCTAGCGCTGAGGCTCCCGAGGCCTTCCAGGCTATCGCTGACACACTTCCTGACGTTTGTTTGGATCTGTTGAGCTATTTCGAAAACACTTACATCGGCCGTGAAATGGGCGGAAGGTGGAGGCCGCCAGCTTACGATCCGGAAGAGTGGAGCCAGTTCCACAGGACTCTCGAAGGACTCTGCCGCACGAACAACGGTATCGAGGGATGGCACCGGCGGTTTGCAGGTCAGGCCGGCGTCCATCCGAGCATTTTCGACCTGATCAAGCGGCTTTAGGACGAGGAAGAACATTGGACGGTGGAGGTCCAAAAGATCATGGCTGGAGCAACCGCGAGGCGCCGCAGCTGTCAGTGGGAGCTATTGAGTGAGCGGCTCAGGGCCCTGGCGCGCCGCTGGCTCAACCGAGAAATGGGCGCTGTTGAGTACACAAGAAGCGTGGCCCATAACTTCACCTTCTAAGCAGAGTTGTACCTGACTCAAAGTTGACTCAAATTTAGATTCGGCTGCTGACTCAATCTGGTGAGTCAAAAGCAAATGGTTTTGTTCCGATATATGGGTGAAGATATGTGGCCACTGAATGACAAGTTTTCATGAAGACAGCCAAAAATGAGTCTTATAGGGCCAAATATACTGAACTTTTTGGCCGTATAAGACTCGTTTTTTTGGCTGTCTTCATGAAAACTTTTCTTTCAGTGGCTACATATCTTCACCCATATATCGGCACAAAACCATTTGCTTTTGAGTCAGCAGCCGAATCTAAATTTGAGTCAACCGTGAGTCAGGTAACAAGTCTGCTTCTAATGTGATCTGCAGGACTGATGCTCAAGCACTGGTTGTCGTGGTGCCATATCTGGGATTCTGAATACAATATTGAATGCTATATTTTCCTTTTCCCAACCTGTTTCTGTCGATTCGCGTGGAAATTCATGAGTGTTTCCTAATTTGCCTTTTTTCATTATACGCTGCGAAAGCCCGATCCCAAGCGAGATTTTCTGGTATTTCTGGATTTCCAACTTTTTATCTTTATACCTTTTCAGAACCCATCCGGTTTTTTTGAAAAGTCAAACTTTTGGTTTCAAGTATATTTTGAAGGTTCCATACTCATTTATTCATTTTTACACACACAATTGAAAACGATAAGCCATAAAAACTAAGATAAACGACTAAATACAAAAATAAGGTCGGACTGGCAAAATTCCGACAACCTCGCTCCCGGGACCAAAGGGGACTTAAGGTTTCAAGTTCAACACCTGACGCCTAAGAGTCAGACTTTAGTATAAAAAATAACATGAATATTATATGCATAACAATTAACATTTCACTGCACCGCTACCGCCCACCACTTACTCGTTACAAAACACAAAACATATTCAACACGATCTATGATCTAAGGCGAAAACGGCTGTCTCTCACATACGCCTGTAAAATCCGACAGCACCCCACTCACCCCACATACAAATGGATATTTGACCATGAACTGGTTGAGCTCCTTTCATCCGGTAGGCAAAGTTCCGCTGCGGCACTGTGCTCCCGGGTTGCACGCTGGCTGGAGGTATCCGGCATCGATTTTGAGACGATCGCAAAATCACGACCGGAGATCCTGGAACCTTGGCGGCAAGTCACTGCTAAACATGACTTAGAATTAATGCAGTACAGAAAGTCGGTGACACTGCCATCAGAATTCGCCCAACTGGCCGCAGAAAAGATCAGCTCCTACTCAAACTATTGTAAGCTCTACACCGATGGCTCAAAAGGAGCCGCTGGGGCCGGGTGTGCTTTTACTGGTGACGCAGTCCGTCGTTGCTTTGCTCTTCCGAGTGTCGTCTCTGTATTTACCACCGAACTCTACGCAATTTTACAAGTTCTACGCTACATCAACCATCATCCTGAGAGACGCTTTCTTATCATCACTGACTCAGCCAGTTCACTTGCAGCTCTTAGCTCTGGTCATAACCACTCATCATGGCTCGTATTCGCTATTCTAAAACTGTTGACAACTATTTCTGCCAAAGGTGTAGAGATTAAGTTTCTATGGGTGCCAAGCCATGTGGGTGTACCCGGGAATGAGTCAGCGGACGAGGCTGCTAAGTCAGCATCATCGCTGACTCCCCCACGACGGTTCAGGGTTCCACCTGGGGACATCAAGGTCCTCATCAACGACTTCCTACATTCTGAGTGGCAGACAAGATGGGAGGCTGAACCTGAATGTACGTTAAAGTGCCTCCGGTCAACAATAGGCAGATGGGAGTCCAGCAGCCGGCAGAATAGAAGGGAGGAGGTGTGTTTGACGCGGCTACGCATTGGCCACACCTATATCACTCATGGGCACTATCTGTCTCGCTCCGACCCAAGCATATGCCCCCACTGTGATGAACAACTAAGCGTTAGGCATGTCCTGTCGGATTCAGAAGTCTGTGCGGGGCTGCGTGAAATCAGAAATAGATTTATCCGCGGACTATCGATACCAGACATTCTCGGCGACAGGGCAGCAGTCGATTTCAAACTAGTTTTAGCATATTTGACCGAGGTGGGCTTTGACGTCATCTATAACCCAAGTAGAGCTAGACAAAGTAGTGGTGTTTAACCCTCGCCCCACCGGGGGGGCCATCGATGGCCCCCCTAAGGTTTTTCCGGGATAGCAGAAAAACGACGAGGCGCAGCACCGCGGTTGAGGGCTCTACCTCTCACTGCATCATTTTCCCATCATCCCTGAAATTTTTTACCCCGGGTCACCCAAGGTCAGGTCACCAGACGAGGTCAACCAAGGTCACCTCACTTCAACTTTAGAGCTCTGTAAGAGCTACATTTCAAAGTCGATCGATTTGAAACTTCCTACACTTCATGACCCCTTCAGGGTCTACAAGGTGTATAGCCGGGATTTTTCGATTTCGTGCCCTGAGGTCAGGTCACGAGGCGACCTCTCCCATTGGAAAAGCATAGGGAAAAGTTGTTTCATGATATAAAAGCCACAAAAATGATTGCAAATACTCAGACTGCTCAGAACAACGTTTTTGGACACCCTTTCACGGATCCCAGGGGTCATATTTGCCCTTTGACTTTTCCAAGGTCATCCAAGGTCACCGGAGGTCAAAAACAGTATTTTGACAATAACTTTTGACCTAATTGAGCTAGAGCGATGAAACAAACACCATCGTGTTTGTCTTGTCACTGGCTTTCATTTGATATACAACAAGGTCACTTTTTGACCTTTCGTGACCTCAGGTCATATTAGGTCACGAGGTGACCTCTGGCGGTCAAACCACTGGCGGGAGGTCTTTACGTTCCACATAGCGGAAAAAGTACAGGCAATTTGCTATCAAATGTACTTTACCAGGCCTCAATAGCTCTAATGACATAAGAGTTATGCCCAGTTTGCTTAATCATTGCATATTTGAGTGAAAATAGCCGATCTTGACCTAATTTGACCTCTGGAGGTCAAACCATTGACCTGAGCACTAAAACATGCGAAGTAATTTCTTACTGAATTCACGCGAGCTTTCTATTGCACTTTGCAGATTTGCGCTAACGCCCATATTTTCGGAGTTAGAGGGGGGCCATCGATGGCCCCCCCGGTGGGGCGAAGGTGGCGCCGGACCCCCGGTGGGGCGCGGGTTAAACTCTAGATGGCTGCATTTGTGAACTTAGAACACTGAACTGATTTTTAGCATCTGAGAAGCCACTATAACGATGGGCGCGACATAGCCTAGTCGCTGGAGCGCCCTAAACTCCAACACACACACTATTTAAACTTAACCCGGTACCGCCTGGGCTATGTCGCCAACCACCACCGTCTGGGGGTCTGATCGGACCCTCCCCCTCCCCCTACGATCTCGGGAACCGGAGGTGATGCGGAAAAATGTAAATACAGTAGAAAAGAGCAATTTCGCATCTGTCCATCTGTCCATAGCACCAAATATGTGGACGGTCACAAATGTTAAAGAGGTCTTTGTGGTGTGGAAACGCCGAAATCCGCGCTGATTTTCTACGAATAGATGATTGGCGGGAAAGTTCGAGTAGAGTTGAGTATGTAGGTACCAATCGTTCAATAATTTTCGCGAAAAATGGTACAAGAGAAATAGGACGGTAGCTAGATGGATCGGAAAGCGCACCTGTTGATTTCTAGATCGGCTGAATAACAGACAATTTCCAAGACCGTGGCACAGTGTTCGTCACTAGACCGGTGGTGACTAAACAGTGCTTAGTAAGCACTCTTGCAAAAGGGGGCCACGCCTGCCCCCCCTCTACCTTTGTCTAGAAATGTCACTAAAGATGCCAAAGCTAAGTCGTCATGGAGTTTCATCACCAGCCCCAGCCCTCAAATCCGTGCGACGTCCGGACTTTTATTACGCCCGCGCTGGTTTCCGCGGAAATCGGCGCGTAAGCAGCGGCGGATCCAAAGGGCTAAGGGGCTCAAACTCCCCCCCGATAAGCCCTGGACCACATAATAAATGCATAGGCTGGAATATGTTCAAGGCAGGTAATTGTGGGGGGGGCTCAAGCCTTCTAGGCCCCCTCAAATGTGTTCATAGACAGGTGCGTCGCCACAGATTTTCGGGTGGGAGGCCTGGCGCTAGGGGGGCTGGGGCTCGTGATGAAACCCTATGTTCACTGAAACGTGGCATTTTCAATAGTATTTCCATCCAAAAGCGGGGGGCTGGCCCCTCCCCGCCACTTTCCGAGAGCGGGAGGGCCCGGTCCGCCAGGACCCCCGGTGGCGACGCCCCTGGCCAATGGTCATAGATATCCGCCACTGCCCTCAAGCTATTTGAAAGCCCGGCGAGATGCGGGCAGGTGATTGATTACCTTAACCCGGCACCGCCATTACGAACATTTTACCCCTACGTACTTTAACCCGTACGAACTTTTTACATTACGATCATTTTACCCCTACGTACTTTAACCAGTACGAACTTTTTCCATACGAACTTTTTCCATTACGATTATTATACACGTACATACTTTATCTATACGTGCTTTAGCCATACGTACTTTTGCGTACGTACTTTAGGCATACGAACTTCTTCCTTACGTACTTTGGTCTGCAACCCACTCGGATTTACCCCTACGTACTTTAACCTGTACGAACTTTTTCCATCCCAACTCTTTCCATTACAACTATTATACACGTACATAGGTACTTTATTTATACGCACTTAGCCATACGTTCTTTTGCGTACGTACTTTAGGCATACGAACTTCTTCCTTACGTACTTTGGTCCGCAACCCACTCGGATTTACCCCTACGTACTTTAACCCATACGAACTTTTTACATTACGAACATTTTACCCCTACGTACTTTAACCCGTACGAACTTTTTCTATACGAACTTTTTACATTACGAACATTTTACCCCTACGTACTTTAACCCGTACGAACTTTTCCATACGAACTTTTTCCGTTACGAACATTTTACCCCTACGTACTTTAACCCGTACAAACTTTTTCCATACGAACTTTTTCCATTACGAACATTTTACCCCTACGTACTTTAAACCGTACGAACTTTTTCCATACGAACTTTTTCCATTACGATTATTATACACGTACGTACTTTATCTATACGTTCTTTAGCCATACGTTCTTTTGCGTACGTACTTTAGGCATACGAACTTCTTCCTTACGTACTTTGGTCCGCAACCCTAATAGAACAGATAGAGTGTTAGGGAGGGGTGTGAGTTGGTTAGTTGTTAGTTTTAGATATCGTTAGTAGTTAAGTAGTCCTTAAGTTAGGGTTAGTTGGTTAGCAAACATGAACGGATGGTTAGTTAGGGTTAGTTGGTTAGTTGAACTTTTTTTTGCCTTTGGTGGGAGCCATTCTGAGTCTACCATACCTTGGGACCAGACAGTTGAAGCCTAGATTGAATCACCTATTGTTGAAATTTGCCAAGGGGGAGTCTATAGTGTAATTGGTATTTCTTATATGAGGGGTGATCTTTGGATGCAGGTATTTTTAACACCTGCCACCATAGACGTTTGCTCGGTACGTTCAGATAAAGCTCTCGAGCCTAGAAGCCTTCAGGAATGTAAAGAGCTAGTCCAGCAGCTCAGGGTGATCATTGCCGAGAAGAGTGGAAAGGTTTACTGGGATGTTTCTGATGCGGCAATAATCTAGCATGGGCTGCCTATGGGTATCGTGCTGGGGACAGTCGATGAGGATATGTTAGGGATTTTCCATGGCAGAGCAGGTACCACAGGTACCTACACGCCCATAGGCATTTAATTTAGTGTGTCCGCTTCTGAGTCTGGTCAGGATGACCTCACGCCGACGACTGTTTTGGTTGGAGCTGGGCCAGTAGCCGATGTTAGGCTTTATATGGAATAAATGGGCGCTGTGGTTAGTGGTCCAGTCTTTTTGGATGTACTTCCGGATATGGTTCTGGAGGAGAGCTTTGCTATCGTGTCCAGGCCATTTGAGAGGTGCGACCTCTCTGAGTTCTAGAGACTTTTTGGCCTGTTCGTCGGCTTTTTCATTTCCGAGAATTTTGCAGTGGCCTGGGATCCAAAGAAAGGAGACATCTGGGATATCGTCGATACCCTTCTGGATGTCTGCTATTACGTGATGGCTGGGGTTGACTACGTTATTGACAGCTTGCAAGACAGATTTAGAGTCTGAACAGATGACGGCTGAATTAATATTTAGGGTTCTAATCAGAACTAGTGTATCTAGAATGGCGACAGCCTCGGCAGTAAAGATTGAGCAGCAGTTGTCCGGAAGTCGTTTTTGGAGGCAAATATTTTGCCCCCAGATGCCGAGACCTACTTTTTCGCCTATTTTAGAGCCGTCGGTGAAAATGAAGGTTTTGTCAGTGTTGTTAGACTGGAACACTAAGAATTTCTGGGAGATCTCCTCTGTGGTGAGGTTGTGTTTGCGTCTGGTGAAAAGAAACTCGACTTTGGGCTGTTTGCGAGTCCAAAAGCGGGAGAGTGGGGGGTTTGCCTATGGCTTCTGGGATCGCAAGGTTCAGGGTTTCCAGGTTCTTAGCTACTCTATTCTTAAATGGAGGCCAGGTTGTCTGATTCTTTTTTGATACACGTCCAGGGTGGGCGAAACATTGTTTCGCCGGGTGATTTTCGGTAGATTGGACCTTGATATAGTAAGAGATAAGCTGGGAGTGGCGTCTTGTTTGGAGAGGGCACAGCCCACTGTCCACTAACAAGCTGGTGATGGGGGATTCTCTGAGCGCGCCTGTGGCTGCCCGGATACTTGCGTTTTGGATGCGCTCTAGCTTTAGCTTATTAGTGTTGTTCGTTGAGTCAAAGACGAACGAATTATATTCAGTATGGGCCGGATCAAGGACTTGTAGAGCATGAGCAGGGTCCTTCGATCCCCGCCGTACTCTGTTCCGCCGAGCATGCGGAGGATATTGACTCGTTTTTGACAGCTAGAGACGACTTTGGTAATATGCTCGTTAAAACTAAGGCGCGTATCAAGGATGACACCTAAGAATTTGAAGCTTTTCGCGCATTCAATGGGTTTGCCTGAGATTTGGAGCTGAGGAACAGCGTGTCTCACACCTGGCCTGGCAAAGACTACGACTGGTGACTTTTCGGCCGAGAGTGATAGACCCATTGAATTGCACCAAGTATGGATGTCGTCGAGACTACCCTGCAATTCGGTAGTCGCGGTTTTCAATTCTGGCCGCCTGGTGTCGACCGGAGTGTATTTCCAAATAGCGACATCATCTGCAAATAGGCAGTACTTAACTCCAGGCGGTAGCTTTTTGGAAAAAATGTCATTGATCATGACTAGGAAGAGGGTCGGAGATAAAACGCTACCCTGGGGTGTGCCCTGGTCTTGAGATGTCAGGTAGGAAAAGGTGGTGCTGCAGCGCACTTTGCATTTTCTGTCTCTGAGAAAGTTGTCAATGAATCTAGCAAGGTGAAAGGTGTAGAAGTACCCGGACCGGTTATATATGTAGGGGTCCAGATCAGCCCCCTCAGCAGCGGGGCGCGGGTTCACCGCCCCCAGCTGGACATTAGTTTCCGGTTGTTCCGCCAGGCGGCTGGCGGGGGACCGACGTCCATGAAGTTAGCGACGGATTCGCATTCGGATTCAGCGACGGATTCGCCCGAAATGGCGTCTCCTGCGATTTCGCTCAAATTCACACCATAGGCTCCCCGTGCCCTCAGCAACTCACCCCTAAAGTGATTTTCTGTCACATTCACCCGTTCACCCGCTAGAGGTGAAAAGGTGAAATTCACCCGAAACGGCGTCTCCTGCGATTTCGCTCAAATTCACACCATAGGCTCCCCGTGCCCTCAGCAACTCACCCCTAAAGTGATTTTCTGTCACATTCACCCGTTCACCCGCTAGAGGTGAAAAAGTGAAATTCACCCGAAACGGCGTCTCCTGCGATTTCGCTCAAATTCACACCATAGGCTCCCCGTGCCCTCAGCAACTCACCCCTAAAGTGATTTTCTGTCACATTCACCCGTTCACCCGCTAGAGGTGAAAAAGTGAAATTCACCCGAAACGGCGTCTCCTGCGATTTCGCTCAAATTCACACCATAGGCTCCCCGTGCCCTCAGCAACTCACCCCTAAAGTGATTTTCTGTCACATTCACCCGTTCACCCGCTAGAGGTGAAAAAGTGAAATTCACCCGAAACGGCGTCTCCTGCGATTTCGCTCAAATTCACACCATAGGCTCCCCGTGCCCTCAGCAACTCACCCCTAAAGTGATTTTCTGTCACATTCACCCGTTCACCCGCTAGAGGTGAAAAGGTGAAATTCACCCGAAACGGCGTCTCCTGCGATTTCGCTCAAATTCACACCATAGGCTCCCCGTGCCCTCAGCAACTCACCCCTAAAGTGATTTTCTGTCACATTCACCCGTTCACCCGCTAGAGGTGAAAAGGTGAAATTCATCCGAAACGGCGTCTCCTGCGATTTCGCTCAAATTCACACCATAGGCTTCCCGTGCCCTCAGCAACTCACCCCTAAAGTGATTTTCTGTCACATTCACCCGTTCACCCGCTAGAGGTGAAAAGGTAAAATTCACCCGAAACGGCGTCTCCTGCGATTGCGCTCAAATTCACACCATAGGCTCCCCGTGCCCTCAGCAACTCACCCCTCAAGTGATTTTCTGTCACATTCACCCGTTCACCCGCTAGAGGTGAAAAGGTGAAATTCATCCGAAACGGCGTCTCCTGCGATTTCGCTCGAATTCACACCATAGGCACCCCGTGCCCTCAGCAACTCACCCCTAAAGTGATTTTCTGTCACATTCACCCGTTCACCCGCTAGAGGTGAAAAGGTGAAATTTTCCTAACCAGCGTCTTTAGCGTCGGATTCAGCGACGGATTCGCCCGAGATGGCGTCTCCTCCGATTTCGCTCAAATTCACACTATTGGCTCCCCGTGCCCTCAGCAACTCACAGCTAAAGTGATTTTCCGTCACAATCTCCCGTTCACCCGCTAGAGGTGAAAAGGTGAAATTCAAGCGAACCGGCATCTTCAGCGTCGGATTCAGCGACGGATTCGCCCGAAATGGTGTCTCCTGCGATTTCGCTCAAATTCACACCATAGGCTCCCCGTGCCCTCAGCAACTCACCCCTAAAGTGATTTTCTGTCACATTCACCCGTTCACCCGCTAGAGGTGAAAAGGTGAAATTCACCCGAAACGGCGTCTCCTGCGATTTCGCTCAAATTCACACCATAGGCTCCCCGTGCCCTCAGCAACTCACCCCTAAAGTGATTTTCTGTCACATTCACCCGTTCACCCGCTAGAGGTGAAAAAGTGAAATTCACCCGAAACGGCGTCTCCTGCGATTTCGCTCAAATTCACACCATAGGCTCCCCGTGCCCTCAGCAACTCACCCCTAAAGTGATTTTCTGTCACATTCATCCGTTCACCCGCTAGAGGTGAAAAGGTGAAATTCACCCGAAACGGCGTCTCCTGCGATTTCGCTCAAATTCACACCATAGGCTCCCCGTACCCTCAGCAACTCACCCCTGAAGTGATTTTCTGTCACATTCACCCGTTCACCCGCTAGAGGTGAAAAAGTGAAATTCACCCGAAACGGCGTCTCCTGCGATTTCGCTCAAATTCACACCATAGGCTCCTCGTGCCCTCAGCAACTCACCCCTAAAGTGATTTTCTGTCACATTCACCCGTTCACCCGCTAGAGTTGAAAAGGTGAAATTTTCCTAACCAGCGTCTTTAGCGTCGGATTCAGCGACGGATTCGCCCGAGATGGCGTCTCCTCCGATTTCGCTCAAATTCACACTATTGGCTCCCCGTGCCCTCAGCAACTCACAGCTAAAGTGATTTTCCGTCACAATCTCCCGTTCACCCGCTAGAGGTGAAAAGGTGAAATTCAAGCGAACCGGCATCTTCAGCGTCGGATTCAGCGACGGATTCGCCCGAAATGGTGTCTCCTGCGATTTCGCTCAAATTCACACCATAGGCTCCCCGTGCCCTCAGCAACTCACCCCTAAAGTGATTTTCTGTCACATTCACCCGTTCACCCGCTAGAGGTGAAAAGGTGAAATTCACCCGAAACGGCGTCTCCTGCGATTTCGCTCAAATTCACACCATAGGCTCCCCGTGCCCTCAGCAACTCACCCCTAAAGTGATTTTCTGTCACATTCACCCGTTCACCCGCTAGAGGTGAAAAAGTGAAATTCACCCGAAACGGCGTCTCCTGCGATTTCGCTCAAATTCACACCATAGGCTCCCCGTGCCCTCAGCAACTCACCCCTAAAGTGATTTTCTGTCACATTCATCCGTTCACCCGCTAGAGGTGAAAAGGTGAAATTCACCCGAAACGGCGTCTCCTGCGATTTCGCTCAAATTCACACCATAGGCTCCCCGTACCCTCAGCAACTCACCCCTGAAGTGATTTTCTGTCACATTCACCCGTTCACCCGCTAGAGGTGAAAAAGTGAAATTCACCCGAAACGGCGTCTCCTGCGATTTCGCTCAAATTCACACCATAGGCTCCTCGTGCCCTCAGCAACTCACCCCTAAAGTGATTTTCTGTCACATTCACCCGTTCACCCGCTAGAGTTGAAAAGGTGAAATTTTCCTAACCAGCGTCTTTAGCGTCGGATTCAGCGACGGATTCGCCCGAGATGGCGTCTCCTCCGATTTCGCTCAAATTCACACTATTGGCTCCCCGTGCCCTCAGCAACTCACAGCTAAAGTAATTTTCCGTCACAATCTCCCGTTCACCCGCTAGAGATGAAAAGGTGAAATTCAAGCCAACCGGCATCTTCAGCGTCGGATTCAGCGACGCTGCTTTTTTTGGAAGCCTCAAACTGGGCCTGCCTTATAAGTGCGTTGTGTCGTCCTGTGCTTCAGAATGCCTTTGTTGTTTTCGTTAAAATCCAGATAGGCTTCTCGCTCTGCCCTACTGAGGATGAGAGGGTCGAAGTAAGGAATGCTATTCTATTGTAATAGAGGCATTTTGTGATATTGTCGGACTGGGTCATGTGTTTATATAATTTTTTGTGAGAAGTCAGAAGACATTTTTAGTCATTTTGGTAAACTTTTATCTTACTGTGATGAATGTACTGTGAAGTCGAGGACGCTTAGATCCGCTGGCTCGAGCATTACCTCTAACCATCAGTCGACTGCCGCCTCGCCTGTTCCTCACGGATGTGAAGAGCGTTTCTGGTCAAGATCTTTGTACGTCCATGAAGTTAGCGACGGATTCGCATTCGGATTCAGCGACGGATTCGCCCGAAATGGCGTCTCCTGCGATTTCGCTCAAATTCACACCATAAGCTCCCCGTGCCCTCAGCAACTCACCCCTAAAGTGATTTTCTGTCACATTCACCTGTTCACCCGCTAGAGGTGAAAAGGTGAAATTCACCCGAAACGGCGTCTCCTGCGATTTCGCTCAAATTCACACCATAGGCTCCCCGTGCCCTCAGCAACTCACCCCTAAAGTGATTTTCTGTCACATTCACCCGTTCACCCGCTAGAGGTGAAAAGGTGAAATTCATCCGAAACGGCGTCTCCTGCGATTTCGCTCAAATTCACACCATAGGCTTCCCGTGCCCTCAGCAACTCACCCCTAAAGTGATTTTCTGTCACATTCACCCGTTCACCCGCTAGAGGTGAAAAAGTGAAATTCATCCGAAACGGCGTCTCCTGCGATTTCGCTCAAATTCACACCATAGGCTCCCCGTGCCCTCAGCAACTCACCCCTAAAGTGATTTTCTGTCACATTCACCCGTTCACCCGCTAGAGGTGAAAAAGTGAAATTCACCCGAAACGGCGTCTCCTGCGATTTCGCTCAAATTCACACCATAGGCTTCCCGTGCCCTCAGCAACTCACCCCTAAAGTGATTTTCTGTCACATTCACCCGTTCACCCGCTAGAGGTGAAAAGGTTAAATTTTCCTAACCAGCGTCTTTAGCGTCGGATTCAGCGACGGATTCGCCCGAGATGGCGTCTCCTCCGATTTCGCTCAAATTCACACTATTGGCTCCCCGTGCCCTCAGCAACTCACAGCTAAAGTGATTTTCCGTTACAATCTCCCGTTCACCCGCTAGAGGTGAAAAGGTGAAATTCAAGCGAACCGGCATCTTCAGCGTCGGATTCAGCGACGGATTCGCCCGAAATGGCGTCTCCTGCGATTTCGCTCAAATTCACACCATAGGCTCCCCGTGCCCTCAGCAACTCACCCCTAAAGCGATTTTATGTCACATTCACCCGTTCACCCGCTAGAGGTGAAAAGGTGAAATTCACCCGAAACGGCGTCTCCTGCGATTTCACTCAAATTCACACCATAGGCTCCCCGTGCCCTCAGCAACTCACCCCTAAAGTGATTTTCTGCCACATTCACCCGTTCACCCGCTAGAGGTGAAAAAGTGAAATTCACCCGAAACGGCGTCTCCTGCAATTTCGCTCAAATTCACACCATAGGCTCCCCGTGCCCGCAGCAACTCACCCCTTAAGTGATTTTCTGTCACATTCACCCGTTCACCCGCTAGAGGTGAAAAGGTGAAATTCACCCGAAACGGCGTCTCCTGCGATTTCGCTCAAATTCACACCATAGGCTTCCCGTGCCCTCAGCAACTCACCCCTAAAGTGATTTTCTGTCACATTCACCCGTTCACCCGCTAGAGGTGAAAAGGTGAAATTCACCCGAAACGGCGTCTCCTGCGATTTCACTCAAATTCACACCATAGGCTCCCCGTGCCCTCAGCAACTCACCCCTAAAGTGATTTTCTGCCACATTCACCCGTTCACCCGCTAGAGGTGAAAAAGTGAAATTCACCCGAAACGGCGTCTCCTGCAATTTCGCTCAAATTCACACCATAGGCTCCCCGCGCCCTCAGCAACTCATCCCTAAAGTGATTTTCTGTCACATTCACCCGTTTACCCGCTAAAGGTGAAAAAGTGAAATGCACCCGAAACGGCGTCTCCTGCGATTTCGCTCAAATTCACAACATAGGCTCCCGATGCCCTCAGCAACTCACCCCTAAAGTGATTTTTTGTCACATTCACCCGTTCACCCGCTAGAGGTGAAAAGTTAAATTTTTCCTAACCAGCGTCTTTAGCGTCGGATTCAGCGACGGATTCGCCCGAGATGGCGTCTCCTCTGATTTCGCTCAAATTCACACTATTGGCTCCCCGTGCCCTCAGCAACTCACAGCTAAAGTAATTTTCCGTCACAATCTCCCGTTCACCCGCTAGAGATGAAAAGGTGAAATTCAAGCCAACCGGCATCTTCAGCGTCGGATTGAGGGACGGATTCGCCCGAAATGGCGTCTCCTGTGATTTCGCTCAAATTCACACCATAGGCTCCCCGCGCCCTCAGCAACTCATCCCTAAAGTGATTTTCTGTCACATTCACCCGTTCACCCGCTAGAGGTGAAAAGGTGAAATTCACCCGAAACGGCGTCTCCTGCGATTTCGCTCAAATTCACACCATAGGCTCCCCTTGCCCTCAGCAACTCACCCCTAAAGTGATTTTCTGTCACATTCACCCGTTCACCCGCTAGAGGTGAAAAAGTGAAATTCACCCGAAACGGCGTCTCCTGCGATTTCGCTCAAATTCACACCATAGGCTTCCCGTGCCCTCAGCAACTCACCCCTAAAGTGATTTTCTGTCACATTCACCCGTTCACCCGCTAGAGGTGAAAAGGTGAAATTTTCCTAACCAGCGTCTTTAGCGTCGGATTCAGCGACGGATTCGCCCGAGATGGCGTCTCCTCCGATTTCGCTCAAATTCACACTATTGGCTCCCCGTGCCCTCAGCAACTCACAGCTAAAGTGATTCTCCGTCACAATCTCCCGTTCACCCGCTAGAGGTGAAAAGGTGAAATTCAAGCGAACCGGCATCTTCAGCGTCGGATTCAGCGACGGATTCGCCTGAAATGGCGTCTCCTCTGATTTCGCTCAAATTCACACCATAGGCTTCCCAAGGCCTCAGCAACTCACCCCTAAAGTGATTTTCTGTCACATTCACCCGTTCACCCGCTAGAGGTGAAAAAGTGAAATTCACCCAAAGTGGCGTCTCCTGCGATTTCGCTCAAATTTACACCATAGTGTTCCCGTGCCCTCAGCAAATCACAGCTTAAGTGGTTTTCTGTCACATTCACCCGTTCACCCGCTAGAGGTGAAAAAGTGAAATTCACCCGAAGCGGCGTCTTCTGTGATTTTAGGGGTGAGTTGCTGAGAGCATGGGGAGCCTATGGTGTGAATTTGAGCGAAATCGCAGGAGACGCCGTTTCGGGTGAATTTCACTTTTTCACCTCTAGCGGGTGAACGGGTCAATGGGACAGAAAATCACTTTAGGGGTGAGTTGTTGAGGGCAGGGGAGCCTATGGTGTGAATTTGAGCGAAATCGCAGGAGACGCCGTTTCGGGTGAATTTCACCTTTTCACCTCTAGCGGGTGAACGGGTGAATGTGACAGAAAATAACTTTAGGGGTGAGTTGCTTGAGGGCACGGGAAAACTATGGTGTGAATTTGAGCGAAATCACAGGAGACGCCATTTCGGGCGAATCCGTCGCTCAATCCGACGCTGAAGATGCCGGTTGGCTTGAATTTCACCTTTTTCATCTCTAGCGGGTGAACGGGGAGATTGTGACGGAAAATTACTTTAGCTGTGAGTTGCTGAGGGCACGGGGAGCCAATAGTGTGAATTTGAGCGAAATCAGAGGAGGACGCCATCTCGGGCGAATCCGTCGCTGAATCCGACGCTAAAGACGCTGGTTAGGGAAAATTTCACCTTTTCACCTCTAGCGGGTGAACAGGTGAATGTGACAAAAAACCACTTAAGCTGTGATTTGCTAAGGGCAAGGGGAGCCTATGGTATGAATTTGAGCGAAATCGGAGGAGACGCCACTTTGGGTGAATTTCACTTTTTCACCTCTAGCGGGTGAACGGGTGAGTGTGACGGAAAATCAATTTAGGGGTGAGTTTCTGAGTGCACGGGGAGCCAATGGTGTGAATTTGAGCGAAATCGCAGGAGACGCCACTTTGGGTGAATTTCACTTTTTCACCTCTAGCGGGTGAACAGGTGAATGTGACGGAAAACCGCCTTAAGCTGTGATTTGCTGAGGGCACGGGAACACTATGGTGTGAATTTGAGCGAAATCGCAGGAGACGCCACTTTGAGTGAATTTCACTTTTTCACCTCTAGCGGGTGAACGGGTGAGTATGACGAAAAATCACCTTAGGTGTGAATTACTGAGGGCAAGGGGAGGCTATGGTGTGAATTTGAGCGAAATCGCAGGAGACGCCGTTTCGGGTGAATTTCACTTTTTCACCTCTAGCGGGTGAACGGGTGAATGTGACAGAAAATCACTTTAGGGGTGAGTTGCTGAGGCATGTGGAGCCTATGGTGTGAATTTGAGCGAAATCGCAGGAGACGCCGTTTCGGGTGAATTTCACTTTTTCACCACTAGCGGGTGAACGGGTGAATGTGACAGAAAATCACTTTAGGGGTGAGTTGCTGAGGGCACGGGGAGCCTATGGTGTGAATTTGAGCGAAATCGCAGGAGACGCCGTTTCGGGTGAATTTCACTTTTTCACCTCTAGCGGGTGAACGGGTGAATGTGACAGAAAATCACTTTAGGGGTGAGTTGCTGAGGGCACGGGGAGCCTATGGTGTGAATTTGAGCGAAATCGCAGGAGACGCCGTTTCGGGTGAATTTCACCTTTTCACCTCTAGTGGGTAAACGGGTGAATGTGACAGAAAATCAATTTAGGGGTGCGTTGCTGAGGGCACGGGGAGCCAATGGTGTGAATTTGAGCGAAATCGCAGGAGACGCCGTTTCGGGTGAATTTCACCTTTTCACCTCTAGCGGGTGAACGGGTGAATGTGACAGAAAATCACTTTAGGGGTGAGTTGCTGAGGGCACGGGGAGCTTATGGTGTGAATTTGAGCGAAATCGCAGGAGACGCCATTTCGGGCGAATCCGTCGCTCAATCCGACGCTGAAGATACCGGTTGGCTTGAATTTCACCTTTTCATCTCTAGCGGGTGAACGGGAGATTGTGGCGGAAAATTACTTTAGCTGTGAGTTGCTTAGGCCACGGGGAGCCAATAGTGTGAATTTGAGCGAAATCGGAGGAGACTCCATCTCGGGCGAATCCGTCGCTGAATCCGACGCTAAAGACGCTGGTTAGGAAAATTTAACCTTTTCACCTCTAGCGGGTGAACGGGTGAATGTGACAGAAAATCACTTCAGGGGTGAGTTGCTGAGGGCACGGGGAGCCTATGGTGTGAATTTGAGCGAAATCGCAGGAGACGCCGTTTCGGGTGAATTTCACCTTTTCACCTCTAGCGGGTGAACGGGTGAATGTGACAGAAAATCACTTTAGGGGTGAGTTGCTGAGGGCGCGGGGAGCCTATGGTGTGAATTTGAGCGAAATCGCAGGAGACGCCGTTTCGGGAGAATTTCACCTTTTCACCTCTAGCGGGTGAACGGGTGAATGTGACAGAAAATTACTTAAGGGGTGAGTTGCTGAGGGCACGGGAAGCCTATGGTGTGATTTTGAGCGAAATCGCAGGAGACGCCGTTTCGGGTGAATTTCACTTTTTCACCTCTAGCGGGTGAACGGGTGAATGTGACAGAAAATCACTTTAGGGGTGAGTACTGAGGGCACGGGGAGCCTATGGTGTGAATTTGAGCGAAATCACAGGAGACGCGGTTTCGGGTGAATTTCACTTTTTCACCTCTAGCCGGTGAACGGGTGATTGTGACAGAAAATCACTTTAGGGGTGAGTTGCTGAGGGCACGGGGAGCCTATGGTGTGCATTTGAGCGAAATCGCAGGGGACGCCATCTCGGGCGAATCCGTCGCTGAATCCGACGCTAAGGACGCTGGTTAGGAAAATTTCACCTTTTCACCTCTAGCGGGTAAACGGGTGAATGTGACAAAAAATCACTTTAGGGGTGAGTTGCTGAGGGCACGGGGAGCCTATGGTGTGAAATTGAGCGAAATCGCAGGAGACGCCATTTCGGGCGAATCCGTCGCTAATCCGACGCTAAAGACGCTGGTTAGGAAATTTCACCTTTTCACCTCTAGCGGGTGAACGGGTGAATGTGACAGAAAATCACTTTAGGGGTGAGTTGCTGAGGGCACGGGGAGCCTATGGTGTGAATTTGAGCGAAATCGCAGGAGACGCCGTTTCGGGTGAATTTCACCTTTTCACCTCTAGCGGGTGAACGGGTGAATGTGACAGAAAATCACTTTAGGGGTGAGTTGCTGAGGGCACGGGGAGCCTATGGTGTGAATTTGAGCGAAATCGCAGGAGACGCCGTTTCGGGTGAATTTCACCTTTTTCACCTCTAGCGGGTGAACGGGTGAATGTGACAGAAAATCACTTTAGGGGTGAGTTGCTGAGGGCACGGGGAGCCTATGGTGTGAATTTGAGCGAAATCGCAGGAGACGCCGTTTCGGGTGAATTTCACCTTTTCACCTCTAGCGGGTGAACGGGTGAATGTGACAGAAAATCACTTTAGGGGTGAGTTGCTGAGGGCACGGGGAGCCTATGGTGTGAATTTGAGCGAAATCGCAGGAGACGCCGTTTCGGGTGAATTTCACTTTTTCACCTCTAGCGGGTGAACGGGTGAATGTGACAGAAAATCACTTTAGGGGTGAGTTGCTGAGGGCACGGGAAGCCTATGGTGTGAATTTGAGCGAAATCGCAGGAGACGCCGTTTCGGGTGAATTTCACCTTTTCACCTCTAGCGGGTGAACGGGTGAATGTGACAGAAAATCACTTTAGGGGTGAGTTGCTGAGGGCACGGGGAGCCTATGGTGTGAATTTGAGCGAAATCGCAGGAGACGCCATTTCGGGCGAATCCGTCGCTCAATCCGACGCTGAAGATACCGGTTGGCTTGAATTTCACCTTTTCACCTCTAGCGGGTGAACGGGGATTGTGACGGAAAATCACTTTAGCTGTGAGTTGCTTAGGGCACGGGGAGCCAATAGTGTGAATTTGAGCGAAATCGGAGGAGACGCCATCTCGGGCGAATCCGTCGCTGAATCCGACGCTAAAGACGCTGGTTAGGAAAATTTAACCTTTTCACCTCTAGCGGGTGAACGGGTGAATGTGACAGAAAATCACTTTAGGGGTGAGTTGCTGAGGGCACGGGGAGCCTATGGTGTGAATTTGAGCGAAATCGCAGGAGACGCCGTTTCGGGTGAATTTCACCTTTTCACCTCTAGCGGGTGAACGGGTGAATGTGACAGAAAATCACTTTAGGGGTGAGTTGCTGAGGGCACGGGGAGCCTATGGTGTGAATTTGAGCGAAATCGCAGGAGACGCCGTTTCGGGTGAATTTCACCTTTTCACCTCTAGCGGGTGAACGGGTGAATGTGACAGAAAATCACTTTAGGGGTGAGTTGCTGAGGGCACGGGAAGCCTATGGTGTGAATTTGAGCGAAATCGCAGGAGACGCCGTTTCGGGTGAATTTCACCTTTTCACCTCTAGCGGGTGAACGGGTGAATGTGACAGAAAATCACTTTAGGGGTGAGTTGCTGAGGGCACGGGGAGCCTATGGTGTGAATTTGAGCGAAATCGCAGGAGACGCCGTTTCGGGTGAATTTCACTTTTCACCTCTAGCGGGTGAACGGGTGAATGTGACAGAAAATCACTTTAGGGGTGAGTTGCTGAGGGCACGGGGAGCCTATGGTGTGAATTTGAGCGAAATCGCAGGAGACGCCGTTTCGGGTGAATTTCACCTTTTCACCTCTAGCGGGTGAACGGGTGAATGTGACAGAAAATCACTTTAGGGGTGAGTTGCTGAGGGCACGGGGAGCCTATGGTGTGAATTTGAGCGAAATCGCAGGAGACGCCATTTCGGGCGAATCCGTCGCTAATCCGACTAAGACGCTGGTTGGTGAATTTCACCTTTTCACCTCTAGCGGGTGAACGGGTGAATGTGACAGAAAATCACTTTAGGGGTGAGTTGCTGAGGGCACGGGGAGCCTATGGTGTGAATTTGAGCGAAATCGCAGGAGACGCCATTTCGGGCGAATCCTGTCGCTGAATCCGACGCTAAGGACGCTGGTTAGGAAAATTTCACCTTTTCACCTCTAGCGGGTGAACGGGTGAATGTGACAGAAAATCACTTTAGGGGTGAGTTGCTGAGGGCACGGGGAGCCTATGGTGTGAATTTGAGCGAAATCGCAGGAGACGCCGTTTCGGGTGAATTTCACCTTTTCACCTCTAGCGGGTGAACGGGTGAATGTGACAGAAAATCACTTTAGGGGTGAGTTGCTGAGGGCACGGGGAGCCTATGGTGTGAATTTGAGCGAAATCGCAGGAGACGCCGTTTCGGGTGAATTTCACCTTTTCACCTCTAGCGGGTGAACGGGTGAATGTGACAGAAAATCACTTTAGGGGTGAGTTGCTGAGGGCACGGGGAGCCTATGGTGTGAATTTGAGCGAAATCACAGGAGACGCCGTTTCGGGTGAATTTCACTTTTTCACCTCTAGCGGGTGAACGGGTGATTGTGACAGAAAATCACTTTAGGGGTGAGTTGCTGAGGGCACGGGGAGCCTATGGTGTGCATTTGAGCGAAATCGCAGGAGACGCCATCTCGGGCGAATCCGTCGCTGAATCCGACGCTAAGGACGCTGGTTAGGAAAATTTCACCTTTTCACCTCTAGCGGGTAAACGGGTGAATGTGACAGAAAATCACTTTAGGGGTGAGTTGCTGAGGGCACGGGGAGCCTATGGTTTGAAATTGAGCGAAATCGCAGGAGACGCCGTTTCGGGTGAATTTCACCTTTTCACCTCTAGCGGGTGAACGGGTGAATGTGACAGAAAATCACTTTAGGGGTGAGTTGCTGAGGGCACGGGGAGCCTATGGTGTGAATTTGAGCGAAATCGCAGGAGACGCCGTTTCGGGTGAATCAAAGATGAATTTCACCTTTTCACCTCTAGCGGGTGAACGGGTGAATGTGACATAAAATCACTTTAGGGGTGAGTTGCTGAGGGCACGGGAAGCCTATGGTGTGAATTTGAGCGAAATCGCAGGAGACGCCGTCTCGGGCGAGGACGCTGGTTAGGAAATTTCACCTTTTCACCTCTAGCGGGTGAACGGGTGAATGTGACAGAAAATCACTTTAGGGGTGAGTTGCTGAGGGCACGGGGAGCCTATGGTGTGAATTTGAGCGCAATCGCAGGAGACGCCGTTTCGGGTGAATTTTACCTTTTCACCTCTAGCGGGTGAACGGGTGAATGTGACAGAAAATCACTTTAGGGGTGAGTTGCTGAGGGCACGGGGAGCCTATGGATTGAATTTGAGCGAAATCACAGGAGACGCGGTTTCGGGTGAATTTCACTTTTTCACCTCTAGCCGGTGAACGGGTGATTGTGACAGAAAATCACTTTAGGGGTGAGTTGCTGAGGGCACGGGGAGCCTATGGTGTGCATTTGAGCGAAATCGCAGGGGACGCCATCTCGGGCGAATCCGTCGCTGAATCCGACGCTAAGGACGCTGGTTAGGAAAATTTCACCTTTTCACCTCTAGCGGGTGAACGGGTGAATGTGACAAAAAATCACTTTAGGGGTGAGTTGCTGAGGGCACGGGAAGCCTATGGTGTGAATTTGAGCGAAATCGCAGGAGACGCCGTTTCGGGTGAATTTCACCTTTTCACCTCTAGCGGGTGAACGGGTGAATGTGAAATAAAATCGCTTTAGGGGTGAGTTGTTGAGGGCACGGGGAGCCTATGGTGTGAATTTGAGCGAAATCGCAGGAGACGCCATTTGGGGCGAATCCGTCGCTGAATCCGACGCTGAAGATGCCGGTTCGCTTGAATTTCACCTTTTCACCTCTAGCGGGTGAACGGGAGATTGTAACGGAAAATCACTTTAGCTGTGAGTTGCTGAGGGCACGGGGAGCCAATAGTGTGAATTTGAGCGAAATCGGAGGAGATGCCATCTCGGGCGAATTCGTCGCTGAATCCGACGCTAAAGACGCTGGTTAGGAAAATTTAACCTTTTCACCTCTAGCGGGTGAACGGGTGAATGTGACAGAAAATCACTTTAGGGGTGAGTTGCTGAGGGCACGGGAAGCCTATGGTGTGAATTTGAGCGAAATCGCAGGAGACGCCGTTTCGGGTGAATTTCACTTTTTCACCTCTAGCGGGTGAACGGGTGAATGTGACAGAAAATCACTTTAGGGGTGAGTTGCTGAGGGCACGGGGAGCCTATGGTGTGAATTTGAGCGAAATCGCAGGAGACGCCGTTTCGGATGAATTTCACTTTTTCACCTCTAGCGGGTGAACGGGTGAATGTGACAGAAAATCACTTTAGGGGTGAGTTGCTGAGGGCACGGGAAGCCTATGGTGTGAATTTGAGCGAAATCGCAGGAGACGCCGTTTCGGATGAATTTCACATTTTCACCTCTAGCGGGTGAACGGGTGAATGTGACAGAAAATCACTTTAGGGGTGAGTTGCTGAGGGCACGGGGAGCCTATGGTGTGAATTTGAGCGAAATCGCAGGAGACGCCGTTTCGTGTGAATTTCACTTTTTCATCTCTAGCGGGTGAACGGGTGAATGTGACAGAAAATCACTTTAGGGGTGATTTGCTGAGGGCACGTGGAGCCTATGGTGTGAATTTGAGCGAAATCGCAGGAGACGCCGTTTCGGGTGAATTTCACCTTTTCACCTCTAGCGGGTGAACGGGTGAATGTGACAGAAAATCACTTTAGGGGTGAGTTGCTGAGGGCACGGGGAGCTTATGGTGTGAATTTGAGCGAAATCGCAGGAGACGCCATTTCGGGCGAATCCGTCGCTGAATCCGAATGCGAATCCGTCGCTAACTTCATGGACGTGGGGGACCGCAGTGGCTCGAAAAGGCCGGCGGGGAGCCGTCGGTGTGGATTGTTGCTCTGTGGAATACACCATTTGGAAGTAAAAGACTCGGATTTTCGAAGATGCGATGCCAATGAAGAGGACAGCCTTACATATATAGTAGCCTTCTCGTGTAAAAGAGGTAACTTAGATTTGTAAAAAAAGTAAGCTTTATCGTGTAAATTAACACAATAAAAGGGGGTGTCGTTTCGGTACTTTTGAATTACACCCTTAACTTACTTCATATTTTTCTTTGTGCTCGGCTCGACGTGATTCACCGGTGGGATGTGGATATCGACTGGACGTCGGCAATGATCTCGGGTATATATCGGCTTGAAGTCGGGCGGACGTCGACAACAGGTCGGGAGGATGTCGGCTTTTCGTCAGGGAGGCGTCGGCTGGAGCGCTGGGAGACCTCAACCTGACATGATTATCGGGCGGATTTCGGCTGGACGCCGGAAATGATCTTGGATAAATAGTGGCATGATGTCGGGTGGATGTCGGCTCACAGCTCGACCTCTTCATAGGTGGACTTACCCGCTGACCAGCCGGACGCCGGCATGCTTTCTGGGGGGGGACAGTGCTCCAAGGGACCCTTTTTGCAGATTGTTCTGATGAGTAAAAGGCCCTACTTGTCATAGAATGGAGTGCTGGACAGGGCTTAGGAATGCCCAGCCCTGAATGATTTGAAAATTTACGGTTGACCACAGAACATAGGCAGATCTAGGGGGCAAGGAGGCACGTCCCCCCCATCGACCCTTAGCACCGCCCCCTGAAATGGTCATGGCGCCCCCCCGAAATGTCGATGGCGCCCCCTGAAATGTCGCCTCCCACCCCACCTCCCTTTTCCCCAGGATGCGGAAATCGGCGCCCGCCGATAGGATTTTGCGCCCATCTAATAGGTTTTCCGGTCAAAAGTGGCACCCCTTGGACCGGATGGCAACCCCCACCCCACCCCGGGAAAGTGCCCCCCCCGATCGGCAATCATGGATCCGCCTATGCCACAGAGCATAGTGCGGGCGGGCCACGCTTAGACACGCGAGGCCCGTGTCCACAGGGGAGGTCTTCCGGGCCCTCAGGGGGTGGCTTTTTATCCCCCCTCCCCCTCCATCTATGCCCCTGGCCTATGTGGATCTGCGGGAATGTTTCCCTTTCCAGGACTGGTAAAGTGGCATTGGTTGGCGTCGTTAGTGTTTTCAGCTTCGAGCGCCGCGGAACCCATCACTTTAAAACCTCTAAGACTAGAGAATTACAAAGTATTGAAAATTCCCTTCAGCTTCTGTTCGCCAGTATATCTGGTATCAATATCTAAGTTTATTCCGCTGCAAACTACCGTGTGTTGTTGCTTTTCTTTTCTCCAGCGAGGAGTGGGGATCGATTTGGATCTCCCTGTTTTCATTTGAATTTGCCCGCTTTTGTACCGAACTTATTTGGACTTTAGACAGAAAGTTGTGTTGGTTTTATTGTTGTGAGAAATGTTCCAGGCTGGGATCCCAGAGTAGATTAAATAGCTCAAGTCAGTTACGTACGTGGCGTGGTGGAGTACAGATTGCGGGTTAAGCTTCAAGCGGAAAAAGTTGGATTAAGTGTAAGTTTCGGGCTCAATTTATATTTTGCAGGATGGCTACAGAACCTCAGAAGCCAGAGGATATACAAGGAGATGGAAGATGGTTGAGTATGGTAAGTAGGAAGGGTTGATCCTTAAGGCAGGTCAGTAGGGAATTTGTGGTCAGGATACCTTAAAATTGTTATTTACCCAATTGCAGAATCAATGATACAATTGCCTGATATCATGGTTGGAATCTTATGTATATATTTATTTATTTATTTACTTTGATGTCACAGAATCTTGGGGGTCGGCACGCCCCTGGATTTTGGGTCCCCCATAGTCTACGTAGGGCTTGTATTGTTCTGCCAGTGTTAGGTTATGACATAGGGGTGCGAAAGAGATTTCCAGCCCTGCCTGATTTATGATTGGGAATTTTTTTTTAATGTGAGCATTTATAGAGGCATTTTATTATCTTAATGTTTTAGTATTGCTAAATTTTTAAGAGTTCTGATGAATTTTGAATTCACCTGTTGTAATTCATGTAAAAATTGAGCTCTGATTTGCTCTTACTGTGGTGTGTTCTTTTAAATTTGTGTGTCATTAAACATTTACAGATTCAATTGTAGCTACTAATAATTACATCTACTAAAATGGTCAATTATCAAAGTGAAATTTCCTTTACAACTTTTTGTTCATACCTGGTGCCTGTCATCTCATGATGCTATGCTGATGCAGCTAGAAAAGCTTGTGAAGATGGAGTGCCATGGCAGATGGCAACATTTTCAGTGATGTGATAAACTAAGTAAATCTAACTTAACTAAGCCTACATTTACTTCCCACACCTACTTCAGTGGAGTAAACTATTGTCAGACTTAGGTGTTCAAAGAAAACTTATTCTAAGGGTTTGTTCCAGCACCTCCTTAGAAAAAAGATGAGAGTAGCTTGGAGTAAGTTGGAGCAGGCACAAAAACTGGTGTTCGCTGGACCGATTTCGGATGAGATTGGATGAGATATCAGCTGATTGCGCCTGATCAGCGCCAATATGGCGGGGGTGGCGCAGCTAAGACTAATTGAATTTGATTAAGGCCTCTGATACTCATTCAATGTGTTTTAGTGAAAGTGGAATACAGAAAAACAATGTAATCAAAACCTTAAGCTGCCCACAAACATTGTTTATCACTGTAAAACAACTTATTCTAGTTTCTCAATTGAAATTTGTGCGCCACAATTGAGTTCCTCCAACCTCCTCTAAAAACCACCTTTCGTTTGAGAGGAGGTTGGATTAGATTTGAGATGAGCTTTGGCGACTTGGAGGAAGTTATAGGAGGTGCTGGACCGGGCGAGAGGAAGTTTGAGAAGCTTTGAGGAGGTTGGAGCAGGTTTGAGGAGGCGCTGTAACAGGCCCTAAGAATGGGTATGCATCTATTATGGTATATTTGAAAAAAATGGGTTTGCAAAAACACTTACCTATTTTTTTAAATGGTCTTAACCTTGATTGAAAGTCTGTAAAAATGTATGTGTAAAGTCATAATTATTGGGTAAATAATGAGCTGGAATTATCAGTTCTTCTGTAAACTGGTTCAATGAATTAAATTGGTGCTTGTAAGTTGGGCCTTTCCAATATGGGCTTACATCAGTGTTCCTTCTATATTTGGGTAGGTATCCTGTTTTTTGGTATGCAGAAAACTTGCATTGCAGCCACAGCAGTCTGGGTCCCATCACAAGTTCAGTCATGATCAAATGGTGTAGCTAGATACAATTAGATAGAATTTTTGGCAATGGAAACCAGGGTTCAATGTGATTCTTATTGGTCTGTGTTCAATACAATTGGGCAGTTTTTAGCAGCTTAATGGTAAATACTCACTTACAGTGCAGAGGGTAAAGGGGAGTAAACTGCACAGGATAAAGCTTTCTCTGCAAATTTGGTTGAGGGGAGTGAAGGGAAACGCCACCAGTGCACCAGAAATTTAGACAAGATTGAGATTGTAACCTTCTGATCTGCTACAATTCAAGCCTCATCCAAGCTTAAGTTTCATGGAAACCGTAATCACTGTATCCTGATCCTTAGTCCAATCATGAGTGTCCCTTTCCCATGGAAACTAAGTCAGTGATGAAAGATTTGTAGGAACTAAGTAGTTTAAAAATGAAATGTCTGCTCTGAATTCAATTTAATTCCACCTATGATAGAATAATTATTCAGTGTGTAGCCAAACCTGCATATTTTCTTCAAAATTAATGTTCTTGAGATCACTGTGCTGTGTGAACCAAGGTGTGTAGAATAAACATATATTGTTCATTTTGTCGCCAAAGTTGTGGGTTGGATGCTTATAAAATACACTAAAATATGTTTGGCTAAAATTGCTGTTATTTCCAAAATAAATGTGCTCAAACCATGTTGAAAATCAATATTAAAATACTTAACACAACCTTAACTGGATGTAATGGATGTAATAGGTATTAATTTCATGAAAACCAAAGAAGACTCCACAGAGGAAAACCCATAACCAGGGTGAGGCTCCTTAAAGCAGTATCCACTTTTGAATTATTCACACAACATTAAATAAGTGAGTTACAAGATGAGTACCTACCTACCTACCTACTTGACAAGGTAGGAACAGGAATGTGATACAGATGACTATATTCATCTATATTTTCATTGTGCTAAATTTGAGAAAAAATCACATTAAGGCATGTTCCTGCCCAGTTCATCTTGATTAATGTCACCAGTTTCGGAAAAATGATATGGAGATAACCACAAATGGTCGAAATGGGTAGAACATGGTTCCAGAGTTATAAGGGATTTTCTAAATTGGTCTAATTTTTGGCCCGCTATGACATCACTGGTCAATGGATATGGCTTAAACTCGGCTCCGGAGTAAAAATTGGAAAGGGGTTCGAGCGCCGTTTCCATTTTCCGTATCTCTCCCGGTTCCCGAGATCGGAGGGGGCCAATTGGACCCCCAGGTGGTGGTGTGCACGAAGAGCCCAGGTGGTGCGGGGTTAATATCGCTGACTGGTGTTGAAATCATATATTTTCAGCATTGTAAAGCTGCCTTCCGTGACCTCCGTATTTGTAAGCTCCTACGACATGGTGATGCTACAGTGGCTATAGGGTGGTTTTTAGTCGGCATATTTAAGCCTTTCTAGCATCATCTTTCATATGTTCTCTGGGCCCTTTTTAGGGCTGAGGGACGTTACCATTGCAATAGGATCATGCGGTGCCCTACTTTGTAATATTTCCTAGAACTTAGCAGGTTCCTTCGCCTTTTCGGCAGCATGCGAGGTTTGTGAGCGAGGCCAAGGACTGTGAGCCAGACGTAGTACTCATCGGGGACAGCATCATCTACCACTTGCAGCACACGGACACCTGGCGCCGCTGTTTCGCGCCGCTGCACGCGCTCAACTTCGGCATCGGAGGCGACTCCACTCAGCATGTCCTGTGGAGAATCAACAACGGAGAGATGGACAACTTCTGTCCAAAGGTTGGATACGTTACAGTATAGATTACGACTGGTAGGTAGGGCCGGGATATTGGAGTTTTGGTGGTGTTCTAACGTACCCACCTTGCTCTTTTGAAGGGAAATGCTTCATTGTCTTGCCCTCAGGTCATATGCATGTCGATTTTGCGTGTATGAGGGTCGTGAAAATGGGTAGATGAGATAGGATCTCATTTTTCTGTTCTGAGAAAATTATTATCTGCGCTTCCTGTCTTTTCCACTTTGTGCTCGTAATGGAAGCATCTGAACCATGCTCAGAATTTGGTTGTGAATATAGATGTAGATGGAAATTTCAGATTGAAATACCCATTTTGTGAGTGGAAATTTCCTGTCTCGTCATACTGAAAGAGCTAGGCTTTCAGTGAGAGTATCTGCTCACTGTCTGGGCTATTTTGGTACTTACTTCCGTGTTGTTCTCTGTGATGGGTGACGTACCTGTTGTTTGTGACTGGTGACTTCCCGCTGCTGTTTGTGACTGCCCGCTGCTGTGTGTGACCGGTGACTGCCCTGCGTGTGTGCCGTGACTGCCCGCGTGTGGACTGGGACGTGTGTGACGGTGCTGCCCGTGCTGTGTGCTGTGCGCCGCGCGGTGTGCTGTGTGCGCGGTGGTGCCGTGACGCCGGGGTGCTGTCGCGTGTGGGTGACTGCGCTGTTGTTC
The DNA here is from genome assembly GCA_034440635.1 of Lepas anatifera. Classification (NCBI taxonomy): domain Eukaryota; kingdom Metazoa; phylum Arthropoda; class Thecostraca; family Lepadidae; genus Lepas; species Lepas anatifera. Next base: position 709,653 of record JAOTON010001124.1, read on the forward strand.
CCCGCTTGTCGTCTGCCCCTGCGTGTGGTGACTCGGGGTGTGACGTGCGCCTGCTGTGTGTGCGTACTGCCGGTGTGGACGTCTGCTGTGTGTGACCGGTGACTGCCCGCTGCTGTCCAGGTAGTGGTGCTGCTGGTGGGAACCAACAACTTCGGCTGCTCGCCGGCTGAGATCGCCGACGGTGTGCTGGCCAACCTGGCTGCCATCCGACAGCGCCAGCCGCAAGCCTTCATCGTGGTCCTGGTGAGCTGGCGCCGGCTTCACTGCCGCTATTGCCGGCATTCATTCCGTACATGTGGAAACTTACCAGTCATTAGCTCGTCTGTTTTGCGTGGGAGATGTAGGGGAGCGGAGATGATACCGTTCAGCATTATTGGCTATGTGGAGATTCTCCAGCAAAATTTTAGTAAAGATTTCATGGAAGATGATTTACCTCTGAGGTAAATCATCTTCCTTGTAGTTTTAACTAAAAATTTGCTTTAACTATTCAGAGCTGGTCCACTACCTAGAGTGGGTGACAGCAGGAGTTTGGGCTCCGTATTTTTACAATAGTATTAGCCATCTGTACTTTGCCTGTATATTGATTTGTGTCAGCTTATGGTGGTTTTGCATAGTTCATGGTTTGATTGGATTCCGAATACCTTCATCCATCATCCGATTTGACAATCACATGATTTGGTAACTTACGTGGAAGTAACGTTTCCAGGCAAGCCAGATTCCTGTGAAGCTTCTACGCCCGCTGTTGTATTTTGGCAACATACTGTGTTGTGGGTGGGGTCCGTTGTGCTGACTTCTGTCGGTGTGAGCGGGGGATTTCTGCCGCTGTGGGCGGGGTCCGTGCCGCTGTGGGCGGGTCTGTTGTGTCGACTTCTGCCGCTGCGGGCAGGGTCCTGTGAGTGGGTCGGGGTCGGTGTGGGAGGGACTGACCTGTGCCGGTGTCGACAGGGCCTTCTGCCGCGGGGGGGGCCTGAGCGGGTTGGTGGGGAGACCGGGGGGGGGGTGGCGGGGGGTCGGTGTCGACAGGGCCTTCTGCCGCGGGGGAGCGCGACAACCCTCTGCGGCAGCGGAACGCGGAGGTGAACAGCCTGCTGGCGCCGCGGCTGGCGGCGGTGGAGAGGACCCAGCTGCTGGCCGACTACACGGAGCTGCTGACCCCCGACGGCAGGGTGGCGCACCAAGACATGTCCGATTACCTGCATCCCACGCCTCAGGTAACCTCCTGATCGGTAGCAGCATTCTACATACCAGGCACCGCGCGCTTTGTACCCGCCCCCCAAATGAATTCCTGGCTCCGCCACTTTGTCTCACCATGGTGTCAGTTGGGAGCAAGTCGATCGTATTGAGTGTATAGCGTAAGAGGATATCAATGAAAGCACTCATATTTCTGATAGTAGAGGATCAGTTCGTCATTCTGCAAAGGCTTAAACGAGTTTGTTAGGTGGGGCATTCCAGCACAGATCGGCCAGGCCCCTACATAGCATAGTCTGGGATTTCGTTCCAATTTCGTCTACTGGGTTGTCAGGAGCGTAGAATCCTGATCTGAGATTATTTATTTCCTCAGACGTACGGTTTCGGAATTATAGCTTGAAGAAAATCGTGAAAATCGCCGATTTCGTCAAAACATGGTGATATACAACGATTATTTTCAGCCTTAACTTTCATTTCTCAGCTTCAAATGACACGGGATTAGATTGAGCATGTAACAGCTAAGGTTAAAGGATCTCGTTTTTATTCGAAATTTTTAAAATTTCTAGAAATGTTTTGACCACCTTTTCCAACTATTTTTTTCAAAGTGTGGCCAGTGATTCACGTTAAAGGCATTCATAGGAAAAATACACACCCACATCTCCTCTGTTTAGTGAAGTCAATAATTTTTTGCGTTCTACACTTTATCAATGTGTAATTAGCCATAGAATGACGCCATGCGCGCAAAAAATCGGCCGCCCGGCGCACCCGGCCGTCGTCGGCGCGGCCGCCGGTGCGTGGGCACGGGCATTAGATTGACTCGGGGGTATGAACTCTTGCAATCGTGATTAAAGGTGGGAAATAAAAGCAGAAAACACGTTCAACAAAAGGGTGAAATCAATGCAATTTTATTTCCGCTAAGGGTGTACGACTCGCCATATCTTAACGTTGCCCATAAAATCGATTATGGATTTAAGTCAAACATCTGGATTTTGAAAAAGAAGAGACTTGTGCATTTGTGCAAGCTTGGTCTGTTTTGCGTGTTGAAACGACATCGTATCCAACACGGATGAACCCTGGCTGCAGCTGTGGGGTCTCTTCACCGTGGTTCGTGCGTTAGTGCCTTTAGGACACGCGCGAGGTGTCAGATGTCCAGTGCGCAGCTCATGAAGCTGGGAGCATATCCTCCACAGTTAGTATGACATTGTAACTTGGGCAGTTGGATGTCAAATGGAGATACGCCATGGCTACAAGGTGGCTACTTCGTTCCGGACGCCAGTTTTCCGCTGTCGGTGCTGGTGTTCAAACTTTTGTGTGACGTAGGAGTGGTAAATTGCCACGGAGAACGAGGACTTATTGTGCTGACTAGAGGATTTACTTTTCTAGATTCCTGGTCCCGGCGCCGGCAGGCCTCGACTGGTCCCGGCAAGACCCAACGTGATCCTGGCATTGGTCCCGGAAAAAGTCGGGTTAATAGGAACAAATTGGCAGCCTTGTCTTATACGTTTCAACCAGTGACTTCGATTTTTCAATTTCAGCCATGAATTATGAGTAATTGTGTTATTTCATTTCATTTTCGAATGGAGCTTATTACGACTAAATTAGGGCTTGTATTTCCCGTGCCGTTAACCCACCCAAGACTCCCTGGATCGAGAAGAGATTTCCAGCTCTGGCCATGGTATGTCACTTTTCGGCCCGCACCCCCCCCCTCCCCGTGACGTCATTTCTGAACAGCCCCATATAGGCTTAAGTAAGACACTTTGTGTGTGCGTAGTTAGCTATATTAGGTTATTTATTCGTCAAATGTTACCGGAAACTAACTTAATTTATTAAAAATTAACTAATCTCAATCTGATATGGGCCCCAAAGAACACAGGTCCTAAATAAGATTATTACGCTCTCCAACCCTCAGAGGTCCCGGCACGGTCCCGGTACAAACCCAGTTGATCCCGGCAAAGTCCCGGCCGAGCCCAGCATCCGGTCCCGGCTCCGGGACACCGGGACCAAAAATAGAACCTCTGGTACTAACCCCGTCGAGTGTTCTCCGCAAAAACGTCTACTTACAAGACAGAGTATATTTAAATTCGGGAAACGTCGCAATTGCTCAAGAAGAACCAGACAGCAGCCGGAGGCAGTTACTGAAGAGCTGCTCGCCACGGAGACACAATCATCATCGACTGACTCACTGGACGCTCCAACAGTTCCAGCCGAAGTCGATGTTTCCCATTTATTGCCGCTGCTGGATGGGGACTACCGTCAGAACATATAGGCTTTTGGTTGAACTGATCCTTTGAAGTTGGTTTATTCTTCGCTGTGTGCTTTCAATTTCTTATTACCGTTGTGAACCTAAGTAGGTCACTTTCATGCCTCAATAGAAATTAAAACTGTTTTTGGTACATTGATTCAGCCTCCTCTGCCTCCTCTGCTGGTGAACCGAACCAAATGCCTCTAAAACTTACACACTACTGTCATAACACAGCCCTTTAACTATGAATTCGCTTCCACCCAAGACCTGAATAATATTGATTCCATCTTGTCTCAAAACACATGCTTTATAACGTATGTTGTTTACGTTCCTTACTCTTAATGAAGCTTTACTGAAGCCGAAAACAAAAGATGAAAGAAAAAGAAAATCTAGGAAATATTTTTTATCAACGGCACACCCTTACCTTATGAAAACTTCCACGATACCATGTGCTTATGTAGATGCACGTTTCCCTAGCAACAGACTTCTAACCCATACTCTCCGCTGAGCCCCACACGCGTGCGTGTCGTCGGTTGGCAGATGTGCCAGTCGGCTATCGGTGGGGCGCGCCGGGCGGCCGATTTTCGCGCGCATGGCGTCACTCTCCGGCTGATTAGGCATCAATAGATTCAAGAACGCAAAATCTAGTTGATCTTATGAGAAAGCACTGGCATAGGGAAACATTTGTTCTGTAGATTATTTTAAGGTGAATCACTGGCCACACTTAGAAAGAATTGTTCCAAAAATTGAATACAAATTTCCAAAAACTTTTTAAAAAAATTAAAACTAAATTCTCAAACTTGGATAATAGAATTATAAATACAATCTCGTTATAAATAAGCATCCATAATGATAAACTATACAGAAAATAATGATTGTATGCCACCCTGTTTTGCTAAAAACACGGATTTTCACGACTTTTAGCAAGCTGTAACTTTGAAACCTTTATTTTGAGGAAAGAAATTTTCTCAAATCTGAATTCTACGCCTCTGATAACCCTGTGTACGAAGTTAGAACAAAATCTGAGACTATGATATGTAGAATCCAGGCGGTGCCTGGTCGATTTGTCCTGGAACGCCCCAGGTGGCAAACGGTGAAACGGAGAAGAGTGGTACAAATGACACGCATAAAGCTGCCTACAGCCATGCTTCTTTGAGTGACACCCTCTTGTAACAGTCTGTGACACTCGACTTTCCTTCCCAGGGGTACAAGAAGGTGTTCGAACCTGTACATGATCTCATACTGCAACTTCTCAACGAGGAGGACTGTGTAGATGGCGCCACTGCAGAATAAGTGGCGTTCCACAATAGTGCGAGATGGGCGACGCCGCGCGATCGCTGATTGGCCCGCTGCTCTTCCTGACTGTGACGTCACGACCCGGCTCTGTTCTGTTGTCCAACTGCAGAAGTACCGCGGCGCGCGGAGGACAGTCCGAGCCCTCCACCGTTCCAGCCTCTGCCCTGGCTTATGCTTACCGCGCTTCGATTTTACTGCAAAGCATCCAACTGCCATGCAGGGGACATACCCACCGATAAAGATCCTCGTATTGATTTAATGGATTACGATTTGGGCGTTATTCGATCCCATTTAAATAAGTTTGTGTAGAATTCTATAATATAATGGACTCACTCCTCACCAAATCCAAAGCGCTGTCGTTTGACGGGCGGAGGGTCAGATGATGGTGCGGTGCTGCTGCTCGTCTTAAAGGCGTTAGGTGGACCGCGGTCGGCATTGGAGCCAGCGGAGACGTGTTTAACGGGTCTGTGTGTTCGGCGGCACGGGAAGGCCTGACACCACTATAGCTGGGTACGGGACGAGCGTGCTACTGCATGCGGCGGGCACCCGTCAAGGGCGCTGAACAACGCAGCTGGATGGGCGAGGCGGGCCTCATTCCTAAAGAAGTGATGCAAATGGGGTGTCGTTGCCTGCTTTTTACAAAATATTGTTGCAGTTTAAGTTGGCATGTACTTCGCGATGGAAATGCACGTTCCTGGTTTTCACAGCCACGCTGGGTAGAAGCTAGCACACAATCAGTGGCTTGGTGCATGGTGGCACGCAGCGTTTGCAGAAGAAAAGGTCGCTGAGGTTTTTACTAGGTTTTGCTAGGTCTCACTTTTGTTCCTGGCGGGGCTATGATGTGGTGACTACGTGTGTAGGGTACGGTCGCTTGGGCTAAGTTCCGAGCCACCTGCAATTTCCCGGTTTGCAATCGGGAAACCTGTGATTTGATCTGCAAGGAACCGCACATGGTGCGTGTGTTGGTGTGGTCCGGGGACAGGGGAGGGGCGATCGCCCTCCCCGGGACGGGTGCCAGGAGCGCGCACCGCTGAGACCGCCGTGTTTAAGGACTGTACCCAGTTCAAGGCAGTTTCGCAACTTCGGTTGGTGGTCACATCGAAACGCATGCAGTATTCAGAAACTGTGAGGCTTGCCCATGACATTGCTATTTTGTTCTTTTTTTTGTTTGCAAATGGTGTTTGTAATGTTGAGACGTGTCGATGGCTTAGCTAAGAATACAATGCACCTTGGTTTAATTCTGGATGTTTTTTTCTGGCAAAATGGGATGTCTCGTGCCTCAGAGCAAGACTGCTCTGGAATTTAGTGTCGTTTTACCAAACCCATGCGGCTTCCATGATTCAAGTGATCGATTGTCTCACTCAATGAAGGGTAAGAGCAGTTTGGCTGTCTTTTCCCACGCATTACGCAGACTCATTTGTTTCGCACCAGCCAGGGGCGTAGCCAAGGGGGGGCGGCAGGGACAGCCGCCCCCCCTGAGGGGCCCGAAGGGCCCCCTTGAGAACACGGGCCGCGCGAAGCGCGGCTCACCCGCACTATGCCCTGTGGCCAAATTTGAAATTCCATACCAGACAGGGCCTTAAGCCCTCTTCAGCACTCTATTCTGTAACAAACAGGGCCCTTTCTACCCATCAGGGCCCTTTTGGCGCTGTTGCAGGGGCCCTTTTCGGGGCGCCGCCCTCCCTGAGCGAAATCCTGGCTGCCCCTGGCACCAGCAGACCTCGACATCCAGCGTCCAAGAGGTCTCCTGGCCTGGTGCATGCTCCTACTGTTCGAAATGAAGGCGTTTCGATCTCGGCGCTCTCCTATATGGTGACTGATGATGGCGTGGTTGCCTTCTGTAGCTTGAATGATATTTCACGATATATAAAGCGAGCAGAGAGAGAGCGAGAGAGAGCCGCCTAAAATGATTTCTAATGGGCCACGCATTTTGTCGCTTTCCAGAAAACCACGCACGTTGTGTTCGGTCATCAAATGAAAGTTGCTTTCAGCTGGTACTTGACAACACTGCCACTCGCTCGCGTTAGAGCCTGCTGGCTTATCTGTGGTCCCGGTGCCGGTGTCGACACTAAGGGCATGAGTCAAAGCGTCGAACTCTGCCCTCACGGCCGTGATCTCTGAGTCAGGCACTCGACCGGGGCGCGCTCCGGTTCCTCTATTGTGACCACGCAACACGCAGCGGCCTCGCGCAAAAACGGTACGAAGCTGGGACGGGGTAGACAAACTGGTCTGGACTCGCCGTATCCAGTGCCGGAGACCAGCCTTCGTGGGCGGTCCTGCTGCCGTATGTGCCTGGTCCACACTGTTCTAGGTGAGAATCTGCCTCGGGTGTGGACTGTGGACGTTCTGCACGGGTTTGTGGGTGTTGACACAGCTATCTACACCGATAAAGGGCGATAGCGGACGGAGCAGCGGACCGCGATACGGCCGCCGAGCCGGGCGAGGTCGCAGCAGAGAACTCGGCGGCTGGGAGGGTACCCGTGCGGCGCACGGTCGGTGGTGGAGGAAACTGAGATCGCATTTTCTACTGTGAGGCTGGCAGCAGGACAGTGTGAGAGTGCGCCTATTAGTCAGAGCGTGCCAGCGAGAAGTTGTCCCGGGGTTGTAACGTAGAGACGAACTTGCCAGCGCCTGTCTGTGTCGTCGTTCCTCTGCCGGTTCGCCTGTAGCTACTTGGTGTCACCTGGGCCGATCTTTCCCGCAACGGCAGTGGACTTTTACAGTCAGATTATCGGGCTCAGCCCACCGTGCTTAGAAGAGGAATCTGAAGATAGATAAACACATCGGAAGGTAAGGCGTTAACGCACGCAGATGTGTGTCTTTTCACCGAGTGTGTTCGGGCTGTGCTGAACCTGAATTACGCATGAAATGCTTTGAGCAAAATGATGCAGTTAAAGTTATCAAACAAGTCATCCCAGAACTTCCTCGTAGCTGGTTTTCAAACTTTGTTAAAAGGAGTTGGTGCGGTGGTGGGTCCGGGTAATGGTACAAACCTGTCGAAATCAGTAGCTTTTTGGCTAGGATTGCGCTCGTGACATACTTAAATTGTGTAATATAGATATTCTCCACATCGAACCTATTTGCAGAACGCGGACAAGTAAATGCAGTATTTTCATGTCTATAGTCATGTCATCTAAGCATGTCGGTATGTAAGCAAGCTATGCCTGCGCCCTGACTGCAGTCACGGAGTGCGAAGTTGTCTGACCGACCTCGCTTTCTCTGCGTGCAGCACCACGCCAAAATGCGGCTGCTGATCGCTGCCAGCGCGCTGTGCGCTGCTTCAGTGCTGCCACCTGTCGACGCCGGCCTGTTCTTCGGCTCCACCGTGTGCAGCGAGTGTAAATGCACCGAGGCCGAGCCCTTCGTCATTAACTGCACCGGCCTCGTCCTGACCTCCACCTACACCACCAGCGACACCTGGCCCAGCAATAAGAGCGACATTCGCCTGCTCTACGGCGGGAACTCGCTGGAAACGGTGACGTCACAGCCTCCTATCGACGTCACCGAGCTGAGTTTCCGCAGCAATAGTATAGCAACAATAGAAGACGGCGCGTTTGACCAGCTGCCACGCTTGCGCACGCTTGACCTCAGCCACAACAAGCTCACGCGTAAATCTCTGACCGAGCACACGTTTCGGGGTCAGTTCAGCGCCGATGATTATCAGCCCTCGCCCATCGAAAGTCTGGATCTGAGTCACAACGACGTAAGTTCTGCATTATTTCCTTGGTGATGTCAGTAGTCCATAACGGTTCTTTACTGACTCCACTACGGTCATTTTGATTTCGTGTGTTGGTTGGTCGAGCTCGGGGTCAATGAACTTATTCCGTTTTTTTTTAGTTACAGCGAGAACAGTCAACCTCCGTAGCATTAAGGATAAATAATGGCCCATTGCGAATCAGAAACTTATAATTTTAAACAGCAATATTACCCATCCATGAACGTACGTAGGGCATACTTTAAGCGACAAATTGGTAGGCAATTTGCCCTTCACTCCCTCATGCTATGCCCACCAGTGAACGGCTCTGAACGGCCCAGTGCCTACCAGTCATTGAGCTCGAGGAGTGCCCTTTTGGTGGGAATTCGTGTCCTTTTCAGCCGAATGGCCACTTGTCCCAGCTCCTTTAAATATGCCCTGAACGTACTCGTTGCAAATTTACATAGAGGACGCTGAAACTCGTGAGGGGCTTAATTTTTCTGAAAAAGTCAAACATTTTGCTTTCTAACAAAGTGCCCCAGTACATGACACTATTGAAATTACTCAGTCAGTCTGGGATTTCACACGTCCATTTATATGCTATACAGTTTTACTAGATGTCATTGTATGCTTTGTTTTAAATTTTAGTGTCTGACTTGGATTCTGTTCTGCCATATCGTAAGCATCAACCCGCCGTCAGATTCACTCTGTTTGAGGAAACGTCGCTTGCCTCCAGCAGTGGGGTTAACCTCCGACAGCTTCACTTTTGTGTTCGAGGATACGTTGTCACGCCCCAGCAGCGTTATTAACCTCCGACAGATCCACCCTCCGTTCGAAGAGACGCTGTCACACCTCTCCAGTAACGATATTGACCTCCGACAGAGCCACCCTCCGTTCGAAGAGACGCTGTCACACCTCTCCAGTAACGATATTGACCTCCGACAGAGCCACCCTGTGTTCGAAGAGACGCTGTCACACCTCTCCAGTAACGATATTGACCTCCGACAGAGCCACCCTCCGTTCGAAGAGACGCTGTCACACCTCTCCAGTAACGATATTGACCTCCGACAGATCCACCCTACGTTCGAGGAGACGTTGTCACGCCCCTCCGGCAGTGTCCCCCCCACCCCTCCGCAGATCCACTCTATATTTGAGGAGATGTCACACCTATCCAGCAGTGTGGTTAACCCCCAGCAGATCCACTCTGTCTTCGAGTAGATATCGAGTAGATGTCACATCTCTCCAACAGAGTCATTAACTGCCGACAGATCCACTCTGTATTTGAGGAGACCTTCTCACACCTCTCTTCGCTTCGGGAGCTGGATCTGTCGCACAACCCGTTGTCGGTTCTGGACCACCACACCGTCCTGGCAGTCACCTCGCTGGGTCGACTCCAACTACTGCGCATGCGCAGTACCGGTCTGCTGCGGCTGCCGCACGCCTTCCTGCACAGCCTGTCCAGGCTTCAGACCCTGGACCTGGCACACAACAGGCTGCGCATTGTTCCTCGCGAGCTGCTCAACAGGTGAGACTGGCCTCGGGACCCCGCCCTCGACTGGGTTTCATTTGACCGGTAAGTACGTTCGCTTTCAATTGGGTCTCAAGCATTCTCGTCAGAGTAATAAGCCCGGCAATAAGTGTTCACACGTATCTCTTCTATGCATCCTATTACCTTTTGGGGCCCCCCCCTTAAGATATTGATTACGCAGGAGGGTCAAGAAATAGCACGTCTATGGTGCAGGTCACGCTGTAAGGGTTGAAGGACGCGCCAATATCAGCGAGCATATGGCGCTGTCGCCATTTTCAGGCACCTAGGACATACTGCCGACGTGAAAAAGGTTTTAATGCAAATTCTGGTAAATAGGCTACGTCGCAATGCTCGGCGCAGCCCATTGTTGTTGAATGTTCGCAACGTCACCTGTTTCCGGCCAGATCACGTTGTCTCGTCAGAGGTGTCCAGTCCGTGGTAACTATGTGACGCGTCACACCGCCGTTACCACCCGGCAGTCACGCCATCCTCTCGCTGAGTCTGGACGGCAACCCCATCCGTAGCTTGGACGCCGACTCGCTGCGGGGCATGACACGTCTGGAGACACTCAACCTCTCCGGGATGCCACTCCTCGGTAAGCCCCGTCCGCAATGTGGCGATAAAAGTCTACTGAGACTGCGAACACCCCTTGTCTTCGCTGTATGTTCTATTTCTGTCTCAATCTCAAACTCTTCTGTCTTCTAAGTCAGAAACTTCTGAACACAGGTTTTTTCAACAGTATCCCGCTAATACCCCATGTCTGATATCCGTGCTTTCTTCGAATATCACTAGTTTGCCTATTTGTTTAGAGGGATGTTGATGGAAAAGCATGGAAAGCAATAAAAATCAGGAGTGGGGGTTGGTGTAACCCGTTAGATAGTGGCTAACCCGTCCCATCCCATCCATAGGCAGCGGAACTAGAGGGAAGGTACCGGGCCCTGTGCCACCCCCGTAACCCTCGCCCCACGGGGGGCATCGATGCACCCCCTAAGGTTTTTTTCGGGATAGTAGAAAAACGATGCAACGCAGCACCGCGGTTGAGGGCTCTATCTCTCACCCCATCATTTTTCCACCATCCTTGAAATTTTTTACCCCGGGTCACCCAAGGTCAGGTCACCAGGCGAGGTCAACCAAGGTCACCTCACTTTAACTTTTGAGCTCTATAAGAGCTACATTTCTCAATCGATCGATTTGAAACTTGCTACACCTCATGAACCCTCCAGGGTCTACAAGGTGTATATCCGGGATTTTTCGATTTCGTGACCTGAGGTCAGGTCACGAGGCGACCTCCCCATTGGAAAAGGATGAGGAAAAGCTGTCTTATAATCTAAAAGTCACAAAAATGATTGCAAATGCTCATACTTCTCAGAACAGCGTTCTTGTACACCCTTTCACGGATCCCAGGGGATATATTTGCCCTTTGACCTCTCCAAGGTCATGCAAGGTCACCAGGGGTCAAAGACAGTATTTTGACAATAACTCGACCTAATTAAGCTAGAGCGCTGAATCAAACACCACCGTGTATGTCCCCTCACTGGCTCTCATTTGATATATACAGCAAGGTCACTTTCTGACCTTTCGTGACCTCAGATCATATTAGGTCAAAAGGTGACCTCTGGAGATCAAACCAATGGCGGGAGGTCATTATGTTCCACATAGCGGAAATAGGTCTGGCATTTTCCTATCAAATGTACTTTACCAGATCTCAGTAGCTCTAATGCCATAAGAGTTATGCCCAGTTTTCTTAAGCATTGCATATGTGAGTGAAAATGGCCTATCGTGACCTAACTTGACCTCTGGAGGTCAAACCATTGACCTGAGCGCTTAAACATGCTAAGTAATTTGTTACAGAATTCACGCGAACTTTCTAATGCACTTTTCAGATTTTCGCTAACCCCCATATTTTCGGAGTTACAGGGGGTCATCGATGCCCCTCCCCGGTGAGGCGCGGGTTAACACGCGCCCCGCTGGGGTCCCTGGCATGACGCGCCCCGCTGGGAGGGGCGTCCATGCCAGACGCCAAAGTTCCCCACCCTCCACTTTTTAGCCGGTGACAATGAACCTGCCTCCTCAGGTGGTTTGATTAAATGTTGTAGTGTCACTTTCGATAGCTGGATGTTTAAGATGGTTCGCCATAATAGCGCTTCATTACCATCATATTCGCCACCTAGTTCCCTCCATTGATGAGCTGACAACGTATGATCATTTTCTGACGCTTCAGAAGCCGTTGGCGACAAGGCATTCTCGACTCTGACGTCACTACGGGTTCTGCGCATGCGCAACAACCTACGCCTCCATTATATCAGCCCACACATTTTCAGCGGAATGGACACCTCGCGGGGATTGCTGCCTCTTAAAGAGGTGAGAACCACGGCCGGATCCAGGGGGCAAAGGGTAGCACTTGCCCCTCTCCCAGGATGTGTGTTTCGGCGCCCCCGTGATAGGATTTAGTGCCCGCCGGATAGGTTTTGCCGCCCAAAACTACCCATTCCCGAACCAGAAATTCTCGATGCGTCTATGACGAGATTCCGGGAGCAGCTAAAATTGTCTCGCCAGGGTGCCACAGACGCGGGATATTCCTTCATATTCAAATTCCGTGAATGCTTCCGACAATACATTGTCAATGCAAATTGACAATGCATTGTCCGCATTGTCGGATATTCACTGAGAATATTCGAGTTACGTTCCGAGGAAGCTCCAATCGTCAACTTCCGATTGAAATCGCACACCACGTGAAATCGTATCACAGCCCGATCGTGAATTTCTCGCTGCGTTTCAGCCCGATGTTAAAGCTGTTCTTATTTCGCTTGACTGGTACGTGTTAGAGGCGTCCAAATCAGACTGCTAGCGGTCTATTACACCCACCCCCCCTCTCTCTCTCTCTCTGTCTCTCTCTCTGTCTCTCTCTCTGTCTCTCTCTCTCTCTCTGTCTCTCTCTCTCTGTCTCTCTCTCTGTCTCTCTCTGCCTCTCTCTGCCTCTGTCTGTCTGTCTGTCTGTCTGTCTGTCTGTCTGTCTGTCTGTCTGTCTGTCTGTCTGTCTGTCTGTCTGTCTGTCTGTCTCTCTCTCTGTCTCTCTCTCTGTCTGTCTGTCTGTCTGTCTGTCTGTCTGTCTGTCTGTCTGTCTGTCTGTCTGTCTGTCTGTCTGTCTGTCTGTCTGTCTGTCTGTCTGTCTGTCTGTCTGTCTGTCTGTCTGTCTGTCTGTCTGTCTGTCTGTCTGTCTGTCTGTCTGTCTGTCTGTCTGTCTGTCTCTCTCTCTCTCTCTCTCTCTCTCTCTCTCTCTCTCTCTCTCTCTCTCTCTCTCTCTCTCTCTCTCTCTCTCTCTCTCTCCTCTCTCTCTCACTTTCTCTAACGCCGCCTGCCCGGCAGCTGTTCATCAGCAACAGTAACCTGAGCACGCTGGAAGAGTCGACGGTGCCGTTCTGGGACCAACTGCTGCTTCTGCAGCTGCACGACAACCCCTGGCGCTGCGACTGCAACCTGCAGTGGATGGTGGACCGTCTGCTGCCACAGCTGCAGGAAACAGACCCGCGCGAGGCCACGCAAATACTGTGAGTGAGATTAGAGATGTGTTTACTTAGGGATGGGGGCAAGTCAGCAGCCGGCGGCGCTGATCTGGCAGTAGCTGTGTGTAACCCGCGGCGTTTGTGGCGCAGGTGTCAGCAGCCGGCGCGCTGTAATGCAGTAGCTGTGTGTAACCCGCGGCGTTTGTGGCGCAGGTGTCAGCAGCCGGCGGCGCTGATCTGGCAGTAGCTGTGTGTAACCCGCGGCGTTTGTGGCGCAGGTGTCAGCAGCCGGCGGCGCTGATCTGGCAGTAGCTGCGTGTAACCTGCGGCGTTTGTGCCGCAGGTGTCAGCAGCCGGCGGCGCTGTGATGCAGTAGCTGTGTGTAACCCGCGCGGCGTTTGTGCCGCAGGTGTCAGCAGCCGGCGGCGCTGCGGCACGTGCCGGTGCTGCGGGCGGGGCGGCAGCCGGAAGGGCTGACGTGTGCGCCGGAGCCGGGTCCGGAGCCCCGCCACCGCCGCAGCGGCTCTGGGGCGACCCTGGCGGCGGCGCTGACCGCCGGAGGTCTGGTGCTGGTGACTGGAGCCGCCGGCCTCACCTACCTGGCTGTCCGCCGCAGCCGCATCCAGCAGCTCTACAGGTACGCATGCTGGCTCACAGAGCCACGCTGAGGCTCAACAGAACTAATTAACACGTTTGTCTGACGTTGGCGGATGCCGGCGAGGTACTTGTTTGACACCTGAGATCGGTCTTCCGAGGGAAAAAGTGTAACCGTACTGGGTGACCATTGAAGAGCCATGGGCCTAACTTGGACGCGCGAACCGTGTTGCGCTATGTCGAAATAGGGATTCGGCCGGGTGGGTGTGTAGGTCCCGATGTTAGAGCAATGACCGAGCAGTGAGTCAGCATTTTCTCCACTTTATAAGATGCTTATCAATAGTAAGTACCGCTGTACTTCTTAAGAAAGTGTTAAAGGGAATAGACCACTTTGTCAAAATTCTAAAAGGAACAATCTATGTACAAAATAGGTCTGAAAATCAGCCAACCACATTTTGTTTTCACTTCAAATCGTTCAAAACCAAGACATCGCCTTGTGTCTCACTAAACTGGGTCTTACCCGCGGCTGATGGCTTTAGTACCCCCAGGGCCGGTGTCAGCGTCTCCGGGGCCGGTATCCGTGTCCCCAGGGCCGGTGTCAGCGTCTCCAGGGCCGGTGTCAGTGTCTCCAGGGCCGGTGTCAGTGTCCCCGCGGCCAGTGTCGTCGGCTCCCCCCTCCCGTCAGTTGTCTGGGCCGCCTGCCGTGTCCGTCGCGGGGTCCGTCACCGTCCTGCACGCCTCTGCGTCTGCCGGCAGTGCGCGTCTGTGGACGGTGTCGGTGGTCGGAACCGTGCTGGTTCTGTTCGTCAGCTTCCTGTTCTTCTGGTTCATCGTGGCAGCCGACCGGTCGGGCGCCGTGCCCCCGGGTAACCCCTTCCTGCTCCGTCTTATCGGCTTCTTCTTCCTCTTCCTGCTGGTCACCTGCGGCGTCTCCTTCTGCTACGTGCGCCGGCAGGCCGGAGCCGCCAGACTCAGGTCAGACGGCGCCCCCGCAGTTACGTCCCAGCCATGTTCTGTCGCGTCCGTAGATTAACCCTCGCCCCACCGGGGGGCCATCGATGGCCCCCCTAAGGTTTTTCCGGGATAGCAGAAAAACGACGAGGCGCAGCACCGCGGTTGAGGGCTCTATCTCTCACTGCATCATTTTCCCATCATCCCTGAAATTTTTACCCCGGGTCACCCAAGGTCAGGTCACCAGACGAGGTCAACCAAGGTCACCTCACTTCACCTTTAGAGCTCTGTAAGAGCTACATTTCAAAGTCGATCGATTTGAAACTTCCTACACTTCATGACCCCTCCAGGGTCTACAAGCTGTATATCCGGGATTTTTCGATTTCGTGCCCTGAGGTCAGGTCACGAGGCGACCTCTCCCATTGGCAAAGCATGGGGAAAAGCTATTTCATGATATAAAAGCCACAAAAATGATTGCAAATACTCAGACTGCTCAGAACAACGTTTTTGGACACCCTTTCACGGATCCCAGGGGTCATATTTGCCCCTTTGACTTTTCCAAGGTCATCCAAGGTCACTAGAGGTCAAAAACAGTATTTTGACAATAACTTTTGACCTAATTGAGCTAGAGCGGTGAAACAAGCACCATCGTGTTTGTCTTATCACTGGCTTTCATTTGATATACAGCAAGGTCACTTTTTGACCTTTCGTGACCTCAGGTCATATTAGGTCACGAGGTGACCTCTGGCGGTCAAACCACTGGCGGGAGGTCTTTACGTTCCACATAGCGGAAAACGTACTGGCAATTTGCTATCAAATGTACTTTACCAGGCCTCAATAGCTCTAATGACATAAGAGTTATGCCCAGTTTGCTTAATCATTGCATATTTGAGTGAAAATAGCCGATCTTGACCTAATTTGACCTCTGGAGGTCAAACCATTGACCTGAGCACTAAAACATGCGAAGTAATTTCTTACTGAATTCACGCGAGCTTTCTAATGCACTTTGCAGATTTGCGCTAACGCCCATATTTTCGGAGTTAGAGGGGGGCATCGATGGCCCCCCGGTGGGGGCGAAGGTGGCGCCGGGACCCCCGGTGGGGCGCGGGTTAACACTGGTGATGAGCGGTCACGCAGTGATTTATTCGTCGTCGCGTTGGGCGTACCACAATCACTAAATGTGTCTGACGGGACGTGCAGAGGATAACAAAGGAAGCCGCTGCTGAAGGTAGGGCGCGGTTCGATGGCTCCTGCCCCAGCTGCGCCTCTTACTGGCGGTACCGACGGTCCAGCGTGGGTGCCTTGCTTTTCCTCTCTGGGCGGAGGTGAAACGCATTGCCAGGGCAATGTTTTGTGATTGTGCACCCGAAAACAGGCTTGCATCTCCCGCAGCACCCATTACAGGCATAGCTTATTACTGTCCAGGTATTTTGTCAAAATCTAAACGCATGGGCACCTTTACAAAGTTGCATGTGTGCCTTTCCCTACGTGTCTGTGTTCTTCCCACACATACGCCACGTCCCTGAAACTCCGGAAAGAGAACTGGCTCGCACATGCCTTTGGAACCCCGCTCCCCCCTGGTTGCAGACCCCCTGTAACACCGTTTCCACGCGTTTTCTGCAGGGCGAAACAGCAGATCCGCTACCGGCGGGTGGAAGAGGAGACCGCCGCGGACGGTGACGACCTCACCCCCAGCGTCACCATCCGGTCCTAAAGCCCACCACCGTGCTGCAGTTCTCGCCATTCGACCCAAAGGCCGGCCCGGGGCATCGTGCAGAGATAGTGAACAGATGGCCACAGTCACCAGCCAGTCATAACTCCGGGACCGCGGGCTTCTCAGTGGTTCCCGGCGCAGAGCCGTGTACTTTCTCAGTTCAGCCGATGCCGCCGGCGGACCACGGTCGTCTTCAGCTGCTTCGCTGGGTGGTTTTGGAGACGTGACCACCGTAGTGTGTGTTTAGTAGTAGCGAACCCCACACTGATGGGGATCGCCGCTGAACTGACTGCGTGGACAGTAGCATCAAAGGCCCGGGTGACAACTCTTCGAGACCTTCTGCGGGGTGGCGTGAATGCCGACGGTGTCACGACCAGCGACGCTTCTTATCACCAGTACCGTTCATTCGTGCCGTATCTAGCCAAGTAAGGTATGTGCGGCGACGCGTTACGGGAATAGAGCAAGAACAATGTTGCGGAGGCCAAGGTCGCACGTCTACGAGCGAGACCGACACTCCAGCATCTGCATATCCAAACGCTCTCGATCACTCTTCGCACCAGAGGCGGCAAGTGCATAGAGGTGACGTTGACTGCACAGTGATGGGCATTGTAAAGTGACAGACCAGCGTACCTAAGTGCTGGTGATGCTGTCGCGTATATGCCAGGCGCGATTTCGTCGTGTGCGTACAAACTGTTATCGCAGTAGTCAGAAGTGAGACTAGTCAGAACCGTCACCGACGGGCACAGGTGTGGTAGGAGGCCCTGACAAACGATAATCATGCAAGGACGCGCGGAAGGCTGTTAATCAGTATTAAGATAACACATAAGAAAAATTATATTATGTAAAATACACAATGTGCAAGTGTATTCGTTCAACCTAGATTTCCGATATTCATTAAGCCCAGATTTACAGGCCCAGTGAAAGGAGGTTACTCGCCCGATCTGGGTTCAAATCCACAAGCATTTGCAATGGTAACTGGCCAAATAAATTGGAGAGTAAGTGGTCGCCAAAGCTTGTCAATCCCTTCATTTATGTGGTGTTGTATCGTTTTTGCTTATATAGCTCGAATGTGAACTGAAAGTCAAGAGGCGCTGTCTTCAGAGACACCATTATCCATGCTATAAATCAATAATAAACTCCCAAGATCCACCTTACAGCATGTTTGACCACACGTCCAAGACGTAGTGTTTATAAGTCACGGAACAGAGCCATTAACTAGTACGCACGCCTATATTACACGCCCGAACCGCTGCACTTGAGCGGCGCAATGATCAGTATAATACAGAAGCCGCTGCTGCAAAACACGACAGTAAAAACACAAAAGTACCGTTGGCATCCACCACAGACGAAGCGCTGTCAGCTTGAAATGAAACGCCGGCTCGAAGAATGATGTGTGATGGGACTTTCGACTGGGGCCCGTCAGAGGGTGATGTGAAGATACGACCCCGATGCCTCCTCTGTTCTCAGCGCGGCTCTCAGATGAGATCAGCCACTGAAAAACACAATGTGCATGTGTGGTCAGTGTGCAGATCGCTACGCATATTCAATCATCTACGCATCTTCACCACCGTCTTATTGGCAGTGACAACCTGCATACAGAACAAGTTGACCCTGCAGTAAGGCATCGGCTCTCGCGCAATCACGTCAAAATACCGCTGCTCCATCCCATAGTCTTACCGTTCATGGGCATCTCGTCGATTTGGGTGGAGTAGTACTGCTCGATGTCGCGCAGGATGCGGATGTCGTCGGCCTTGACGAAGTTGATGGCGACACCCTTGCGGCCGAAGCGGCCCGAGCGGCCGATGCGGTGGATGTAGAGCTCGCGGTTGTTGGGCAGGTCGTAGTTGATGACCAGCGACACCTGCTGCACGTCGATGCCGCGCGCCCAGATGTCGGTGGTGATGAGCACCCTGCTGTGACCTGCCGACGCCGCACCGCAACGTCGAGGCGGGGAGGTACAGCACACGCACATAGAACATACCAAACAAAAACAGGACCTGATGTTAGTGTTTCACGTTCTAAGAGGCGCACTGTACAACACAATGCCCCGCAGAATTGACGAATGTCACTGCGTTTGAGTTCCGGCAGGAAGCCCCGGAACAGGGTAAGCGTCTGTCGCAGGGAGTGGCGATGACAGGAGGCTCACCTGCGCGGAACTCCTTCATGATGGCCTCGCGCTCTTTCTGTGGCATGTCTCCGTGCATCGAGGTGACTGTGAAGTTGGCCTCCCGCATCTTCTCCGTCAGCCAGTCCACCTGTCGTGACGTCACGGTTAGACGCCGACGCGCTCCCAGCCGGATGACGCTTAAATTTTTGACAGAGGTTAGATACGCAGGAGTTGTAGCAAGCGTCTCGCAAGTATCCACCCTTCCTCCAAGCAAGCAACCATCAGGCTGACTCGCGGCAGCACATTGAATGATGACACCAAAAGAAAAATTGTAAAAAAGCATTGCACGGTTAAATTAACTACACTACGAACGACGTCATCTTAAACAGCCAGCTATCATGAGCGCAGCGAATGTAGGTAGAGTCCAGGTTATCAGGGCAGTCATTGCTCAAATCTTCAATAAGGTAAATACTTTTCTAGCCCACCAACCTCCCTCACACACTCACAATTTGGAGGAGTCTGGTATGTTGTCTGATATGTCTGATACGCCCTTGTAAATCCGGCAGGTCACCGATATCATGTGGAAAAGACTTCGATACAAATATTCCCCGTCTCGCACTTTCTATCTCATTTTTTTGCAGATTGGGAAGCGTGACCATCAAAATGATCATTCGAAATACATTTGTTAGACTTCTTCAATGAGATAATCAACATAAAAATTATATCAAATAAATATATCGAAATAGTATTCCAGTAAGTCCGACAAGAATCTTTAAATAATCATCAACAAACCTGAAAAACGGCATTATTCCCAACATTCTTAAGATTCCCTCGCACCAAAGCTTGCGCTCCGGCCCACCCCGCGTCCTAGGCGCACCTTTCGCTTGGTGTTGCAGAAGATGACGGCCTGGGTGATGGTCAGCGTGTCGTACAGGTCGCACAGCGTGTCGAACTTCCACTCCTCGCGCTCCACCGCCACGAAGAACTGTTTGATTCCTCCAGCGTCAGCTCGTCACGCTTCACCAGGATCCGGATCGGGTCCGTCATGAACTTGCTCGTCATCTCCAGGATCTCGTGCGGCAGAGTGGCCGACAGCAGAACCACCTGCCGGCCGAGCCAGCAAACGGTTAGCGAGGCGCAGAAAACAATGCCTGGCACCGCCCAGAAGTGCCTTAAAAATGTACATAAATAAATAAATAAATAAAAGATCTGAAAGTTTGTTTACATACCCATGCATCTATGATGCAATTTGAAAACTTCCCCATTCGGTTTCAGTTCGCTGAGAGAAAAATCGAGAAACAAAACGCCCTAAAAAGTTCACCTCACACAAAAATGGGAAGTCAACTATCATGAGATGTTATCCGAAGCAATAGATTTCACTAGGATCAAACTGCGCCTTATTCCGGGTATTCGCTGAACACTTGAGCCATTACACTACACTTAGCAGATCGAATTTGTACTACTGAGTCACCCAGTGCCAATGGCGGGACGGTGTTATTCAGTCCCAGCGGTGCACGCACCTGGGTGGCCGGAGGCAGGTACCGGTACACGTCGTAGATCTGCTCCTTGAACCCCTTGTTGAGCATCTCGTCCGACTCGTCCAGTACCAGCATCTTTATGGAGCGGGTGCGCAGGGTGCGCCGCCGGATCATGTCTGCGGACAGAGACGGCCGTCAAAACTAGACACAGAGGGTGGGCCGGCGGATCATGTCTGCGGACAGCGGGGGTCGGATCTAGATACAGAGTGCGCCGGCGCATCATGTCCCTGGACAGCCGTTGTGCTCACCACAGTGCATCTCAGGAGGCCGGACGCAGACAGCAGGCAAGAGGCGAGTCAGCTGACTGCGACTACCGTAATAACTGGTTTATGGCAAGTGATATCTGTTACCAGTTTCACGGAGACATGATTACACTGTGATTTGACGACGGTACCGTTTATTCATCATCGTCAATCAGGCTACCTCGTTCCTTGTGCACCCAGGAAACCTGGACAGCACTCCCCCATTAGTGGTTTGAGGTAGCTTCGTTCTCTCCCACCGCGGTGTCGTTTCACTGCACTGTTTCAACCGGACACGGTGATCTAAAACGATACGTCCGGCAACATCAGACATTTGACATCTCTCCCTATCAGGGTCAGACTATCCAGAAAACATCCCAATTCGAGCGGAAAACTGCCATTCTAAGTAGCTAGACTTCACTTTCGGTTCTAGGAACGTACTGCCGTTGTTTTTCAGTAGCCTCACCGAACACACGGCCGGGGGTTCCTGAGACGATGTGTTGTCCGTAGTCCAGTTTCCTGATATCCTCGCCGAGGCTGGTACCGCCGATGCAGGCGTGGCACTGCACGTTCATGTAGTCACCCAGTGCGAGGATCACCTGTAGCGAAGGCAGGTGTTCAAGATATTCAAAATCAAGCTAATCTGTATGTATGTTTTGGATTATTTGACTGCCGATAGCTTACGAAAACTATTCTACCATTTAAACTACACTCTCAGCTGCAAAACTGACACTGAACCTAACACGACAATGTGTCGGCTTCCCTTTCACCATGTAACACCCGCACTCGTATAGAAACTCTGACATTCCAATTGCCCACACCTGACACCCCTCAGATCAGTGCTTCCGGGGGCGTACCTTCTGGATCTGGGTGGCCAGCTCGCGGGTGGGAGACAGGATGAGGACCTGTGTCTCGCGCAGCGTCGTGTCCAGACTCTGCAGCACCGATATGGAGAAGGTGGCCGTCTTTCCGGTGCCGGACTGCGCCTGCGCGATCACGTCGCGCCCTTTCTGAATCGGCCGAATGGCGCGCTGCTGAATGGCTGACGGCCGCTCGAAACCTGCCGAACGTGACCCAGTCAGATCCCAGCAGCAGACGCTCAAGGTGTCGCGCTATGTCTCGAGAGAAGGGTAAACAATCTTAAACATTTTCTTCATTTCTAACATTTATCTTCATTTCTCCTGAAGTTCCTGAATTTTTTCATGTGAAATAAGCCACATGTGAGGAGTTATTCATAAATGACATCACTGGCCGAGGGGAGGGAGGAGGTTGGCCGAAAAATGACGTGCCATGGCGTGGTTACGGGAGGAGGGGTGTTGGCCGAAAAGCGATGTGCAATAACACTGGTGAGCTTTGGCCATTGAGGATTTTTGTTGTTGTTGGTTTTCTCTGTTGACTCTGGAGTTGTCGTTTGGTTTGAGAGGGAAAGTGGGGCTGATTAAAATTAGAACTGAGGGAGAGCGTTAATAGAACGTTTGACTTTTAACTCCACTTCACGCCGCCATGAGAGCAAGTGGAGAGGAAAGCCCTCCATGGGTAGGGCTCGCACCATAGTGACGCCATGACATTGGGGTCCGCGAAAACGTAATGCCATGACGTTGGGGGTCCACGAAAACGTAATGACATGGCATTGGGGTCTGCAAAAACGTAATTCCATGACATTGGGGTCTGAGAAAACATAATGTCATGGCATTGGGGGTCCGCGGAGACGTATTCCACGACATTGGGGGTCCGCGAAAACGTAATGCCATGACATTGGGGATCTACGATAACGTAATACAATGACATTTGGGGTCCATAAAAACGTAATGCCATTAAATTGGGGTCTGAGAAAACGTAATGCCAAGCCATTGGGGTCTGAGAAAACGTAATGCCATGGCAATGGGGGTCCGCGAAAACGTAATGCTATGAAATGGGCGGTTCACTCAAAAGTGACGCCACCACGTGGGAGAGAAAAGCAGCGGATTTTTGCTCTCGCAAACATTATTTAGGGGCATGTGCTTCTTGGGATTCAGCTGCACAGGCACGACTACCTTGTGATATGTTCTATGGATGTTGTAGCCCTAAATCTGAAGAACATCATAGCATGGTATAGCTGAGAGGTTTGTTAAATCATATCGATGATCTGAAACCTCCCCACTATTTTCTGGCCACAGACTTCAACTATGCTCAAATCTACTATATTGGGGGAGGGGTCTTCCAGGACAGTCACTAGACAGCCATCTCACTTGCTTCTGGATTTTGTGCATGCCCTGCTCTTGCTCCACCAAAGAGCCCACCAGATCATGAATGGGAAAGGTGGAAATGCTCATCACCACTAAGAATAAGGAATGGATGATGAACAAACCAGATGGAGCATCACAACAGCCCAAACAAAGAGCAGGTCTGTTCTGTTTTATCAGCTTAAATAATGTCTCAAAATGATGTTTATGCAGCCTTGAAACTTTCACATTGTGAGCACCAAAAAGTATTCAGTTTTTAAGAAATCTTCCTCCCAGCAGTGCGGTTTGTTCCAGGTGATTTAAAGGATGGTGAATGAATATAATGAGCCACAAGCATTCTCAGATTTTTTCAGCAAATTGGGCACTTATCAATAGTGAAGCCCCTAATTAACAAAAACAAAACAATTTTTTGTAAATTGACAATTTTTTTGTATTAAGGCTTATACATCCTTCAATCGAGCATAAAAAAACTTGACACACCATAACACTGCCACAAGAAATTAATAAGGGATTCACATATGCATATCACAATGCATATGTGTAAGTATGTGAAAGTATATGGTCCCATTACTCCCATTTCTGGAATGTAATACTCATATTGAAGCCATACACATGAAATTACCTGTAAAAATGCATAATACAGTCACATGTTGGCATAAGTAACACACATCAACATACAATATGCAATCAAAAGGTATGCTGTTAATTACCAGCTCCCCAGCTGATGACCATGTTGACTGATGACTACTAACCAGCAGCTAGGCAAGTAGAAAAATTGACAGAAGAACAGCTGATGGTCAAAGAAACACAAAATAGGCCAGACTGTTACCAATGGAGAGCCTCTAGGTAAGCAATAAAAAGCCAAAGCACAATCAGGGGGAGACCCAGAATGCACAAGGCACCCAATCATAGCAGGCCCACATTGAGGTTAATCAAGATGGATCAGCTGCTGCTACTACTGCTGTCTGAATCAGACCCCCAGCTTCTCCTCAGCATTGGGAGTACAGTTGACCACTTTGCAAAGTATGGCAGCAGGCCAGACAAGTCACACCAGCCATCTAAAATTCTCTCACAAATTTGCACTGTCAGCCATCTAAAAATCACACCAATCTGCAATATACCAGGAAAAAGAACCCACTCATCCCTGCCCACACAATGCAATGCTGCCTCTCTTATTAATAAGTTAGTTATATACTGCTCCCTCATGTGTCTTTATAACCATTCATCCATCATTTGTTTGTTTGTCAGTGTTACCTCCCTCACACCAGTCTCACACATTCGCATCATGTTAATGAAATTTGCACCACTCGCTCCAGTCTTCAAGCTCATTCATACTGGTGTGATCTTGTCAAAAGTGTCATTCTTTAAACACTGGACAATTGAGGTGTACACCTCACATGCAGCAAAACAAACAAAACAAAACTTGTCCACAGAATAGTTTAACAACAACCTAGTCTCCACCCAACAAGGATAGAAAATATCAAATTTTCGAATAAAAGTGTAATAAAATCCTAATTCCAACATATATCAGGGGCTTTGTTCTAGGCAACTTGTGTCATACTCGGTTGCAGTGATGTCAGGGCCCTCTTTAGCTCAGCCCACAAGCCACTGACATCACTGCCACATACTGCAAGTTGAACACTTCTGTGTTCCTTTTTTCAACAAAGCTGACAATATTGTGCAAATAACCGCTTCACTACTTCTTTGCATGGCAATGGTAGTAAAAGACTTCATAATTGTACTCATGATTTCATATTATTTTTAATGTTGTATTGATTGTTTATGGCATTGTGGTATTTGCTGGTCTGTAACCACACATTTAATTTATCATGGAGGTGGGGAGGCAACTCGCAGAACTATATTTGATGCAACACAAAGTATACAAAGCTCATGCACGAAGTAATCGCAGACGAGGAGAGCAACGAAGATATGAGAGCAATGGACATTGCAGATGTACTGATGGTGTAAATGCGTGTCCTACTGCCAGTCTGCAAAGTATGGCAGCAGGCCAGACGAGTCGCACCAGCCATCTAAAATTCTCGCACCACCATCTTCCAAAATTCGCACCAATATGCCACATACCAGGGAAAAAATGACCCATTCCTACCCCTGCAATGCAATGCTATCTCAATCATTATTCAGTTAATATTTAAGGGTTTTTTATAAGGCCCCTCCTGTGTCTTAATAGCCATTCAGCCATTATTTGTTTATTTTAAGTGTCACTAACCTTGCAAATTCGCACCAGGTTGGTAAAATTCGCACCACTCATCCTGTCTCCAAGGGCACTCGCGCCGCGGATCTCGTCGAAAATGCCATACTTTGTACACTGGTCCTACTGCTTTTCCAGCTTCAATAGGTGCAAGCAATTACCAAATTTTTCTGTCATCTTCAAATCTATGTTCCGGACAGAATTTATCACTATAGCATGTGCCACTCTGCAAGGTACCTATGGCAACAGGCTACTGGCTGCACAAACACAAAATATACCATTTTCATAAACATTCTAACATCCTGCAGCCATGAGCTGTTTGCCTTTTTTCTTTTTCTTTTTTTATGAGCTGTTTGCCTTGTCTCCCATAGCTTTGTTCGTCACCACCTCATTTGAAGGAAGGTGAGTCACCAGCGGGCGCCGCAGCACAGTCTCTAAACTCTCCTCTAATTGGAGCTTCTAACTTCCCTGTGAACAATATATTTTGCCTATGTGCTCCATAGCAACCGCCATTGGCTCTGCATCTCCTGTTTCAGTGACGCAGAAGGTTGCAGGCTTTCGGTCTTTGATCACAAGGTATGACATCAGAATAAGACTGTATCAGAAGCTCCACCCACATACTCGTATCTGATTGGTTCGACACAGAAAAATGCTGTGTCCTGAAGAGTCGCAAGCCACCATGAACACTGCCAGGGGCTCAGTCCCTCACAAACACCACACAAATCACCAGCACAGCATGGCCCACATAGCACTGTCAATTGAACCTGGTTCCCAATTTTTAAGAAGTTATGATTTTTACTGGAAAATTCAAATCGATTGCATATTTTCCATTATAAGGATGGAATACATTTTAGCAAATACTGACTAAGTTTCCACTGCTGTGGGAATGCCAGTTACAATTGTCTGGACTGTGAATCTGAATTTGATAATTCTGGCCAGTCACTGAAACAGGCCCACATGCTGTATTTATCCTTACCATATGCATATATTCCACGAAGAAGATCTTCTCGAAGATTCATACTATCGAATGTGGGAACTACTTCAACATCTTCACTTGTTTCAAACTCGACATTTGAAAGATCTTCAATGTCCTGGTTCTTTCGGCCTACTCGAGCCGCTGCCATGTTTGTCTTCTTTAGGTACTATTTGCCCTAAGTACCCAATGCTTCTATATGCTCTCTTCACACTTATTCACCAAGCTCGTGTTTAAACACCCTTCGTGAGCATTAATTTATACAAATTAACGCATTAACCACCATCTAAACGCACCCTTTCTCTTCTTGCCACCACATTCATGTCATCACGCCGTGCACGCTGTCAATTAATAAGACATAGCTTTTGCCAGATGGTTATTATTAAAAACCTTCAACTTGATAAGAAAATTCTCCAAACTCCTCTAGTGCCCTAAAGTGTCAAAAATGACCTCTCCAACAAATCAGGGGCGTTGCAACCAGAGCAAAGGCAGGATATATTAGAACAGGGGTGACCCGTGGGCATGCACGGATCCAGGTGGGGGGGGAATGGTGCCAGTTACTCCACCCCCCCGATCGACCCTCGGCATCCCCATCGACCCTCGGCGCTTCCTGAAAGGTTGGTGCTGCTTATTGAAATGTTGGCCTCCCATCCCCCCTCCCCTCCCAGGATGCGGAAACTGGCGGCCACGGATAGGATTTTGCGCCCACCTGAGAGGCTTTTCCCGTCAAAAGTGTCACCCTTCCCTCCCCCCCGATCGGCAATCCTTGATCCACCTAGGCCCTTGGGCCTGTCCCCGGGCGGTGAAAAATAAATTGGTCACTGTACCCAGGGTAGTACAATAGAAGACCGTACCCACTACTTCGGATAAACAAAATATTTCTCGACACATAGTTTTTGCACTGCGTATGTAGTGTATATTTCTACGAGGTCAGACCAGTACATAGCCGCAGGAACCTTTTCCAAGTGAGGAAGGGAAATGTCGTCACCAATGGTGGGGTCAAATATGATTCGGCCTACCACTTTATTTGTTAAACGGAAAAGGTCTGGAATCGGCTCAAAATTTGAAGCGCTGCCACCCAGTCCCGAAAGTTTTCGGGGAAGCCCCCCCGTTCCTGCGCCTATGGACCATTTACGCTGCACGGCACATAGAGCAGCATATATGTACCTTGTCATGTCCCATCCCTCTCGCATGACGCACATTCCATCTCTTCCCGTAGGATACATCCAATCATGGGTGACGTTCCTATCCATTGTTATCTCCTAGCATTTTCCGAACAGATCCTTGTCCCATCCTGTCCTAATAAGCCCAGAAAAATCAAGCCAAGGGATTTCTTGACTGTGGAACGGATTCTTGCGGGGCGTGAAAGGATAAGTCTCACCCGGTTTTCAATTATCCTGGAAACCTCTAAGCAATGCTTAACCGCATTCAATGCTATGCAATGGCATTATTCAATACAACCGCATTCAATCGCTCTAAGCAATGCTTCCCTAAATCGCATTCTCCATCCGTATAAAATATTTCAAGTTAGGCGGTTGCATGTGAGCCACGGGTGGAAACAATATCTTCCTGCCGAGGCACTCCGAGCCTCGGGTGCCAGTCAGTTCTTTCTGGAGCAATCCTCACATCTGGGAACACAAAGGGTACTTGAGTGATGAGATTTTCCAGTCCCATCAGTCCCACTGCAAGCGCACCCCGTAGCGATCTCGGAAACAAAGGCCAACAATGAAACGTCGGTCCCTCTGCTTAGAAACTATTCGTGATTCAGCCGCTACTGGACCTTTTCAAAACCCTGATAAGCCCCACAATCGTCTTCACCGCGCGTAACAGAAAACGTCCTACGTCTCAGGCCTAGTGGTCTAGTTTCCAGACTGGTGTTCACCGACAACATAGCGATGATAAGTAAGGAAAATAACGTTAGATGTATTACACATCATCTTTCTATAACACCATCGCGTACATCTTCTTCGGCAAAATCCTTCGACACCTGGAAGGCGCACCACTGAAAACCGAGCGGATGAATGCCCTTTCTGCAACAAGACACTATTTTCAACGAGCGATCAGAACAGACGACACATCCCCGCCTCACAGCCACTCATCTCGGTTTCCTTCTCTTCTTCCCGTATCCACCACCGGGTTCATCCAAGTCACTATCGCTGTCGCTGTCACTCCCTTCGTCACTGTCTGCGTCCGATTCGTCTCCGTCTCGCTCTGCGGCACGGTCCTGGGCGGCAAACTCCTCCTCCACCAGACGGCAGAACACCTCGTACTCACGCAGAGGCAGGCGCGCCACTCTGGAAAAGGAGCGGTGTCAGCCAGTCAGCCCGGTCTGGGTGTGAGTGGGGGCAGGGAGTCAGCACGGTCTGGGTGTGAGTGGGGACAGGGAGTCAGCCCAGTCTGAGTGTGAGTGGAGGCAGGGAGTCAGCCCAGTCTGGGTGTGAGTGGGGGCAGGGAGTCAGCTCAGTCTGGGTGTGATTGGGGACAGGGAGTCAGCCCAGTCTGGGTGTGAGTGGGGGCAGGGAGTCAGCACGGTCTGGGTGTGAGTGGGGACAGGGAGTCAGCCCATTCTGGGTGTGAGTGGGGACAGGGAGTCAGCCCAGTCTGAGTGTGAGTGGAGGCAGGGAGTCAGCCCAGTCTGGGTGTGATTGGGGACAGGGAGTCAGCCCAGTCTGGGTGTGAGTGGGGACAGGGAGTCAGCACGGTCTGGGTGTGAGTGGGGACAGGGAGTCAGCACGGTCTGGGTGTGAGTGGGGACAGGGAGTCAGCCCATTCTGGGTGTGAGTGGGGACATGGAGTCAGCCCAGTCTGAGTGTGAGTGGAGGCAGGGAGTCAGCCCAGTCTGGGTGTGATTGGGGACAGGGAGTCAGCCCAGTCTGGGTGTGAGTGGGGGACAGGGAGTCAGCACGGTCTGGGTGTGAGTGGGGACAGGGAGTCAGCCCATTCTGGGTGTGAGTGGGGACAGGGAGTCAGCCCGGTCTGGACGTGAGTAGGGGCATGGAGTCATAGAAAGAGAATTGACTATCAGTTAAAAACGAAGGCCTCACGAACATTCAGCTGGTGCCTATATGCGTCAGCTACACGCAGCTGATGAAATGCACCTTGAATATTTAGTGTTCTCTTTTATTCCCAAACTGTGGGCTCTTTCCTGTTAAGAAAAATATACGTTGTTTGAAAACATCTAGTACAAAGAGAACAAAAGGAACTTCACTCAACATGTCAGCAGAAAAGTTACCATTCTGAAATTTATGAAACGTACATCGGGTGATCAAAGATCCAAGTAAAACAACTTTGAAAGTTGCGAAACGCACT
Organism: Lepas anatifera; assembly: GCA_034440635.1. NCBI lineage: Eukaryota > Metazoa > Arthropoda > Thecostraca > Lepadidae > Lepas > Lepas anatifera. The sequence goes on from JAOTON010001124.1 coordinate 738,960, forward strand.
TGGGGTGATCAAAGACCCAAGTAAAACAATCAGCTCCACAATTAGATAGATGACACATCCATGTTCCCAGGAAAGAGTCAAACAAATCAAATCAATATATCAGCTTTGATTTCAAAACAATGGAAACATTCTTCCGAAATCCAGTATGGCACCAGGGCGGTCGGCGATTCTACCAGCGTCTGTTACTCACTCCCTGGACCGGCAGGAGCGATCCCCTCTCACCGATTGCAGAAGACCTGGTCGGGGTGGTCGACTATGTCTGTGAGGGTGGCGTTGCCGCTGGGGGCGGTGTCTTTGGCCCGCGGCCGGATGTAGGAGCCACTCCGCTCCAGGGCCAGATGGCGCGTGCGAATGTGCGCCAGCGGGAACATCATTCCGGAGGAGAACACCACCTGCGGGCAGGATCTGGTCATATAGAGGATAGACGGTTTTATCTGAGAGTTGCAAATTCAGATGGTTCCCAAAATGGGTATGCCGCAAAGTCGCAAGCCCCACAAAGGGCAGAAGTACTTCTGATATAATTCACTTATATGTTTTCTCACAAACATTTTTAATTGCAGACGAAATTTCCGAGCATTTGTAAAGCAACGACCCATTTGCCTCTATGGTTCACTTGTCTTGTCCATTTTTAGAAACTGAAATTTTCTCCTGTGATTCTGGTACTGTAAGCAAAAATATTTCAGCTGGGTCGTCGAACTAGCATTGACATTGGTTTAATATGTATGCCACATTCGGCCATTATGATCGCCCGAAGACACCGTTTCTTACATCTTCGTCTTCCCCAGCCATAGTCAACCATGAAAACAAAACGGGAAACAACGAGGCAGAAACAACATATGCATCCCCACGAGAACCTTTGAAATGCATCCAAACAGAGTCGCCTCCAGGTCAACTGCATAGGCGGATCCAGGATTTTCCACAGAGGGGGCACGTGGTCAGAGAGCGCCATCCGGACCAGGAGCGCCACATTTTACCAGGTCGGCGCTAAATATCATCATGCGGACGCCGGTACGGACTTCATGGAAGGGGAAGCGTAGGGAAGCGACCCTTCAAGGGGCGCCGTGACCGTTTCAGTGGGAGCCGATTGTCGATCGGGGGAGCAAATGCCTCCCCCGGATCCACCTATGGTCAACTGGGATCTCATGTCACAGGAATAAGCTCCCTAAACCTAGATCTGAATATTTCCCACGCTTGTCAGATTTCTTCGCAAGGAAAAAAGCTGAGCATGCTAACATAAATAAATCAGCACCGTGACTCACCCTAAAATAAATCGCACATACTTCATTGAATACGTGGTACACCTTCACTAGCATGGCCCCGTGGAGAGAGCACGTCGCTTCCGAACCACAGGTCCCGGGTAAGTCCTAGGTTTCCAGACATTTTCAATAATTCTCAAAATCCCTAACAGCAGGGTGGAGTTAGTGATGCAATATTAGGGGTGTTTACGGCACATGCGTGCAGCGTGTACGGTATGTTCAGTCTGTGTACAGTCAATCAGCAGAGAGCAGTATTAGGGCATGGGGCATGGCCAAATCTGGCGCGAAGAGGGCATAACGCCACAAGCCTGTGTACAGTGGGCAGGGCTGGAGAGTCTGCACACCGTAAACATGTAAATAGTTTAAATAAACGGCGCACCTGCGACAGTCACTCCCGTGCTGCAGGTATAGCGTAGGGACTGAGCCAATTTCAAGCACACGTTTTGTGTAGGGTGTGTTCGCGGAGCGTAGATAAGGGCCAGGCGTCACAGCGCAGACAGGTGGAGTATAGGTAGCCTGAGGCAGGTTGACGCCCACACTGTACACAGGTGCCGTGAACAGGGCTATTTGGGTGGAGTATAGGTAGCCTGAGGCAGGTTGACGCCCACACTGTACACAGGTGCCGTGAACAGGGCTATTTGGGTGGAGTATAGGTAGCCTGAGGCAGTTGACGCCCACACAGTACACAGGTGCCGTGAACAGGGCTATTTGGGTGGAGTATAGGTAGCCTGAGGCAGGTTGACGCCCACACTGTACACAGGTGCCGTGAACAGGGCTATTTGGGTGGAGTATAGGTAGCCTGAGGCAGGTTGACGCCCGCACTGTACACAGGTGCCGTGAACAGGGCTATTTGGATGGAGTATAGGTAGCCTGAGGCAGGTTGACGCCCACACTGTACACAGGTGCCGTGAACAGGGCTATTTGGGTGGAGTATAGGTAGCCTGAGGCAGGTTGACGCCCACACAGTACACAGGTGCCGTGAACAGGGCTATTTGGGTGGAGTATAGGTAGCCTGAGGCAGGTTGACGCCCGCACTGTACACAGGTGCCGTGAACAGGGCTATTTGGGTGGAGTATAGGTAGCCTGAGGCAGGTTGATGCCCACACAGTACACAGGTGCCGTGAACAGGGCTATTTGGGTGGAGTATAGGTAGCCTGAGGCAGGTTGACGCCCGCACTGTACACAGGTGCCGTGAACAGGGCTATTTGGGTGGAGTATAGGTAGCCTGAGGCAGGTTGACGCCCGCACTGTACACAGGTGCCGTGAACAGGGCTATTTGGGTGGAGTATAGGTAGCCTGAGGCAGGTTGACGCCCGCACTGTACACAGGTGCCGTGAACAGGGCTATTTGGGTGGAGTATAGGTAGCCTGAGGCAGGTTGACGCCCGCACTGTACACAGGTGCCGTGAACAGGGCTATTTGGGTGGAGTATAGGTAGCCTGAGGCAGGTTGACGCCCGCACTGTACACAGGTGCCGTGAACAGGGCTATTTGGGTGGAGTATAGGTAGCCTGAGGCAGGTTGACGCCCGCACTGTACACAGGTGCCCTGAACAGGGCTATTTGGGTGGAGTATAGGTAGCCTGAGGCAGGTTGACGCCCGCACTGTACACAGGTGCCGTGAACAGGGCTATTTGGGTGGAGTATAGGTAGCCTGAGGCAGGTTGACGCCCACACTGTACACAGGTGCCGTGAACAGGGCTATTTGGGTGGAGTATAGGTACCCTGAGGCAGGTTGACGCCCACACTGTACACAGGTGCCGTGAACAGGGCTATTGCCTTGGCAGTTGGTGCGACGGTCAACCCTAAACATGATAAAATGATGAAGGGGTAACTCCTATCGATGAACGAGACTATCCTGAGCTTATTTTCAAGATTATTTTCCCATGGGTTCACAACAGGAATATCACCAGAATAATCCACGCCAAAAATTATCATAGGCAGGTCCAAAGTAAAAGCTATGTCCAAACAGTCATAGCATCAAAATACAGTGAACAAATCACTGGCGTCCATCACAACCTTTCTACGTTGCAGGCGTCATGAATTTTCGACATATAAATTTATACTTAAAAAAATAAAGTCATTAAAGTCCACACAATTATCGCCTCCATGCATTATCTCGCGTTGCACATCACGAGGTAGGTATAATAAACATTTTCTCAAACATTTATGGATAGTAAATTTTTTTAGCAAATCTCAGGGAGCCTCGAATACATTATCATCGTTCGCCACAGGTAAATGACCTTGAAAATGGTCCTTTGGTCCTTTGGATGGTGCTGCGCGGGAGCTGCGTGGCGCCGGGCCGGCTCCCTCCCCTGCCCCCTTGGGCCCTGGACTTCGTATCTGGGGCTACTCCGCCGTCCTTCGGGGACGGTGCGCCGCTGGTCGTTTTTTTGGGGACTGGGATTTGCGCTCCTCTTTCTTTCGTCCCTTTTCTTGCTGCGCCGCTGTGGATGCTCAGGGTGTTCTTGAGGGTACCGTTCTGCCCGCAATTGACTCGAGCTAGTTCAAATTCAAAGTTATGTCTATTAAAATAACTTCGTCGAAATGTTTTAGGAAGACCCCAAAAATAAAGGCACTACAATATAGCGATGGACGTTACAATGCATTCGTTCATCTTAAAGCTTTTGTTCCTAGTGGTCGAGATCTCGACCACCAAAAAGACTTCAAGGCTACGCTCGCCACAGATTTCCAAATTCAGCAGAGTTCTCCAAGCTTCGTTTTCAGATGAAAGATGGACCAGGCTATCATCACAGCTGCAAAATTTTGTTCTGTCATGTTTAGGGGGGAGTGGGGGGCATATCAAATCTGGGCATATCTAACGAAAGGCTTTGTGGGAAATGACTACATTTGTTTATCTCCGGCTATCAGTCAAAGGTCATAATTATTGATTCTTTTTTATTTGATGTGGTAGCCAGAGAGTCAGGCAAAACAACAGTATTCATTGTTTTGCTAGGGCTTCAATGTATCGTGACTTAGAAACGAAACAATTTTGGTGGTCGAGATTTCGACCACTGGGAGGATATCCGCCAACTAGGTTCAATCCTAATTTGGTTTGGACATTCGGCAAATTTAGAGCCAAATGTGAGCAGGTATTGCAAAAACAGACCGGTTTTCAACATCTTGACATAGGCAAACTTAGGGGGGCACAAAGCGCAGGCAGTGGTGGATACAAGGGGAGGGGCTAGGGGGCTAAACCCCCTCCCGAAATTTCAGAGTACCTATGGTAAATTCATAGCCGGGGGCCGATAAGAGGCAATGATAGGAGAGGTTCAAAACCCCAAGCCCCTCCACAAATGAAATCCTGGAACCCCTACTGGTGGCAGGTGATCCGCCTCTCTCTCTGTCGAAGTTCTGTCCACCTGAAACGTCATCGGCGCACTTATTAAAATTCGCTTTCCACTCCCAACCCTCTCCCTAGGACGGGAGAACATGCTCCTCTGCGAGGCTACAAACCAACACCAAAACTGGGGACATTTGCACAAGCCCGCGCTTACAAAGGGCAAATGATGTAAAAATATGAATCGAGTCCCAGAACTTCGGGGTATGTCCCTTCCTGGATTCCAATCTGAGGAGAGCTATATACGTTCTAAGAGTCATATTTTTCCCAGAAACTGTTGTCAAGTAGTTAGAAATGTTTTCGGATATTAGTCTGGGTTATTTGATAAAAAGTTTAAACTTCCGAATATTTCGAGTTTATTGATAGCTCTTTTTCAACGGAATGTCGATCATAAACAGCCAAGTTTTTCAAACACAATGCCATCTTCATCACTTGAGTTCCCTTCCTACATACCTCTCATTTAAATGAAGTATATTACGTATTCTTGCAATTCCCGCCGAACCATTAAACGCCTATTCGCTAAACGGCACAAATAATGACAAATAACACATTTTTGAAATTCCCGCCGAACCATTAAAGACCTATTCGCTAAAAGGCACAAATAATAACAAATAACCCGTTCCTTATATTCACGTTTCACTAGCTCACAGCCCCTACTATTGATTTTATTTTTTCCTTGATTTTGTCCAATCCTGTTGAATTCTTGTTAACAATGATAATCCTAATACTACTACAATCCTGCAGCCATGACGATCCTCCTACAATGCTTCTAAAACGGGGTCCCAAATTGGGTTATGTAACGTTTCCTATCCCGATTTATATCTGCTTCCTTATTCTAATTTCTATCGCTTCCTAACAAAACTTCCCTATCGGAAGTTTAAGCTTTTCATCAAATAACCCAGACTAATATCCCGAAAACATTTCTAACTACCTGAGGAGAGCTGTCCCCTCCTCAAGGCAATCATCAAGTCTGCGATGTGGAAGAACCGCTTTGAATCGTACATGCGATCCCTGCACTTCCAGGACAACACAAAGCTGGACATGAGTGACCGCTACTCCAAGCTATGTCCTCGGGCCGATCGCATCCATAAGAAATTGCTGGAACACTTCGTCCAACATCAGCCTGCCTGTAAGATTCGGGTACGAAGTCTTCTGCTTGAACCACGTCAATGGATACCTTGTGGCGTTTGATCTCTACCACGGGCGCAAAGGAAATAATGATGTGGATCTCGTCTCCGAGTTCGGGAAGAATGCCACCACAGTACTTGTGTCGCTCAACAGGCTGCCGGAGGCGAAGAAACAAATTCCATACCACCTCACCTTCGACAGCACCTTCACTTTGCTTGATCTGCCGTGCAAATTGAAGATACGAGGATTCGACATCAAGGGATACGGTGGGTCCGTTTTCCGAAGGGATGCAAGATCACCTTCGTGGAAACTATAAAGGAGGCAGAACGTGGCTCATTCACAGCAGCTCTGATTACATCTGGAAACATTTGTGACGTGGAAATAAGAAGCTGGAAGGACAGCAATGTATCAATCATCTCATCTGCTCTACTGCTTTCGGCTAGGCTTTGGTCGCCTCTGTTGACCGATACTCAAAACAGGACTAAGAGTGAACTCAACTGCAAAGGCCAAATTCTGTTAAAAAATACGAGACAATGGGAGGCACAGATGAGCAGGATCAGCATGTCAACAGCTACCGCGCTTCAGTCAGAAGAAACAAGTGGGGTTTTCCGACATGGGTGGAGATGAGACGGGGGGAGGAGTTGGATGTCAAGAGCCCTTCCTCAACAGGCAGGTACATACATGATTTACAGCAGTCGTGATGAGTTAGGTACTGTTTGGTTTGCGAAGTTGCTAACTCCTATGTGTGCTTGTGATTTAGGGCTGAAAAACCATATATTATGGATACCTCAATTACGTCTTCTCTACTATACTCCTCGATTTCGGGTTTCTCATAGGTTTTGTACCCTCCCCCTTCCCCCATAGGTTTATATTGTTGTCCCAGCGTTAACCCATCCAGGAACCACCTGCGTCGAGAAGAGATCTCCAGCCTTGGTTTCCGACCTTTGTGGTGGTAGTTTCCAATGAACTTCTACCTGGGTCAGCTTGCAGAGGCACCCAAGGGTGCAGCTAGACCTGCTACGTGCAAGCCTGGGGGATACAGAGTGCGCTTTTGTACCCATTGGAATAAAGATATGGCTCTGTGATCCCGATTTTGTGAGTTTAGTCCATAGTGAATGGAAGTTGCTGCGATATTTATTTCCAAAGTTGAAAATTTGGCCCGTTCCAACGCATACTGGTCCTGCCCTGTTTCAAATTTAGTAACTGACAGGTGCAAATCAAGTTTGGTCAGTCCTGTCGTCAGCACGTCCGCACATTTTATGATGCCTGCGATTTATTTTTGGCCCAATGATTAACTTAACCGTATCTGTAGGCTTGTGGAATTATTTGGGTACCATTAGAGAAGACCAGCACATGCAATCAATGGCATGTCGGCATACAAACAAACCTAACTGACGGATATCCTCCTAGTGGTCGAGATCTCGACCACCTCAAAATTCCAAATTTTGGGAGGGAAGGGGGTCGGAGGTAAAAATGGGGGATGACACTGTTAATGACTGACCCAAACCAATATTTCTGTAAAAGGAATTCGAAATCCTAGCAAAAAATTAATTCACGAACGAAAGGGTAAATGAAAAACGAAGATATTATCTTGAAGCTACTTACATCTGATGGCGTCAGTCCCATGGTTTCAATGAAATAGTCTATCTTGCGAGATGTTTCAGACCATGATTCGAAGAGCACAGCTGGGCAGCGGAGCACCACGCGGGACACCTGACACCAGACCATGGTTACCCAAAGAAACACGAATTCACAACAAACGCGCCAGACTCACCACTCATCAGCTCTGTAACACGCACGAGTAGTTGATCCGTATTACAAAGCATTGATCCAACACTTCCCGAAATCGCTTGGTACCTAAAGTAGACACAAATTGTAAACGTGGTTGAAGCCTGTAAATTAAGTGAAATACCAGAAAACACGACCCTGGTAATCTGTCAACATAAAGAAAACCAAATGTACCAGCCACGAAAAAGACCATTTAGCCCCAGGCTCGTAACCGCACAAACCTGACTCTGCGTGAACACAGTGCGCAGGTCCGCCAGCTGACGCTGCAGCCTGTTCTCAGGCAACAGCAGCAGCTGCGGCTTCCTCGTCACCAGCTCCAGCGCAGCAGCATCATCGGTGCTCATCCCCGCCACCAGAGCTCCCAGCCGTGCGGAGATCTCACGAGCGCGGGTGTCCAGCAGCGCGGGACTCTGCACCAGCATGTGCAGCACCGCCTCAGGCGAGAGTCCGTGCTCAAGCAGTACGGTACACGTGCCTCGCCAGGGGACGGGTCCGCGCCGAAGGAGGTGAGGCGACGACAGCAGCACATCACTCAGCTGGTCATCGGTGAAGCCGAGCTCCCGCAGAGCGTCCAGCACAACCGTGGCAGAGCCTTCATCGATCAGGTAGACACGCTCTTCCACGGAGAACAGTCTGTAGAGGCGGGCAGAGAGCGCGGCCGCGTCCCACGTTTGGTGGGTGACTGCTGGTGCGGCGCGCGGTGTCGGCTTTTTGCCGCGGTTAGGACGCCGAAAAAGGGCCGGAGAGCAGTTGATGCAGCGATGCAATGTTGCTGAGACACAAGGGACTGCCAGGGGCTGCAGGTACCCAGCTGAGGCCAATGCTCTCCTGGAAGCAGCTAAAATCGTTTTGCATAGCATGGTGCTCAGATGCTTCTGAAACAAAACATAGTGGTCATTTTCAATGAGAAAGGGTGCACAAGGATGTTTCAGAAAGAGTAAGATGTTACTGTTTGCTAAGATTTTTAATTTTATTAAAAAAACAAGAAAACATGCACAATAGGCCCCTACAGTTTAGACCCATATATCATTTCAATTTTGTCCATGAGGTTGTCAGGGGCGTGAAGTTAAGATCTGAGACTATTTCTTACCTGAAATGTGTGAGGTATAGGTTATAGCTTGAAGAGCATTAAAAAAACAATTCTGACAAGACATGGTGATATACAACAATTATTTTGGGCATAAGCTTTTATGGTTTAGGTTTGAATGAAATAAGGTATGATTAAACATATAATGGTTGGACTTATCAAATCTGTTTCTAATACTTTCAACTGTAAACTGGATGTAAACTGGATGTAAGATGAGTTACCCAATTTTTTGATATAGCTAGATGGCAATTGTCCTAATATCCTTGGACAATTTCCTGTGACACATTGTGTGGCATGCCTGGTAACCCTCATGATTGCTGTAGACCCTATGATATGACAACAGCTAGATGCACTTGATCCAGAGCCTGCACCATAAATGACAGGGATTTCTTTCCACTATTGCTTGTGGAGACCGAGCCTGTTGATTTACTGAATAAAAACTGCCACAATTCATATCACAGGTAAATATCAGCCATATATTTTTATGTTACATCCTTCAGCTGCCTTGGGCCCATTTCCTTCTTTGAAATCCCAGCATACAATGTCCTTTCAACACCTTTAGAGTTTGGACACTTTCCTTATTAAAACCATATTGACAAAATACCATAAAAAGGGTATTATGGTTGTAGGCAGATCACATCTCGGTTCAAAGAATCACATCAGAAGGTCCACCGTTCAAGGGTCTATGTTCTAGGCTCTACCCTTTGAAGTTAGACCTTTGATAATATGCTCAGATGCACGGAGTTGGGTGCATGATGCTGCAGAGGCGTGCTGAGACACCTGATAATAGGCGAATGAGGGTGAGGGTTAGGTTAGGTTAGGTTAGGATGGTTGGTCGGTTGGTCGGTGGTCGGTTGTTCTGTTCGTCAGGTCGGTCGTTGTGTTGCCTTGGTCCCTATTTCTAGTCTGGGGATATCACCCCTCTTTCCAGAATCTGGTGCACCTCTGGTCTGGGTACCACTTATCCTACTCAACCCTCCCTCCTTCCGTCTGTTTCACCTCTGGATTTTCTTGCGAATGTGGGGATATTTCTAAAATATTTCCCAAGTGGTCCCGACCGAGCCATGCTCAGAATCTGTAAAGAGGGGTGATTCCCCAGACTGGGAAATAGGGATGGGGCATACACAACTGACCTGATCTAACCTAACCTAACCTAACCTAACCTAACCTAACCTAACCTAACCTAACCTAACCTAACCTACCTAACCTAACCTAACCTAACCTAACCTAACCTAACCTAACCTAACCTAACCTATCTATCCTTCCTAACCTAACCTAACCTAACCTAACCTAACCTACCTAACCTAACCTAACCTAACCTAACCTAACCTAACCTAACCTAACCTAACCTAACCTAACCTAACCTAACCTAACCTAACCTAACCTCTTAACCTAACCTAACCTAACCTAACCTAACCTAACCTAACCTAACCTAACCTAACCTAACCTCCTACCTACCTCCTACCTAACCTACCCTCATTTCTCCTTAATCATGTGTCTTGCACGCCCTGGGCATCTCACCCCACTCTAGCATCTGTGCACGCTTTGGCCCTTTGACGTTGGACTTATTATTCAAGGTCTACTTTCAAGGGTGGCCTTGACATTGACCCTTTGATCAGTGGACCTTCTGATGTGATCCTTTGAACCATGGATTGATCGCCTACTACCATAATACCCATAAAAAGTCCCACTGTTTGAAGAGTACTTAAATATTTAAGATAATGAATTATTAATACATTGAATAGTAAATTCTAGCACCCACCAGCACTGCACAAGGTCCAAAGCAATCAGTGAGAAGCCTGACACAAACAAAATGTGAGAGCCCATGAAAGCGTGCTCTGCGTAATCCTAGATCCAAATAGTAAAAGCATGCATGCACCATGCACATGTAGACAAGACATATCCTGATTAAATACATGGCTGCTAGAACAGTGCATCCTCCTCTCATGATGGAGGAGAAACTATAAACAACAACTAGGTGGGTAGGTAAGTACCTTATATGATGATCAAAGTGGATTAAGACCAGTGTGCAAAAGTATGACATTTTCGACGAGATCTCGTCGGTGCAAGTGTCCTTGGACAAGGAGAGAGTGGTGCTAATTTGATCAACCTGGTGCAAATTTGCGAGACTGGTGCGATGAAGGTGACACTAAACCAAACAAATAATGGCTGAATGATTAAGACACAGGAGGGGGCCTTATAAAAAGTCCTTAACTTACTAATAGGAGAGGTAGCATTACATTGTGTGGGTAGGAATACTTGATACTTACCTTGATACTTGGGTGGTCGCCCATCCTTTGGATGCAACGTCAACACTTTGCGGCCTTAACAAACATACCGCATGCCGCGTCGGAAGGGGTTCGGAAGGACCGCTGACTGGTTTCGTATTCCTTCCGCACCTTGCTGTTAATGTATCTGGACTCTCCTGCGGACGGTTGCGTTTTTCTCCCTGGTATATGGTAGATTGGTGTGAATTTTTTAAGGCTGGTGGTGTGAGAATTTAAGATGGCTGGTGCGACTCGTCTGGCCTGCTGCCATACTTTGCAGACTGAGATTAAGACACGCCACCTCTAGGGCTCAAGTGCAATTAATGAAAATTCATATCTGTTTTTAAAATTATCATCTTTAAATCTTGCACTAGTTTATGTAATACGATGAAGAATCATTTACCTTCTCGTCGCCCTCATTCCTCTTCTATTTGCTTTGTGCCCCTGCTACAAACAAAATGAAATCCTGCAGTAACTTGCTGCCATCTGTCTCGAAATTAGGGCGGCGTAATTACAAACTACAAAATATATTTTACTTCAGTTACACACTCTTTTGATTTGCTCGTATTACTTATATATTTATCACGTCACTAACTACATGCTCATAAAGAAGACAGAAGTGACGCAGTAATGAAAGCCAAGGCCCATGATAGCCGTGTTATTCTGCCGTGCAGAACGCATACTAGTATGACACACGCATGCGCAGTACTGTATCTTGTAGTCCATGATACCGTACTGCGCATGCGTGCGGCATACTAGTATGCGTTACGGCTGATATACCCTACGTGGAGCCAGAGTTGTTGATGGATCGATGATCTCCACTTCATTGCTTGTTCGTTCGTTTATTTCTTCAATTGGAATATGTACACCGCCAATTTGTTCAGTGTTCAGGACTTCATCATTATCCAGTCGGTGGCTGTCTAATCACTTTGAAGTAATTTTCTGGGGAAAAGAACAATAAAATGGGCGCTTAAAGGAGATGGGTAGGTAATTCGAAATTTGAGGCCACAGACCGAAGTCCTGCTGATCCTCCTGTCCACAAAACATTTATATTTCAATGAGAACGGTCACGCCGAGGCAGATCTTTGGTAAAATTTCTAGTTTCAGTTTAGAGGTAGTTTTTCAGTATTTAAGCAGGGTGCCAGTTATATCAGCCTATATCGGGGCAAATACCAAGTTTTTTAGACAGTCATCAAGTGAAGTGAAATTCTGTGGGTAGTACGCATGTGGGGATTATTTTTAGAGCAAGTGTAACAAACGGTAAAAATTGGAGCAAATAGCTCTGCCATAATGACCTAGGTCTTATGCACAAATTGAAGCACAAGCCAAAATGATGGAACTAGACAATTACAACCCTGGAACTTGGAAGAGCTATCTGCAATGGAAACCAGGGCTCAATCTGATTCTTGTTAGTCTGTATCCAGCAAGATCAGGCATTGAGGATAATTAATACTGACAATGATGCTAAGCGAGAGGGGAGTGGGGAGTGCACCTGTGGGAGCCTGAGAGGACAGATGTGTTTCTTGAGAATGACTGCAATGCCTTAATCTTTGTATTTGTGTATGCTTTATGTATGTTTTTACTAGGAATACATGTGTGTATGGATGTATTGTAGTGGTGAGTATTCACTAAACATGCGGGTAAAAGAGAGTAAAGTGCAGAGGGTAGAGCTATCTGTTCAAGTTTTGTGAAAGGGAAAGTGAAGGGAGTGAGGGAAACATCACTGATGCACCAGAAATGTTAACAAAATTGAGGTTGAAAACATGTTCTTTTATATGTTTAGATATTTTCAATATGGTATAGCTCTATCATCTTCTAAGCTAAATTGTCATGGAAACTTTAATTGATGTATCCTGAATATTAAATTATTTTGTAATCTTGGTCTATAAGTTAAGTTGTGGGCAGTGGTCAATAATGTAATGTAACTAATGTTGTTCCCACAGCCAATAGAAGGCTACATCTGGACATAGCCAAACGTAGCTATGAAGGTTGTGGTGCAGAGGGTGACCAGCGCAAGCGTGACAGGTGTGTTCTCAGGGCTCAGGCATTTATTAATAGTTAAACTGCCCTAATACAATTATCTCAGACTATTAATTAAGATTCTGTCTGGTGAAACTGCCAGGAATTCACAGCTGTAAGTATGTTGGTGCCAGTGAGGAGAGAAAAGACGACAGAGCAGCAATAGCTGATGACTGGAGCATAGCTTTTCCATGCAAGAATGAGGTGACATATGAAATTGTATGCATCAGCTGTTGTTTCAGAGGATTGCTGATCAGTTGTTGTTTTCAGTGGATGGCGAGCTGATCAGCAGCATAGGGAGGGGACTCTGCTGTCTGGTGGGACTCTCCAGGGAGGACTCCGCCAGTGACGTCGAGTACATGTAAGAACCTCCAGCGGAGGGTGTGTCGGGAATCGGGCGCTGATGATGTAGGGCATTAACTGAACGTTTTCCTCGACTCGGCATCTCTAATAAAAAATGCAGTGCATTGTGCTGACATGTGTATGTCCAGATGACATTTCTAATCAATGCTTTCACGTTTATGAAGAGGTTCGTAGTTCCGATAATTAGTACGGTGTCACGAACATGTTGCCTTTTGCTGGTGTGTATAAGCGTATGTGCCACGTCCGCCGAGCCTTTCACGGACTCGCGATGACTGCAGCTGACATGCCGCCTGGCGGCAGGAGCCGGAAGCTGTTGAGTCTGCGTCTGTTCGAGGACGAATCGGGCCGGCGATGGGCCCGGGGGGTGAAGGACTCTGGCCTGGAGCTGCTCTGCGTCAGCCAGTTCACCCTCTACAGTGTGCTGAAGGGCAACAAGCCCGACTTCCACCAGGCGATGGGAGGCGAGGAAGCGCGGCAGCTCTACCAGTCGTTCGTGGACCGGCTACGAACAGAGTACAGCCCAGCCAAGGTCAAAGGTAAAGAGGTGAAACGGTAGCATGGTTATCTCCCAGACTTCTTAGTCAGCACTTAACTTACTGTCTGGGAGCTGCTATAGAATTATCCCCTTACCTGTACGGTCGTAGAGAACGTAAGACAAAGTGCGGGGCTATTAAAGCCACGTTTCTAATTGGAATACCTCTTCCGTTCAATGAAGTGTTGTCCGAGCTGTCACCGCGCTGGTTTGACATTTGAGCTGTATTTAGAAGACTTTGTACGGGATAGCCCGACTTGCGAAGTGGGTTTCTAAGCTAGCGGCATGGCTACCTTCAGTCACTATGCCAGTCACGTGACTAATAGCGCCCTGGCCGAGATATCACGCAGTGTCTGCCTTGTTTTTCAGACGGACTGTTCGCAGCGTACATGCAGGTGGCCATTCAGAACGACGGGCCCGTTACCATTAACCTGGAATCTCCTCCCACCAACTCGGCCGCAAAGCCCAAGTCGGACAAGGGTAGGCAAAGAAGTGACGCGGAAAAGTGTGACGATGACAAGGACAGCTGATACCGGATGCTGTAATAGTTTTATCTGTGAATCAATTTTAAGCATGGCTGTAAGACACGGTGCAAGCTCTGTTGCACCGTATTTGCTCTTTTGCCGAGATGTCCGTGTTCGCGTGCGATATGCTGTGGGTAAAGATCTGTGATGTCTTGCGTTGTTTTGTTCATGAATCGTGGTACATCTTCATGAAGGAATTTCACTGCCACTTGTAATGTTATGTAAATCCGTAGATATTGAACTCGGCTCCTGGAATGCGGTGGTGTCATCAACTCATCAACAGTTCGAACCCTCAATATGTGCTAGCATTGCGTTCAATATAACGCTCGGGATAGCTGATACTGACGGAAAATGTAAACGTGTCGCTCTTCTGTCCTTAGGTTATCAAAATGTTAACAAAACAGCATAATACAAAGCTGTATTCGCGGATATCATTGGTCGAAAAGCAAGGCAATGACGTAAATAAGTATTATAAAACAGCATCTTCTGAATTCTTTGGGTCAAGAGCACTTTCAGTATAAAATACATTTTGGCGTACAAGCTTCGAACAAATGTTCATCATCACCATGTTCACACGCTCACTCTGACTACGCGCTTGGGCGTCCACCAATAAAATAATGCTTATAAAAACTCAAGCGGATCGCCCACTTGTAAGCAAAACCTTAGATCATAGTATCTGCGAGTTGAGACGACTCCCGACACAACCTAACACAACATGACTCGGGAGCTCAGCAAAGCTAGCTTATGCCCTTTGGCAAGCTTTGGCGTCACGACGTCGCGGAAGAAGCAAAACAGACCGTGAAACTGGGATAAACTTGTACGGGAAGACGAACATATCGACGCCAATATTGCTTTTGAACGTGAGGCTGTCCCCATCCAATACCTGTAACAGAAGCAGAACAGCACAACCCTCGTCGTACTAACTACTCTACATCAATAAGACGTCAGGGCGTCAAACACTTACTGGTAGCGAGCAGAGTGCCAGAAACCACCATAGATGAGCAAGCAATAAAGACCTTGCATGAAACATGCTCGTTGTTTACCCCTTCATGGTTCGTTGATACGGGCGGAACAAGTAGACCCTGCATCGGCGTTCAAGGGCGGAGAGAATAGCCAACTGAGCAGAAACCATGAGGGAAGGGGTGGCAGACTTTGTGTTTAGGGACAAGACCTCAGGGTCCTTTGCGGAAGCGGCCGGCACCCGACAGGTCGGCATTAATACTTAATCGGTGGTGAACGTTTCTTGCCAAACTGAACCGCACCTGGCCCATTGCGTCAAAATTCATATTTACGCGGGATTTTGTGCACCACCCATTCCATTCAGCTTGTTCCGTTTTATGACTACCAGTACACACGGGTCCTTAAGTCTGATATGATTCTCCCAGTGCAGCACTTGTTCTATGATGAGACCGCGACACACCAGAAAGGCGACCTAAACTTCCTATACCGTGAGGGCGGCTGCAGCAGTCAGACCTTACCGCCAGACGTCGAGCACCGCCTGCACGACGAACCAATGAGGAGCGCCCGGTGATGACTACAGTCACGGCCCACTAGTCACAGCAGAAGTCGTAGTTTGGGCGGGTCGGGCGGGATCGGAGGCGGCTCCTTCGGGATCTCGAGGCCGTCGGTGTCCAGTAGGCGCAGCTTGATCTCCATGGCGAGCAGCATGTCCAGGTCGCGACCTGCCTCCTCCGAGGTCATCGGCTTACCTGCGACAAACGGGAGACAGAGCTAAAATCACTGGTGGTCAACAAGGCTGAGAAGACGCTAGGTGGAAACTACGCTCATCATGTCCTTCAAGAACCTATGCTGTCTTATGGGCTGCAAATAAAACATTTGAATTAAGTTCAACAGAATAAAAAAGGGATGACTTGTGCCAGACTGCAATCCGATGAAATCCAATGTCCGATCACGTTTTATTTCCCTCGAGGACTGTTCCAACTGGCTTTCCCGTTTGCAGGTCCATTCGATCATTAAAATTCAATATATGAAACTAATGCTGTATGTGTGTGTATTCTATTCCACTAAACACGCGTATTCGTAACGGCAAACACTGGTATCATACCTGTGACCGGTATTGTACCACCCGTTCATACAGCATAGTTCGTCCCGACCGAATCTAAAATTGCTCGTCACAAGAACGTCTTCCCCGGTCCACCTAAATCATCCCCAGCCTGGCCATCCCTCACGTACCTAACAGAGCGTTGACGCCGTCTGTCCAGTAGCCGAAGGTCTTCTCGTCGGGAGCGACGAAATCCAGCGAGCCGGCCTCGGCAGCCTCCAGCAGCAGAGAGAACGCCAAGGGGAACGTCGACTTCTTGCTCCTGCGAGGGCGTTGCCAGCGGTAAGGCAGAGACGGCAGAACACATAATACGAGCATCAGGAATGTGGGTTAGTAGCAAAACAGGCGTTTTGATGATGGGAACTAAACTATTTTGGGGAAAGTTCGGGGCATCTATCCAAGCAGCATATGCTTAAAAAATTCGGAATGTTCTATTTAAATTTCCTATTCAAGCAGAATATTCAACGAAATTCATCCACATAGTATAGGTCAGCTGTTGGACCTTGGCCCTACGAACGGAAATACCGCCATAGAATGCTTTTATGACACATCTCATCCCTTTCGTCACTTCGATACTCAAACGTACATTCCCGACCCTAACACAATTGCAAAAATTTAGTCGCCGTGTATGCGCATTGGAATGTATCCACCACCAAACAAGACCTACCCGCTTCTCTATGGCTATGTGACATGATATTTTTGCTTGCAACCATTGATACATATCTATCAAGAAATAAATAAATAAATAAATATATATATATATATACAACTATATATATATATATATATATATACCATTTAAGTGCCTTCAAGTCTCCAATGTCTACATCCGCGCCGCTCAGGCACCATCCCGTTGAGGCCTGACCTGACATCCTTCATGTGCGGACATTCCCTGCCGGTGACGAGCGCCTTGACGTCGTGCACGGCCAGCTTGTTGGGCAGCTCGTCCAACGCCGGCGATGCCTGCTCCGTGCAGTCGCCGTAGTGGAACACCTTGTGGTTCGGAGATAGGCGCACCATCCAGAACTTGTCCTTCGCCCGCTGGAGTGTGTACAAACGGTGGGTTGGAGGTGATGGTGGGGTTCGTTTGTATTGTATTACGTCCGACTCTTCCAAACATAGAGGTTGGCTATTCGTCGAAAACATGGATAAAACTAAATCTACACCCTATCCTCTATAAATCATGTCATAATAGCTGTTTAAGTTAGTATGTCAGATAGGATTTTGCCAGATACAGCATCAGTGAGGTAACATTCTGGTACGATAGCGATTCTTAGGTATAAAATAATCCAAATACGCATCACCATTATAGAGAAAGTGAAAGCATACAATTATCAAGAGCGAAAGTATGGATTGGATCCAGACCACAAATTATACCATTCGAGTCGTAACCGACAAGAGCATTGCGAACGACCAGCAAGTGGCGCCACAAGCTTTGTCGGTAAAGATGACTCCATACGGAGACAAAACAATTCCTCCTGAAAACAAATCAATTTCGGATCTATATTCCTTAATACGTGCTGCTCGTACTGTTGACACAAAACTGTATACCCTTTCCCATATTTTTTCGAGAACGATTTCCTTCGCGATGGGGTTGGGTGGCCACCGTCTTAGATGATCACTGCAACTGGTATACAGTTGCAAGAGATCAAGAGAGAAAAAATGGCTTTACGGCACCACGCCGTCAAACCGCAAAACTACCGTGCCAAGAAAAACGAACCCTATACACCTAACCTAGAGAGAATCACGATGTAGAATCGCTAGCGTACCAGTCATGGTTCGAACAGCTCATTGAAGTTACATCTCGAGTGGCTTTGCCGCCGCCTCACCTGGCCGCGGGGTGTGTACTTGGTGAAGCGCGTGCCCTCCACTAAGTACTGGAGCCGCTGCATCTGGACCAGCTCTAACATTTCCGGCGTCACTTGTTCGCGCAGCTCCACAATTGGCAGTGCCTGGCAGAGAGACATAGGGGTCATAGCACCTTCAATAAAGGGGGATGGAAAATTTGTGCCGGCAATCGAGCTGATACAAAACATGGAAAAATAACGGGAGAGAAAACAATAAGGTCTCCGCAAATCGCCAGCGCTGAAACGGATATCTCAGGGCACCCAGACAACATAGATTCCGGATGAATTACACATGAAGCTTAACAATTAATGATATTTACTTCAAACTCTGCTTTGCATGACCAATGGGGGTACCGGTTTCAATATGATTAAATTTAGTGTAGGAATCGTAAATTACCCGCACTTGGCGAACATTATCATTTTTTTCTGACGGACGATAAGTTTGACATATAAATATATCTGCCCAATTCCTGTTCCAGATTCCACCATGACACACGCTACACATAGATACACCTCTCTGCCAATTTCACGTCCTAATTCCACCATAACACACACTGAAAGCCAAGCCAGAATCGCACACATCAAACCGCCCGTCCTTCCATCCCATCCACATGACGGCGACGCCCCCACTGACCTGGCTCTCCCACTCCTCCTTCGTGTTCTGCTCTTGCTGCCAGATGTTGTTGATCTCCGAGTATGTCAGCTTATTCAGCCGACTGCGGAAGTTGTCCAGCGTGGATGGCGGGTTAGGTCGCGACTGGGTCTCGTGTTTGCCCGTGCTGCCCCCGTCCGCCAGCTTCTGCTGACCGTGCAGCGCCCGTGTGATCTGCTCGCGCACCACCGACATCACCTTGTCGAAGTCCTCGGCCGTGGCGCGCATCTCCTTCCACGTCTTGTTCAGCAGGCTGATGCAGATGCAGAAGAACTCTTCGAACGGCCGGTCCTGCGTGAAGAACATGGGGTAGAAAACCTTGCCCTGGTCGGAGGGAGGTTCGCCTATCTGCAGTATGCGGCAGAGAAGCGCCACCAGACGGATCCCGGTCCTGCCGAACGGACACTCGTGGTCGCTGCCGCACGAGTTCTCCAGCACGAGACGGGTGTAGGTCTCAGGGTGAGTCCGCGCCAGATAGAGCATGCAGTCCAGGGCCAGCAGTCCCGGCGGTGTCTCCCCGAAATCGCGCGCCGGGTTGATGCCGTCCTGGAAGCCCAGCTGCTGGTAGTCTCGCGCGAAGCTGCCAGGCTTCTTCCCACCAGCACCGGCGCGGCTTTCGTCGTCTAGCGCCAGCTTCCGCAGCTCCTTGATCTTATCGTGGACGTCCGTACTGAGTGGGTCCACAGGACTACGCATGCGACCTTCCAACAGGTTGAGGTTTAATGTCTGCAGGATGTACAACTGATGCGCCATCTCCTCGCCCATGTCCTGTGATGACTTCAAGTTGATGACGTACGTCAGGATGACGTTCCGGAACGCCTTGGAGCTGAGCTGTTGTGTGTATTCCTCCTTGCGCCTGCCGTCGGCGCGCGCGAACAGCGCGTTGATGAGCGCCAGCGCGTTCTGCTGCACGGTGGCGTCGGAGCGCTGCAGGTGCGTGATGAGGTTGGTCAGCTCCACCTCAGCGCCGATCAGCTCGTGCCGAGGCGGCACGTTCACGATGATGCTCTCCAGAATGGACAGCGCCGACCGCAGCGCCTTCTTCAGTGGCTTGTTCAGCAGACTCGGCCGCGTCTGCAGGTCGATCTGACTGGCGCGGTCCGACATGACGCGGCTACTCCTGTCGCCTCCTCCCGTGCGACCACCCTCAGCAGCCAGCCGGTTCACCACAGCGGCAACGCGCGTCACAAACGCCGCCTCAAGCACGTCCCAGAGCACGATGCCGTGCTCCATCAGCTCCAGAACACTTGCCAGAGCATTCGGCAGCGCGTCATCGCCGTAGGAGCCTGCCTCGATGCCGGCCACCAGAAGCTGAAGACCTCGCTCGCAGACGAACTCGGCAGCGAACGTCGGGTCGGCGCTGAGGCGACTGAGGGTGTCGAGCGCCGCCGCGGGCGCTGAGGAGCCCTCGGCGCGCAGCTGCTGGATGGTGTCAGCGGTGGCACGCGCCGGCGACACGTCCATGCGCAGCACGCACCCATTACGAACCTCCAGCTTGTTCTTCTCCGTGATGTAGCGCTCGTCGCCATCGGCAAACTTGAGCGCCAGCTGCCGCGGCTCAGGCACTCCCCACGAATTGGCCAAGTCGACAATGTGTTTCTCCAGCGGTTGTCGCAGGTCGAACTCAGTGAGGATTGGCTGCTTGCCATCCATCTGGATGGCGATCTTCACCACGCTGGCATCGCCCGCCTCAGGCATGATGAGGTAGGTGCTCGGTCAACCCTGGGTCACTGAAACAAACAGGGCTGAATTTTACCGCTATATTTAACAAAGCTTGTGTTTGTTCTAGGGTTTAAGGGATGATGTGCTCCTCAAATTGTTCTCGCGCAAAGTGGAGAGTGAGACCTAAATCCCAGCGGTCAAAATGAGCCTCTATTATTAAATTCTCAAAATTCGTTGTAATGCATTTTTAAGACAAAGTTTCAACAAGTCATATGTATTACAGCTTCTTCGGGACATGTTCACTCCTGTTTATCAAATAAAAAGGCATGTCTGCTCCTCGATTCAATTTTAAATTGTGGGCAAATGGCCTGTTGGTGAGGAACAAATATGAAAAACGCACGTTTTCCACTTGCAATTTCGAATTTCAGGATCCTGTGGGATGTGATAAAACTTTAAGATCGTTTGACAATCAAGAGCCCGACATGTTGTTTGTTCTTGCACTGACATCATATGTGAAAATCGACGAAAAACACCAGCAAAACAAGAATGTTATGAGAAGTTATCAGAGTCTTAAAACTGGTTTTGAGTTAGCGCGACAAGTGTAAAATCATGGTATTGAAAAATAATTTTGGGAGTGGAAAATTCAAAATTTACAATAATTGTTGAAGTCAATTAAAACCTTTTTAAATTTTTTCCCAGGAATACATTTTCCATGAAAATTTTCCTTGGTTACACACTTTTGACGAGTTCATACACTGAGGTTATTGAATTCTGCTACAAATATTCACAATTCACATGAAAGAAAAAAAATGGCTTAACTATACAAAAGTGAGACATGGACACTTAAAGAGCAGAAATTTAACAGGTAAAATATGTTACAAGTCTTTTATTTACACTGACTTTATCAACCTGGCTATTTGGGGGTCAGAAGTGGGAACACTAGAATGCCCATTTGGGATTTCAATTCACAGAAAAAATTAGCACCAAGCACCATCATTTCTATCAAATTCAATGGTCAGTAAAGCCACTGCAAAATTTAATTCTTTGGTTCTGACAGGCAGGGGCGTAGCCAGGATTTCGCTTAGGGGCGGGGGCGGCGGCGGCCAAAAAGGGCCCCTGAAATTCCGCCAAAAGGGCCCCAAAAATTTCCGCACATAAAAAAAAACGTTCAGCTCGGTTTTTACGTCAATTAATCTAAAGAAGGTCGCTTTAAACCGGAACACCCCTAAGAGATCTTCATGACAAGTCATTTGTGTGCCTACCAAATTGCATCCGAGCGAATCGTGCTCAGAAAGCGAAAAAGGCCGGAAATATTTCTTCCTCTTTGGGAGAAACTTCTCTCAAAGATAGATAGATTTCGGGATGTTGCACTGAGGAGCATAATAATGCGTAGAAAAGTTGGTCATTAACCAATCTCTTCAAATCCGGGGTTCATAATGAAGTAAAAGCCCAAAGATTATTCTAAAAGTTGGTGAAATCTGAAATCTGAAAAAATGGTGAAGTCTCAGCTCACATTATAATCAAAACTGCAATCAATACATTTCATGAAAATTCTGAGGAAGGGCTGTGTTCGAACATATTTTCACTGTTTTTGCTATTTTATGCATCCAGGATTCGAGGAGACAGGCCAATTAACAACTTAAGCTTGATGCCTGGTGTCTGCCATATATGGTGATTATGCAACTTAAGCCCTTTACCTACAGCGGCAGCACATCGCTCAAAGCCCACGCTCACGGCAATTTTCCCCTTAGCGACCTGGAACTCCGTTGAAACGCCCTCGGGCATCCGCAGATATCTAATAGCCATGTGTTAGACCTGTATGGAGCGGTAGTACACCATGGCAACCCCCAGATCAGCCACTACACTGAATTCTGCTGGAACCAGTCGGAGGCTGGTTGGAGCCGCATTAACGATGCCTGTGTCAATGAAGTACCGAGCAAGGAAGTGAAGAAGGCAACAGCGTACGTGCTTTGTTACGCCGCCAGAGATGCTGTTTAGTTCTTGTTAGAGTGTTTTTCCTTCAATTTTGTAATGACAGAATGTGGCGTTAAATAAGTTAAAATTTTGCAATACAATGCTGAGAGAAGGTACAAGGTATGACACGATAAAGGTTGGCAATAAACAATTTTTCTGGGAGCTTCTTTCACCCTCAAAGCGGTTTCTTTCGAAAGAAAAAAACTTACAATGGTATTTAGTGGCGGACAAAGTTGAGCTCAGCTGACAATTATGGGCCCAGCTGGTCAAAGAGGGTTCTGCTGGTTCTAGAGAGCCTAATGGTCACAAAGTGTTCTGCTGGTATCTGCAAGCCCTCTGTAACTAGCTACAGTGAATCAAGCTGGATGAAGAGGACCACCAGGTCGCTTCGAATCTGTTTACGAAGTGTCCAACTGACTGAAAAGGACCCTCCCACTGATAGCGGGGATACGATCAATTGTGGGTCCAACTGGTTTCAAAGAGTCCTATAGTTACATATACTTCTTCTGATAGTCCCAGTAGGTCCTGCTGGCTAGAAAGGGAGTCGAGTTATAACCACAGTGGCCGGTGGGCCTCCGAGCCACCTTCGTCCTGGTGGGAGGTTTTAAGCACCCCCTAGAAAATGGCTCCTACGCGGGATAGCGAAAAAAAGCGATCGCAGGTGGAAGGCCCATAAAAATCCATTGAGAAAATGCAATGGTCACTTTTTTGGCTCAGGTCAATATTGAGATTCTGACAGGTCAAGAAGGTGGCATATTAGAAAAGAGTTTTTGAACTCTGGCGTCTGACCGCGTTCAGTTGTAATCATTTTTAAGCACCATTTCGTTCATGCACCTCGTTACAGCCAGTCGAATGATCTATAATATGACTATAATGGGTCAAAAAATAAAAATGGCCCGACCTAAGGTCAGGTCAAGGCCACCACCTAACCTATCATAGTCAATATTCCCATTTCAACCAATAGCAGACATGAATGCCTGTCAATCACTGTTATGCAATAGTCAATATGCATATCAGTCGATTCAAAATAACAATCCAGACGTAGAGTTATCAAAATATTAGCTTTATCATAATGTCCTGCAAAGTTATTATTCCCTGAAAACCCACTTAAGTAGCCCCAGATGACTTCTCATAGGTGACAGGTCAAAATTTACAGCATGAACCAATAAAAGGGCCTAGGATAACTTGATTTGGAGAATACGAACGTATTACAAGCGGTATCTACAGAAATAGAGCAAATTTTCGGTCAATTTCCATTTTTCCCATGCATTTTGAATGAAGAGGTCATGATCCGTGCCTGGCCCCACGTCATCTATATGAAAAATCCCGGAATATATTTGGTAAACCTCGATGGGTTCACTATGTGGATATGTTTCTATTGGATAGATTCGCCACTTTCTTACTTATGCCACCTTAAGCATTTTTGGAGGTGAGGTCAATTGACCTGTACTGGTGAACTGACCTCAGATGACCCATCCTTAAAATTTTGGGAAAATTTGCGGGACTGATCAAGGAGATGCTGTGTCGAGTATAGCAGCGCTTCGCGCCGCCGTTTATTCGTGCGGCCGGAAAAACCCGATAGGGTGTCCAAACACTCCCACTGGGGCGAGGATTAAAAAGAGGGACCAGCTGGTTCTGCTGGTTGTGGACAGCCCGGCGGATTACAATGGACCGTGCTGGCTATAGGTTAGATGGGTTATAGCGGCCCTATAACTACAAAAAATCCAGGGGTCGCAAACTGTCTGCTGTTTTAAAGTAGTCTACAAGCTACAAAGCTCTTCAGTGAATTTAGAGCCAACCGGGCCCTCAGCATCGTCTATAGAAGGCCCAGCTGAATAGAGGTCCTTCTGACTATATAGAGCCCTACGGAGAACAGTAAGTCCTACTGGTTCAAAGGCTCCTCTCTTAAAGAGGGTCTTGATGGTCAGAGTGCGCCCTGTAGGCTAGAAACGTCCGTGCATGGCACAATAGTATTCTTATTTGAAGAGGGCCCAGCTGTTCAGACAGCCCTGGACAGCTGCTCGGGGTCAGCTATTGTGCTGCTGCCTATTGCTGGCCCTGCAAGTTGCAGTGGGTCCTAGTGCCCAAAGCACCCTGCTGACCATGGAGACTATCGGCTGAAGAGGATTCAGCTGACCAGAGCGGGTCCTACTGTCGACAGCAGGACCCTGATGGCCACAGTGGTTCAGAGGGTCCTCTTTCATAGGTTTCTGATGGTCAACAGATCCCCGCTTATCATAGAATGGAGATCTATAGAGAGCGTGAGAGTGCCCTGTCTCACATGAATTTCCACGAAGGAATACAGAGAATAGTGCAGCTGGGTAGAGCGT
Source organism: Lepas anatifera (assembly GCA_034440635.1). Classification (NCBI taxonomy): domain Eukaryota; kingdom Metazoa; phylum Arthropoda; class Thecostraca; family Lepadidae; genus Lepas; species Lepas anatifera. The sequence goes on from JAOTON010001124.1 coordinate 763,788, forward strand.
CCTCCAGGGGGCCGCCGCCCCAACATCCGCTCTTTGGCTATGTCTCTGTAGTGTCTCCAGTTGACCAGAGAGGTCCCTGATGACGATAAAGAGTCCTGTGGAGAACAGTCAGTCCTGCTAGTTCAAAAGCCTTTTTAGTTAAAGAGGGTCCTGTTGTTGTTGTTTGGGGTTTTAGGGCGCTTCAACTTCATGGCCATTTCGCGCCCCACTGTGGTTATCTTACAAACAAATGTCGTAAAGGGTGTTCGAAAGCATAGAAATATTACTGTGTCATAATAATGATGTGTCAAAATTCTTTTTTATTTGGTGTAGATCCTGTGCTGTGTGTTACCGCACAAACTGTCTCTGTACCTGGAGAGCCAGAAGCATCTCCTCCGCTGAACCGTGCACGCTTTGGTGCGGGAGGATCATGGGACAGTTCAGAGACTTTCTTTGTCTCCGTCACTGGTTGTCGCTTATCAATAATGTCCGTCTGCACCCCTTTCTCAATGGTGTCTCTAGTCGGGCCGTTGGACTGCGGTGCTGCTGTCGACGCGACCGAGTCCTCCGTTGGGTCCGTTTGAACACCGCTTTCGGTTTTGACCCTGTGTGGCGGGTCGCATTGGGTTTCAACGCTCATGTCGGGTTGGTTATCAGGCTGTTCTCCGGTCAGATACGATCCGATCAGATCCATGAAATCCCGACAGGAAGGTCCATGAGATCCCGTATGGTAGAGTCAAGGGTAACCGACGGCTTCGCTTGCCTTGAACTCCCGACAAGCGCGTCGCGGAATGGGGAGTACTGGACCAGAGACCCATCTCTCACGCTCAGCTTCGGAGAGCCATGTGCTATGTCACGCTTACGTCCTGTCACACTTGCCCTACGTGTCATTGATGGCTCCGGATGGAGAGAGGCTTCGTGGAACGGTATACTGGTTTGCCTTAGGGTTTGGGATTTTTCCTGAGCTACTTTCTTTGACTTGTCTTTTAGCTTTTCCCTTTCCGAAACGAAGATGGGACATGTGAGCGAACAGGATTCATGGTCACCCTCACACGCAACGCATTTGGCACTCTTTGCTTTGCACGATGAAGTGCCGTGACCTACATCGGAGCAACTGGGGCACTGCTCCTGCTTTTTGCAAAATTTTGCGATGTGGCCGTAGCCCTGACAGCGGAAACAGCAAGTGGGGTCAAGCACATATGCACGCACACGCACAGAGAACCAACCAATCCGCAGCTTTTGAGGCAGCTCCCTGCTATCGAATGTCAGTACAAATGTACTCGTTGGAACCAGCTTCCCTTCCTCTCTCCTGTTCATCCTTCAGACCTTAGTGACCCCCTGGCCCTTTAGATGGGTGAGAATCTCCTCCTCAGTCGCTTCTCCAAGTTCGTTGCAGGTAACAACACCCATGACACTGTTTTTGGTTGGGTGTAGTCCGACTGATATGGGCACTGAAACTGGGAAATGGTCTTTTCCAACATAGGACAGGTTTTTCGCGGCCAAGAGGTTAGATGTTTTCGGTCGTGGTGACCAGGGGGTGGACATGAGATACTTCTCTAGAATTCTGGGGGTTTTGAAGGTTCCATTTCTGGTTCTAACAGTTTTTTTGGCAGCAAAATTTAACATGTAATTCCAATGGGACTGTTTGCAGGGGTTTGGGGCACTGGCCAGTGGGAAAATGTAAGTGGTGCTTAAGGGCATATTTTTATTTTTGGTAGGTAAAATTGATCAGGCTATCTTCTGGGTGCAGTTTTTAGTCTCTAAAGCGCTTTTATAACAAGGAAAACCCATGATGCACTTCATGCTAATTCCTTCAGAATTCTGTTTCAAACGTTTCAATTGACCAATCAAAACGCTGCATTCTACTTTATGCTAGCAAAATCAAAGTTATCTTGAACAAAAGCCTTCAAAATCCTACCATATCCTCAATGTGCTGCCAAATCAGGCAGTCAGCTGGCTGTCATGACCGAACCGTATCTATAGGAACCGTGGTGATGACATCAACACTTCTAGTTTTACACCTGAATGACGATAAACATGAGTTGAGGTTCCAAATTTGGCCAATGCTTCCACGACCTGGAAAGGATTCATCCTGTAACCATCCTCGAGGTGGATCACTAGGACCTTCGGATCAGTCTCACTCCCTTCAAGGGGGTGGGTCAATGTAGGGTTCGCCCCGACACCACAGGGGAAGGAGCATGGGTTTCTGGATTTGGAGATGCCATGATGGGTTTATCACCTTCGGCCCCGGGTTACAATGTATCAATGACTGGGCCCGGAGGCTGGTGCAGTGCCTATGGGGGCAGGTGCACCTGTCTCAGAGGGGCGAGAGATACTCAAACAACTCCTATCAAAGCGCACACACCCCCTTGACGTCATCAGCCCAGTGGGCTGGCAGGGCCATGAGTCGGGACAAAGCAAAATGCGGCAGCCCTCACGCAGTGGAGACTGCAGTCCACCAGATGCGCGCAACAGGCCGGAGTCTCACAAATCGACGGTTTCCGAAATCCCGGCCCGTGTCGCGCCCAGCAAAAGCTATCACAGTCCCCACCGCGAAGGGCGCCGCACGCCCAAAAAATAATCCCCCTGCCCAGCCGGATGAAGTGACAGTGCCCGTAAACACTGCCTCGCTAGTCCGTCCGCTGCAGCATACCAACGGCTTACCCCGGTTAGATCAGATTGAGATATGGACGGTGTCGGTATCGATATGTATCAGTATATGGACATGCATGTATTTTGGAAAAAAATTTTTAAAAATATCTCTTTCTCTCTCTGGTGTGAGGGAGGTGATACTAAAAACTAAACAAATAATGGACGAATGGTTATAAAGACACAGCCTAATAAGACACATGCCTAATAGAATTAAGTAACTGATAAGAGAGGTAGCATTGCATAGTGTGGGTAGGGATGATTGTGTTCTCTAAGGTATATTCTGGATTGGTGTAAATTTTAGGTGGCTGGTGGCGCAAAAATTGTTGATGGCTGGTGAGAATCATCTGACCTGCTGCCATATTTTGCAAACTGGCCAGGTTTCTCTACCTGCCACAAAGATGGGAAAAACTGAACCTTACTGGTAGGTAGGTCTGCAATGAGGATGCCTCAATAGTATTATCAAGGCCTGTCATGTTACACAGCCAGAGTCCTGCATTTATTAATGTTTGGTTGTTTCATAAATAATGTTGTTAATTTTGCAACCAGCTCTCTGTTTGGTTAAGTATTTTCGAAAAATGACTTAGGTGGTTCCAAACTCTCAAACACCTTATGTTTGTGTGTCATATTCTGCAAAACATTCCATTCTGATCACATTGTCCCAGAGAGCAAAGCACTCACCTGCAAATAGGATCTGATAGTTTCACTGTGCACCATTCCTACCTTCTACCTACTGCAAGTCGAACGTACACCGCTTGGATATCATCAGGATTGTACGCATCACCACTGGTACAGATAAGAAAGAGGTTCCGTTCTCACACAAAAATTCTGCTGGGTATAAATTTAGATTTTCCAGCAGGACGTTTACGCCCCAAACAGATAAGGATGAGTAATACCCATGAACGTGATCGCACGCGCTCGTATCATCACCGGTGGTATGCGCGGGTCTATATGATTAGGCCCTCAGTTAAAATTGCACACGGATCAAAAAGTCCACAAGCCCCAAAACCCACCCACGCAGAACCCATATCCTTGTGTCCACAATCCTTAAAGTCCACTCCCACAAAGGCCACGGATCACAAAGTCCACACTTTGCCCGTGTTAAGGCCAAATAAATCAGCCCACTGTTCAAAAAGCCCACGGCGGAATGTGGCCACAGACAACACGGCCCACGGGTCAAAAAAGTCCACACAACTGTAGGTAAATTCTGAACTGAAGCTTTGCAATTTTGCCGCCAGGTTGTCGTTAAGCTGCTGCATACGTGTTTCTTGATCACGCACAGTGGAGAGTCAGGCGACTGAGATGGTAATAAACGTGTCGGTGACCTTGAACGGCCGCGGGATTATCTCACCACGTGGTTTGTTTCCGGTGTGGTGGTGCTCTATCTCGCGCTGAATTTCACGGCCTCGTGGAAAGATGGCAAGGACTAAAATGCTGATTAGTCCATGCTCCGCAACCGCAGCACCTAGCTTCCTGCAGTTTTTACGAAAATGGAAAACGAGTTTTATTGGATTTCCTTTGGGTTTTAGGGATGTTGGTGCCTTACCAGCAGCATCATAGCCCGTGCGGAATTACATTGCAAAAGACTTGAGGAAAGCCCATACATGTATAACTAGGGCAGCTGGTGTCTTGAAGTGTCCACCAACAAATACTAAGCATGCGTTTGGTGGTTTGATCCCGTAGCAGCAACACAATAGCGTAAAAAGCAATAACATTGAAAAAGACCCGTGGAAAAACCCATGCTATGAAACCAGTCCGGTTAGCGGCATGCAGATTTCACAAAAAAGTCAGATGATTGGTATAACTGACTTCCATATCAATATGTCAATTAAGAGCAACGTATGAAAGTAAAATCATGGGGTACACAGTACCTACACTGTCTCTTCCCTACATGATAAAACGGTAGTTTTCGATCCACCGAAAAGCCAAAGTTCATGCATCCAGGGCAGCTAGTGGCTTACACTGTTCGCTAACAACCTGTGGGGTAAAAACTAAGTGTTCCTCATCTTTATGGACGCCAGTGTCATTGACGGATGCAGCGGGGGGCATTCCGGCCATGCCCCTCCCCCAAAGCGGTGGAGGAGGGCCAAACTATCTTTTGGCTCCCCAAAGGCCGGACTTTTTTTTAAAAGGTGTTTACACTAGGCCTGTAGAGCAAAAGTATCTTCGCTCCCCGCCCAGGAGAGCGATCATGCACTTGGAGAGGTAGCTTATGCTCAGGGACGTAGGAACCGGGGGGCAGGGGGCAGCTGCCCCCCCCAACTTTCACGATTCTTAATCATTAACCCTATGGCGTTGACTGGAAAGAAATGACTTGAAAATTCCCGCTGCCCCCCCCAACTTTGACCACAGTTCCAACGCTCCTGCTTATGCTAGGTCTGTCGAGCACCCAATTGCATGTCCCCTCCCAGGAGGAGAGGCAGACAGGGCTTTGGCTCCCCACCCAAAACTCGGGTCTGCGTCTGCCCCTGATCAGTGCAGGGTCAAGTCCAGACTGACAGCGGAGGAGATGGAGCGAGAGGCAACAGGTCCCAAAATCGAGATTTTTTTAAAAGAAAATCGGTAAAACTCGGGGGTTTTGGGGAACATTTTTCGCTTCCTGCTCGATCCGCCAGTGAGTCGGTACAATACAAAATTATGTAGAATGAAAACCGTTGGCCTGTCCACAAGCCCCTGCCCCGCGACCAGGGCAGCTATAGCTGCAAAATATTTGTATAGCACCAACGTGGTTAGAAGCAGTGACAGTTACAAGAGGGGCCAGGGGCTCAAGCCACTCCCCCAAAAAATGTCAGAGTGCTAACAATAAATGCATACCCGAAGGCGGTTTCGAGGTAATGGCGGTTGAGGCTTGAGCCCCTACCCATCCCCAAATAAAGTTCTGGATCCGCCACTGGTCAGAAGCATGGCATTCTTGAGTTTCATGAACATTATCTCAATAATAGCAACGTAATGATGTAAAATGCAGCCTTTTGACCAGCGGAAAAGCCCATGCTCCGCTAAGAGGCAACCAGTGACCTCCAGTGTCCACTAATAGTGTCAGTGTGGTCAGAAGCAACGTATTCTTAACACGCGCATTGGGTACCCGCCACCTCGGGTTTTTTGGAGATGCCAAAACGGCGGCACGTAGCGCCGCCGTACTTGGCATACCTTTTTCTGATCATTTTTAAAACTTTTTTCAAAATCTTCAGGCTATGTCATCTCAGGCCAGGTCACCAGTACAGGTCAAGGGACCTGATCTAAAAAAGTTTAAGACAGCATAAGTCAGAACAAAGTGAGCTTATTCGCTGGAAACTCATATCACATAATGGGCCCACCACGCTCTCTGAAATATATGTATTCGGGTATTTTTTATATTGATGACCCAAGATCAGATACGAGCCATGACCTCTCTATTGGAAGTACATGGAAAAATGTTTTTAACCCTCAGCCCGGTGGGGGGTGTTTGAACACCCCTTACGGGTTTTTTCCAGCGGCACGAAAAAACGACGGCGCGGAGCGCCTCCGTACTTGGCATACATTATCCTTGATCAATCCCACAACTCTCCCCAAAATCTTAAGGCTGGGTCATCCCAGGTCAGGTCACCGGTGCAGGTCAAGTGACCTCACCTCCAAAAATGTTTAAGGTGTCATAAGTAAGAAATGGGTGAATCTATCGGATTGAAATTTATACCACATAATGCGGTATCGAGTGCTACACAATATGGGTCGAGATTTTCCATATCGATGACCTAAGGTCAAGTACAGACTATGACATATCCATGGGTGCCGAAAGTGGGAGACGGGGGACGTGTCCTCCCCCTGTTGGCCAACCAGGGGGACGCCCCCCCCAATATTTGGCTCCATCGTCATTAATGTTGTCAGGTACCGAATATGTTCAAAATTCGCCTCCCTCGGTCAGCACCAGCCTGGGTCCTAACCTCCCCCCTGTAAAAGTTCTGTGGCGGCTCCCCTGGACATATCTATTGGAAATGCATAGAAAAAACAGAACTTTGGCTGTATTTGTGTTGATACAGCTGATAAAACCTTCATATTCTCCAAATCTTAGTATCCTTGGCCCCTTCCCAGGCTTATGTTGCAATGCTGGACCTGTGAGAGGTCATCTCGGGCTACTCAAGCAGTTTTTAGACATATAGGGGGGATTCCACAACAGATCGACCAAGGCTTGACACCACCATGTCTAGAAAAAATCTGAAACTTTGTCTCCGGGGTAGTTTTGGGCCAGGAACACGCCTGTGAGAATCTTAGCCCCCTCCGACCAACGGTGACCGAGTTATAGCCCGGGGCAATTTTCGGGAGGTCACTTTGTATACTCATCTTTAATGCTTCATAACTTAAAAATGCATAGCCTGATTAACAAGTCTTGTATTTCATTGAACTCGTCTTGAACTATACATTATTTTGCAAACATAAAATTGCAAAATTTTAAAAGTTTGGACTTTTAATTCGTTTGACCTTTCCTTCTTTACCTTGTCGCAGTGAAAATTGTCCTTTTAGATACCTAAAAATTTTTGTTTCATAAAATATATTCCGATAAAAAATTTTACAAATGCGTTATTGCTATAAATTACAAATTTTAACACCTAAGGTAGGTATGCAGACGGTTTTTGACCACTGCGGTAGTACCGCCTTATGTTTAACACCGCAAACAAAGCGATTCCTTTTGTAATCGGTTGCTTGCAATCATATTGCATTGCCTTTACGAAATTTTCATTGTGCAAGGGTCAGAATTTATGAGAATTAACACGCGCCCACACGAGGGGATGGGCCACCGGCCTCCGCAGGTTTCCACAGGTAGTAAAAAATACACTTCGTGCAGCGCCACCGTCCTTCATCTAACTCTAACTCGAAATTTTTGCAGCTTCTGGTAAAATTTTAGGTCTGGGTCATACCAGGTCAGACCGCCAACCCAAGTCAAGAGACCTAACCTCGAAAATCTTTGGAGGTGCATCAGTAATATCAAATTTAACCCTATTTCCGTCAGGCTCCCGGCTACCCCTATTTCCGGCAAGGGGGGCAATATCGGCCCCCCTAAGATCTCGTAATCTAACCGGCCGATTTTGAAAATTCAAAGTGCCATAGATTCCTCTGCTGCTAAACTTTATTTTGAAAAAAGAAAATTTCAAAATTTTTATTTTTAGGAGAAGGTCGTGCAAAATATACAATTTTGTGTATTTTTTAGATTTTCCATAACCCTTGTCTCTGTTGTACGATTTTCACAAAACTAGTTCAGATTTACAAATAATTGACCCAAAATTTTCATATACTCGAGTTACGCAAAAATTCGAAATTCAATGGCAGTTCCAGGACCAGGACTATGAGGGGAAATATATACAAGCTAAAAAGTTTTTGTTACGCGGATTAGAAGCTGTCATATACTGCTTGGCATCTTTGACACATAAATAAATGAGAAAAAAGTGAAAAGCTCATCAGGGGCGGATGCAGTAAGGTAAAACAGTGGGGTAAAATACATACCAACAATATGCGAATGGTATGCATGAGTATATTAGTCCCTCGACTAGTTGAAATTTAATTTCTGATAATTTTTACCCTCCCATGGCAGCTCTGGGAAAGGGGGTGACATAGGCGGATCAAGGACTCGTCGTGGGGGTGGGGGTGATTGGAAACACATTTTCAATATACAACGATATTGAGTCGCGGCGGTGATACTGGCTGGGAATATACATTTTGAAAATGTGTAGTGACTGGACACACCTCTGGTAATCTAGAATTGGGTTATAATTATTTTGAATTTTCATATACCCAATTGTAATCGCCCTGGCACGGCTGCAAGCAGTCTTCTCACTTACTAACGTTTAGTCCTTCTTGATAACATTCCCCCCATTTTGAACTGCTGTAACCGCCCCTGATGAATACAAATAGTGACAATTGTGAATGCACTATCATCTAACATAAAAAATGATATAATAAAACCATATAACTGGTATCAGGATCAGCAGAGACGGCTTCCTTTTACAAAAAACCCATCGCATACGATAATACTTGGTTTGTGGATAGAACCTCCCCAAAAACCCAGCCATAGCTCCGCCCCTGGTAAATATATAATCTTGAAAATTTCAGAAAACCTGCCTGTACTAGTTTTAGGAAAAGTCAGGAAGTTTCAAAGTTCTATCGCAAGCCGTTTCGGAGATATTCTCGAAAAACCTGAAGGGGGGGCAATATTAGCCCCCCTGCCGGAAATAGGGTTAACCTATCGTGCTTAGATTCACATCACATTGTAAGGTCGCCGAACAAGATATTTTTTGTAGCAGGATTTCTTTATCGATAACCTGTGACAAGGTCAGGGTCACGATCTTTCCTTTAGAAATGCATGGGGCAAGGGGTAAATTTTGATAACTTGCGAGAATTGAGAGTTGTCAAGAATTGTGATGGAGGTTAATTTTTACGTTGTCGTTTCTGATTTGCCACTGCAGTTTGATTAATATTCTTTTTACCATACAGACCTAGGTCAAATCAGGTTAGTTTTGAAATTTTACTAGACAACATTATAAGATATATAATCCGATCGGGCCGGACAAGAGCATTCCAATTGTGCTGAACATTTTTTCTACGGCTCTTCTCTGTCAGCTATTATGTCACAAAATTTAGGTTTCCACTTAGTTCTTGTAAGGAATACTTTGGCCTCGAGCAACCTCAAAGGTGACCCGACCAAACGATTGTATGTAACATTTCCGGTAGTGATTAAAACGGGCTATTTTGCGGCGTCGCTTTCAGTACACTGTTTATTCTACATGGTTTACTGAACAGCAGAGATAACCAACAATTAGGCCACGGAGCCTGTGTGATCTAACTTGCCTCCAAACACAACACTGCGATGTCTCGTGTTTTTGTTCTCCAGAACTTGTGCCTGGAGCATGAAAGGGAGAGAAAGGACTGAAGAATTTACATCTCCTGACGTTAAAATATATCTAACTTCATGAAATGGTGCCGCCATGCACACCATTTCAAAACGATGCAAAGGCTTAATTCCAGAGCAAAGGTTATATCGAAGCGAAATTCAATTATGTAAATGAAGTGTTTTCACTACGTCTCACAGCAAGGACACCTACAACTTTATCGAGGGCACTGCGAAACGGGCAACATATCACGATGGCTTAAAAAGTCCAGTGAAAGATCAAATACGTCAGGCCAAAGGTACGCATGCTTTTCTTACGCATACATTTTTCAGCACGGTTAAGTTCTTGTACATTCCACAATCAAGCATAGCCAATGTTGCCAGACAGCCCCAAAGTCTGTTCGCCGATGCCAATATGGAAAAATGAATACAAGTTTCAAAGAATACCAGCGGTAAATAAGACACCCATCACTGTTCATGAAATCTCTACAAACAAAGGAAGGAAGGTTCGGGTTTTGTATACCTATGTTTGAACCAAACAGGTCATGGTGAAGTCCAATGCAAAGTTAATATTAAACATACTGGTAGATTATTTGGCTTAAGTAATGAGTGATCTGACAGCCATCATTGCAGGTGAATGAATGCGTTTGTACAGGACGAAGTCAGCATAAGCTTTGCCACCGGCAAACAAGTGGATGGGGGGAGGAGCAGCGAAACTTCATACTGACGCTGACTAAATACTTTCCACGTTAGGACCAAATACTGTTCGAATTTGGGCTTCTCGCTGCCTTCTGCAGCGGCTGGTCATAAGAATGGCCGGTTTTCTCCCGTATTGACTGAGATCAGGAAATTTTGGGCCAAAAGTGGGGGGCCAGGCCTCCCCTGGCCCCCCGGTGGCGACGCCCCTGAAAGTCAGTGTCAGTGTTAAAGTCGTCTCAGTGTATTCCCTTATTCTTCAATGATTATACAAGGCACCAGGAGTGTGGAATTATATATATATATATATATATATTTGTATGTGCCCGGCCACCTCCAGTAATAAAAGTGGTAAAATATTCTTTGAATGTTTTTGTTTGCATTTCAAATACTACTTCTTGGTTCAATGTAGTACAACCGGCCTGTGAAAGGGCTAAACACATGATAAATTTTGTTTTTTTCACCTAGGGGCTCTCGATATTGCTTCAAATTTGCCCATCCCTAATCATTAACACGCGCATTGACGGGGGTCTGAGCCACCTTCGCATTGACGGGGGGGCGGGTACCCGCCCCCTCCCCTAAGATCTCGAGAACCACGGTAGGTAGCAAAAAACGGTAAACGGCGTTGGGCTGCCCATCCACTTCTCCATCGAAAACATTTGAACCATTTTTTTGTCAGGTCACATTTAAGGTCACGAGAGGTCAAAACATGCCCGTCATAGGGATAAGATGTAAAATTCAGTTTTTCGAGCATTACATCTGAACAATTAAAGATAGAGCAAAACGACTTGAACTATATGAATCCTCTTAGCAAGCCGAATCGAATGATATATAATTTGACCTTGCTAGGTCAAATCAAGGATTTGACCTGACCTGAGGTCAGGTCAGGGTCAAATTATATAAAATGCATATCATTATAACCGCAAAGCCCAGGCGAGTCTAATGCAGCTAAAATAAATGCTCTATCACCATCCGTTACTGAGTTATTCCGTAAAAACCATTTTTCCCATGTATTTCCAATGGAGAGGTCATGCGTCGTACCTGACCTTAGGTCATCGATATCAAAAATACCGGAACATATTTTAGAGAACTCGGTGGGGCCATTATGTGATATGAATTTCAATTGGATAAGTTCACCCTGCTCCGACTTATGCTATCTTAAACTTTTTTTGAGGTCGGGTCACTTGACCTGTACTGGTGACCTGACCTGAGATGACCTAACCTTAAAATTTTCACAGAAGTTGTAAAAATGATGAGGGAAAAGGTATACCAAGTACGGCGGCGCTACGCGCCGCCGTTTTTCTACTATCTCCGAAAAACCCGAGGGGGGCGGGTACCCGCCCCCGTCAATGCGCGTGTTAAAAAACACCAATCAAAAGTATTTCCAAGTGGCGTTTGAACTGGGATCCGTGTCGGCTATGAAATGAACACATTTTAAAAATATCATGTGAGGCAACCTGTTCAAGTGACCAAGTCGAATGTGTTATGATTTCAGGACATTTTTTGCATATATGAGCAGATTCAATGAGCACTGGGTCACCTTGCATCTATACTATTTTTCCACCTCCGGGAACGATGTAATTGCGTGAGTTAGTGGTGCTTATAGTATAAGTTATACTTGTTTCAATTATTGAAAAAGTCGCGACATCTTTGTAAATTTTCGTTTAAGGCTGCAAGGCTCATTACTAACAAGTTACTTTGCCCCCGTCTCCCTCGAAACAATGGATCGATTTCTATCACTTTTAAAGGTGGCTATTTTTATTTTATAAATCTTGTCCACGTTGTTGCCAGTTCAGTTTTAGGACTCGGAGTCTCACTAGAGTTATCAAGGGACTTTTTACAGAGACCCGACCCCACCACCCAAACGTGCAACTCTCACGATGAAGGGTTAATTAAGGAACCAAAGTTGAGCGTCCCACAAGGCATAACGACGGCCGTCTACCTCAGGTCACCCCCTCACCAGTCAGATGCCAGCTGACGTACGGTATTTACGGTACCTACCAGCTGCCAGTTGACCTAAATTATTTTGCCAGAAGTTGCAAAAATTTGGAGTTAGAGGCAGATGAAGTACGGTGGCGCTGCGCGAAGGTGTTTTTTTACTACCTGTAGAAACCTGAGGAGGCCGTTTGCCTACCCCCTCGTGAGGGCGCGTGATAATTCTCATAAATTCTGACACTTGCACGATGAAAATTTCGTAAAGGCGATGCAATATCATTGCAAGCAACCGATTCCAAAAGCAATCGCTTTGTTTGCAGTGTTAAACATAAAGCTGTGCTGCTGCAGTGGTCAAAAACCGTCTGCATACCTACCTTAGGTGCTGAAAATTTGGAATTTGTAGCAAGAACGTATTAAAAAATCAAAAATGTTTTATAAAGAAAATTTTTTGGAGTGTCTAAGCGAGCAATTTCAACTGCGAAAAGGTCAAGCTAGGTAAAAAGAAAAGGTCAAACGAATCAAAAGTCAAAACTTTAAAAATTTGAATTAAAAAAATAATGAATAGTTCAAGACGATTTCAATGATACACAAAACTTGTTAATCAGGCAATGCGTTTTTGAGTTATGAAGCATCAAAGATGATTCTACAAGGTGACCTCTCGAAAATGTCTCGGGCTGTAACTCGGTCACCGTTGGTCGGAAGGAGCTAAGATTCTCACAGGCGTGTTCCTGACCCAAAACTACCCCGGAGACAAAGTTTCCGATTTTTTATAGACATGGTGGTGTCAAATTGAAATATTTTTAGACCTGGAATGCCCCATAGGTCAATAACTTTGCATGAAATGATGATACAGCTTTTATTTTGAGATCATTGCCTTTGGATTGTTATGGCAAGTCCATTCATATGTCTATGCTTGGTCAAAAGTGACCTTGACCTGACCTGAGGTCGGGTCATTTTTGTGTTTTGACCTAGCATGGTCAGATTATACATCATTCGATTCACTGTGACAAGAGGAAGCAAATGGTGCCTAGAAATGATTCTAACTCAACTCTTGTCAGACGCTAGAGCCCAAAAACTCAACTCAAGATACCACTTTCTTTGACCCATCACGACCTCAATAGTGACCTGAGCCAAAGGGGAGGAGGGCAGGTACCCCCCCCGTCAAAGCGAAGTTGGCTCAGACCCCCGTCAATGCGTGTCTTAAGTCCCAAAAACCTCCGTCTAATACCGTCATTGGTGGATGCAGGAGCAGCATTCGGGAGCATCCCCGTTAACGGATATAGAAATATCACCAACTGTAACATAAAAAAGAAACCCAAACGGGTCCGATAGCTTGTCTAGGAAACCTCTTAGGCTCACCAGGGCCCCTGACCTGATCTAAGGTCCTATGAGTCGATCTGGAGGCTCCTGAACTGTTCGGGGCTCCAGAACTGGTCCCTGATGCCCTATAAGCTAATCTGGGTCCCAGGATTTCCAATCGGGGGAGGGGAGACCCTCCCGGGGAGCCATCTGCACCAGGAGGTGCCACTTTTGGTTGACAAAACCTATGAGGTGGGCACCAAAGCCTATCGATGGGTGCCAATTTTCGCATCATTTGAATTTAATCGTTAAAAAGAGCATTGAAATCACACTCTTATGGAAAACAGATTTCATCAGGATTAATATAAAAATATGTTTTGAAAGGTGTTAAAATATATAAGCACGGGTCTAATGGCGGGGATGGGGAAACCGGGTTACGGATCTGAGGGAAAACCCAAGCCATTTTGTCGCCTTTTCCCGAAATTTCGTTGGGAAAATCGTATTTGTCCGCCAGTAAAGTATGGCCATCTGAATGAACATTATATCAGATCAGATCAGACATATTGAGGCAGCAATCCACACATGTTGTGGTTTTTCACACTGACACTTCAGAAAAACAGTGAATGTTGGGGCACAATAAGAGCGTAAAAGTAAAATAAACGGAGTATCACGCGATAAACTCAGTATTACTGATAAAGTCATTATTTGAATAAATGTACGCTGAACTGGGTTTATTCAATTGTATGCCTTGTAAGCATACATGTTAAGCAAATTAACCCGCGCCCCACCGGGGGTCCAGCGCCACCTTCACCCCACCGGGGGCCATCGATGCCCCTCAAACTCCGAAAATATGGGGGTTAGCGCAAATCTGCAAAGTGCATTAGAAAGATCGCGTGAATTCAGTAAGAAAGTACTTCACATGTTTAAGCGCTCAGGTCAATGGTTTGACATCCAGAGGTCAAGTAAGGTCATGATAGGCTATTTTCATTCAAATATGCAAAGCTTAAGAAAACTGGGCACAGTTCTTATGCCATTAGAGCTATTGAGATCTGGTCAACTACATTGGATAGGAAAATGCCAGACCTTCTTCCGCTATGTGGAACGTAATGACCTCCTGCCAGTGGTTTGACCTCCAGAGGCAGGGCATATTTTAAGAAATTGCGACTGGTGGGCATTCGGCTGAAAAGGGCACGAATTATCACCAAAAGGGCACTCCTAGAGCAACAAATGATTGGTAACTGGTGGACACTGGGCCGTTCTTGGGAGTTCACTGGTGGACATGGCATGGGGGACTGGTGGGCAAAATGCCCACCACTTTGTGGCTTAAAATATGCTCCTGTCCAGAGGTCACCTCGTGACCTAATATGACCTGAGGTTACCAAAGGTGCCCCCGATCGGCAATCCTGGATCCGCCTATGTTGTGAATACCTTCATATACTCCAAATGGTAGTATCCTGGGTCTCTTTCAGTTTCGGGTTGCAAGCTTTGACCTGTGACCTCTGAGAGGTCATCTGGGGCTACTGAAGCAGGTTTTCAGACTTGGGTTAAACATTTTGCAGGAAATAATGGTTAAGCTTTTATTTTGATACCATTGCGTTTGGATTGCTATTACGAATAGATTGATATGCATATTGATTGTGCTAGGTTTGAAACTGACTTTGACCTGACCTTAGCTCAGGTAATTTTTATGGTTAACCTAGTGTAGTCATATTATACCTACATCATTCGATTCGCCGTAATGGGAGACAGCGAATGGTGCCTAAAAATATTTCTACCTCAATTCTGTCAGACGCTAGATTCGGTTATCAGGAGCGAATATCATTCTGTTGACCTCAGGATACGAAGGATATGACGTTGACTTCAACAGGCTCTGGAGCCTGAACCAAGCTGTGCCCCGCAAAAAGCCGTGAACTGGTTTTGTATTTCATGCTTCCTGGCTTGCATACTGATTTTAAGCGAAATCAATTGTCCCCGATTTTGGTGATACGTTGGGTCCCCCGTTGAAGTCAATGGCATTTAATGCATTACGGCAAAAACTGATTTTTACGGCACATTTTGTACTCTACCTCAGAAACACGACGCGATAGAGCAAAATAAAGACCAGTTTCGGGATGATCTCGGCAAGGGCTTTCGAATGATGTATGATTTTAGGCGATTATAAGAATCCTGAATATCAATCTAAATATCGAATATCTAACTCCTGCTGTTTTCACAGACATCAGACGCTAGAGCCCAGAGACTCTTCTCTAACATACCACCTTCTTTGACCTATCATGACCTCATATTGACCTGAGCCCAAAAGTGACCGATGCTGTCTCTTCATGAATTTGCATGAGCTGCACCAGTATTTGTATTTTTTTCTCTTTCCCGTATAGAAGCCGAGTTCGAGGGGGGGTGTTTGTACTCCCCACCAGGGCAAGATGGCTCGGAGGCCCACCGAGGCGGGTGTTAAGAAATTGAGTTCAATCAGCTCTCGCTCACGACTTGGTGGCTGACTTTGATTCTGACTCATCCCAATTAGCCGAGAAATTGAGTTTACAGGCTCAAACTACACTCTGAAGTGAGGCTGACTCGATTCTGACTCGAGCAAAAGTGGAGCCGATTCAAAGCCAATTCGGAATCCGAGTCGCTGCTCAACAGGTCTGAAAAGTTGAGCATAACAGAAGAGTAGGATTTAACACGCGCATTGACGGGGGCGGGTACCCGCCCCCTCGGGTTTTTCGGAGACAGCATACAAACGGTGGCGCGTAGCGCCGCCGTACTTGGTATACCTTTTTGCTCATCATTTTTACAACTTTTGTCAAAATTTTAAGGTCAGGTCATCTCAGGGCAGGTCACCAGTACAGGTCAAGTGACTTGACCCCAAAAACTTTAAGATAGCATAAGTCGGAACAGATTGAACTTATTCGATTGAAACTCATACACATAATAGGCCCACCGAGTTCTCTAAAATATGTTTCGGTATTTTTTATATCTATGACCTAAGGTCAGGTACGAGCCGTGACATCTCCATTGGAAATACATGGGAAAAATGATTTTAACCCGCGCCCCACCGGGGGTCCAGCGCCACCTTCACCCCACCGGGGGCCATCGATGGCCCCCCTTCAAACTCCGAAAATATGGGGGTTAGCGCAAATCTGCAAAGTGCATTAGAAAGCTCGCGTGAATTCAGTACGAAATTACTCACATGTTTAAGCGCTCAGGTCAATGGTTTGACCTCCAGAGGTCAAGTAAGGTCACGATAGGCTATTTTCATTCAAATATGCAAAGCTTAAGAAGACTGGGCATAACTCTTGTGCCATTAGAGCTATTGAGATTTGGTCAACTACATTGGATAGGAAAATGTCAGACCTTTTTCCGCTATGTGGAACGTAATGACCTCTCGCCAGTGGTTTGACCTCCAGAGGTCGCCTCGTGACCTCATATGACCTGAGGTTACCAAAGGTCAGAAAGTGACCTTGTCGTATATCAAATGAAAGCCAGTGATGAGACATACACGATGGTGTTTGATTCATCGTTCTAGCTTAATTAGGTCAAAAGTTATTGTCAAGATTTGAGCCCGTTTTTTTACCCCTGGTGACCTTGGATGACCTCAGAGAAGCCAAAGGGAAAATTTTACCCCTGGGATCCGTAAAAGGGTGTCCAAGAACGCTTTTCTGAGCAAGCCGAGCATTTTCAATAGTTTTTTGTGGCTTTTAGATCGTAAGACCGCTTTTTCAAATGTTTTTTTCAAGGGAGAGGTCACCTCGTGACCTGACCTCAGGTCACGAAATCAAAAATCCAGAATATACATCATGTAGACCCTGGCGGGGTCAAGAACTGTAGGAAGTTTCAAATCGATCGACAGAGAAACGTAGCTCTTATAGAGCTCAAAAAGTTGAAGTGAGGTGACCTTGGTTGACCTCGCCTGGTGACCTGAACTTGGGTGACCCGGGATAAAAGATTTCAGGGATGGTGGGAAAATGATGGGGTGAGAGATAGAGCCCTCAACCGCGGTGCTGTGCCTCGTTGTTTTTTATGCTATCCCGAAAAAGATTAGGGGGCCATCGATGCCCCCCGGTGGAGCGAGGGTTAAAAGACAACAAAAAAACGTTTCATTGAGAGCCTGAGCATGTGGAGCACTCTATACCTGACTATAAAAGCTGGAGGATAGCCCAGCGCCTCCTTAGTTTCATACCCCTGGTCATTACCTTGACTACATGTTAAAGTGACGTTCTTAAATAGAGTCACTTGCAAAACGTTCTCTTGTCCTCTCAGCTAACGTATTGCCAGTGGTATTCTCCATCGTCTCCGACGCTCCTCGCCGGGAAACTTCATTTCAAGCTGACTCCTGACGGCTAACTCAAGGTTGCATAAAGAAAACGCGCGAATTTGTCGCGCCACTGAGCACGCTATCGTCTCAAGTATGTATATGTGCTGCTCGGAGACGTTGGAACTTTCCGCTTCGCACTGAGCGACGCTCAGATGAAAGGTGCTGGGTAGCGCACCAGTTTTTCTTGCTGAGCAGACAATCTTAAGCGTGGAGCCACAGGCCCGAAAACATTTAGTAAATCCGGCAAATGTTTCTTTCAATACTACCACCCACATTAGAGCATAAGCAAAGACAAAGACAAAGACGAAGACTTTATTCAGAGTCTTCCACGGTCATCCATGGCTTCTGCGACCCCACGTCAGTTGGAATAGTAAGAAGGAGAACACACACACGACATTAAAGTCATGTAAACAGGGTTATATAAAAACATCGTTAAAAAGACAAAGACAAAGCATACCACACAAACACCGCTCGCTCAGCGCACCTGATCCCGCTCTGCTATTATATACTTTTTAAGGGCACGACAAAAAAGCGGGCCGGTAAAACACTCAGCTCCTCAGGCAGCTCATTATAAAGGGAGGCCCCCCTGGAGCTGAACCTACTTTGGCCCATTCCAGTACGAGAGCTTGGCACAACGATATTCGCGTCCTGTCTGGTGGTACGCTCCCGTATAGAGCCGACACGCACGAATCCCCGGATCAGCTCCTCTGGCTCCCCGAGACACACTGTCTTGTGTACAAGTGCAAGCGTGTGGTACCTCACCAGCTCTCCCGCCGACAGCCAGTCAAGTTCCTCTAATAAACCAGAGACATGGTCAAATTTTCTGCGGCCGAAAATTGCCTTTGCTGCATAATTAATTATCTTTTGGAGTCGAATATTGTTTATATGAGTTCCGTTGCCAAAAACACTGATGCAATATCGGACACGGGAAATAACCAGTGAACTGCCTATCGGCGAGATGACTCTGGGAGGCAAGCAGCGCCTCAGATGTGACAAACCACTCAGAATTCCAAAGCATTGACGAGTGAGAAGAGAAATGTGAGAATTCCAGCTGAGGGCACGGTCGAAGGGCAGTCCGAGATTTTTGACAGTCATAGATGGAACCAGATTAAAGTTGCGAAATTTGACAGTAAAATCACCCATTTTCCAAACGTTTGGAGCACTAAGCAGGCCGTTATTCCTGACAATATGCGCAGGAAGCTCGTTACAATATCCTAAATTTCATGGTTTGGTAGAAATTTCTTATTTCAAGCTGTGGACTGATTTTAGCCACCCGGCATTCGTATGCTGGATTTTCTCCATTAACGCCTGCACTTGACGGGGCCCTCGGAGGCCCCCACCTGTTTTTCTCAGGTGGCCGGAAAACCTCTCGTAGCCGCAAAACGATACTCGGCCACATTTAACAGAATCTAATGGCACGGCCATTGGTGAAATAATTTTGAAAATTGGTCAATTTTTTATTTACAACCTTTCAAAGCCGGACCTGCATTTTGAGATCATCGTAATCGCGCGGTCGGACCAGTTCACTTGCATTGGAGACCGAGTGGTGACGTCATAGCGCCATATAACTGGGATGGTATGTCAAGGTCACTTTACATAAAGGCCAAGGTCAAAGGTCACAGGTAAAGGTCACATCAGCACTTTTAAGGTCACTGACCTCAGTGCTTCCGGTCAAATGACGTTACCCGGTCTGATGTATATTACGCTATGACGTCATAGTTAAGGTACCTCAATGCAAAGGCCAAAGTCAAAGGTCAAGGTCAAAGTTCATTGGGAAAGGTCAGTCCTCGTTTACCGCCAAGCACTTCAGTTGCTATAATTCTAGTTATAATGTATGTACATGATAAGTAGTATACCATATTGTGACCTAATAGGTAAATGGCCTTGAATGACCTCGACACAAATTCTGTAGGGAAGGTTCTTTGCGACCTTCCTCTATGACCCTGGTCTGCCTTTAGATTATTCCCCCTTTTTCCCGCATAATAAAAGCATTTTCCACGCGGTCCCCAGCATGGCCAATATTTGACACTTATGACCTTGCTTGACCTTGAAGATATTGACCTAGGTCAATAATAATTGGTCATGATGTAGTTACCCATAGCCCCCACCCTCTCCTCAAACGGTGTTTTTCTACGCCTCTTAGTTTCCGAGATCTTGGGTGGCCTGTCAGGCCCCCCTCTCCAGTGCTTGTTAGTGCCAGACCCCTCTCCAGTGCGTGTGCTATGGGACCAGTGCCCTTCTGTTGCATAAATAAGTAAATGTAGGATACTCCAAGACTTCTCTGACATCGAAATATTTAGTAATGCCAAGAAATAATACAACGCGAATGAAGACAAGCGAAGCAAACGGTCAAAACGCATACTTCCATTGTCTAAAAGGTAGGTGCATACGTGTTCCATTTTCCTGTGTAGGTATGTACGTAGGGCCGGTTAATCCAGACATGGCCCCTAAAAGCGATCGAACTTTTCCTAGTTTTTAGTATTTTGTTGCCAACTTTCTTAACACACGCAGCGAAGGGGACCCTAAAGTGTCCCACTCACTTTTTCGAGGTGACCGGAAAACGTTCACCGCCGGAAAACGCTACTTGGCTGTATTTGAGAGAATCTATGAGCTGATTGGTTGGTAAAATTATTTTGAAAATCGGTGAATGATTTTTATAAGCTTCCAAAGTCAGACCTATATTTTCAGACCACTGCAATCGCTTAGGGGCACCATCTCACCCGCACTGTAGACCGAATGGTGACGTGATAACGTTACATAATCAGGTCATATGTCAAGGTCACTCCACATGAATGTCAATGTCAAAGGTTACAGGTTAATGTCATTGATCCCAGTATTCCTGTCAGATGGCATCATTCAGCATGCCGTATGTTACGCTATGACTTCAGAGTTAAGGCTACTCAAGCTCAGTTCAAGGTCACAGGTCAAGTCCAAAGGTCTTTTTTTCAAGGTCAACCTCACATTTCCCGCTTAAAGGCTGCTATAGTGTCAGTTATATTTTACATTTCATAATTGACTTACAGAAGCAAGGGGTTCACCTTAACCCATTAACGCCCAGCGGGTCATTTTTGTCCTCTGACTTTGACAGGCTGCCGAATCGGTACCAGTGAAGTGATCTTCATGTTTATGATATGTATGTGTGTTTCAGAGCGTGGATAAGCTGGAAAAATGTATTTGAAAAAATCTAGGTTTTTATGGGACGATTTTGGTGGAACTTATTTTGGCG
Source organism: Lepas anatifera (assembly GCA_034440635.1). Taxonomy (NCBI): domain Eukaryota; kingdom Metazoa; phylum Arthropoda; class Thecostraca; family Lepadidae; genus Lepas; species Lepas anatifera. Next base: position 784,737 of record JAOTON010001124.1, read on the forward strand.
AGGTTTTGGTCAGCGTGAGATAGCTCGGCAAATTTTGTATCTCGCAATAACATATGGAAAGCTGAAAAGGGTTTGCATGATTGACATTAAGCCAAGACCACTAGGAGTCAGATGGTGAAGAAGCAGTAAGATTTTCTTCAACGGCTTTGCCATGAGACATCGTCAAATATGAAGCGGACAAAAATGACCCGCTGGGCGTTGCGGACATCTGCGGGCCGCTGAAAATGAGGAAAAGGATGTGTCCTGTCCTCCCGTCTGGTGCGTTAGGTGCATAATGTTACCTAGAGGGAAGGGAGGCATTGTGAGTCCTGCGAATGCAGGGTTGCCAGTTTAGATATTTTTCATCAAATCTGAAGATTTTTAGTGCAATGTCGATACCTTTGGAAATTTTGAAGTTCATGAAATGCTTCCTAACGTTTTTGGGTTCTGTCTTGTTTTGGGAATGATTATCACATATTTTAACGGAAACATGCAAGATGGTTCCAGTATTTTGTAAAGGCGTTATCAAATACAATGTTCAGGGGTTTTGAAAACTTATCGAAATTTTAGCACTGACTTCACTGTTAAGCTAGCAGAGCCTTGTCTTTTCCCCTTGATGGATTGTGTGTAGTGGATAGAGAGGATAAGGAACAGTAGCGGATTGAGGACTTCATTGGGTGGTTGGGGGGGGGTTAGGGATCTAGAGACTCCCCCGCCATGGCCTCGGAACAGCCCTCAGTAATGCATTTACTGTAGGCACACTGACATTTCGGTAGGGGGGGGTTGAGCCTTCCTAGCCCCCTTGTGTCCACTACTGATAGAAAGCCAATGACCAGCTGACAAAATGAGTTAGAAATTATCGCGGCCGCCACTCTGGTTTGTTTTGACAAGATGGTGTAGTGTCAAACGTCCGGAGCAGTTTGAAATGGGTGAAAGCATGGGAAGTTCTAGAACTTCTGTCTAAAACGCAACTAACACTATTGCGGCTTGGTTCTAGTCAAGTGTAACTACCATGAGTGAACATCTCGGGGAGGAGGAGGGGTCAAGACCCGCCTGGATTTTTGTCTCCCACAGACTTTGCCTAGGGCTTGGGTTGCAGTGCTAGCGTTAAACCATCCAGAACCCCTCCTGGATCGAGAAGAAATCTCCAGCCATGGAGACATAAATATATCGAAAGCATTGTGAGCATTGGCATTGTTAGCAATGCCACAGATCAAATGTTTTGGAGGAAAAGAAGCAAAATAAGTTGTTTTAACACGCGCATTGACGGGGGGCGGGTACCCGCCCCCCTCGGGTTTTTCGGAGATAGTAGAAAAACGGCGGCGCGTAGCGCCGCCGTACTTGGTATACCTTTTCCCTCATCATTTTTACAACTTCTGTGAAAATTTTAAGGTTAGGTCATCTCAGGTCAGGTCACCAGTACAGGTCAAGTGACCCGACCTCAAAAAAAGTTTAAGATAGCATAAGTCGGAGCAGGGTGAACTTATCCGATTGAAACTCATATCACATAATGGCCCTACCGAGTTCTCTAAAATATGTTCCGGTATTTTTGATATCGATGACCTAAGGTCAGGTACGACGCATGACCTCTCCATTGGAAATACATGGGAAAAATGGTTTTTACGGAATAACTCAGTAACGGATGGTGATAGAGCATTTATTTTAGCTGCATTAGACTCGCCTGGGCTTTGCGGTTCTAATGATATGCATTTTATATAATTTGACCCTGACCTGACCTCAGGTCAGGTCAAATCCTTGATTTGACCTAGCAAGGTCAAATTATACATCATTCGATTCGGCTTGCTAAGAGGATTCATATAGTTCAAGTCGTTTTGCTCTATCTTTACTTGTTCAGATGTAATGCCCGAAAAACTGAATTTTACATGTTATCCCTATGACGGGCATGTTTTGACCTCTCGTGACCTTAAATGTGACCTGACAAAAAAATGGTTCAAATGTTTTCGATGGAGAAGTGGATGGGCAGCCCAACGCCGTTTACCGTTTTTCGCTACCTACCGTGGTTCTCGAGATCTTAGGGGGGCGGGTACCCGCCCCCCGTCAATGCGAAGGTGGCTCAGACCCCCGTCAATGCGCGTGTTAAGGGCGCAAGATAGCCGGAGCGGATCAGGTGCATATCATCATCATACCATCACAAAATACATTAGTCATGAGGATGAGAAAGGTGATCAGTTTAGGTTAACCACTATTGTATACTATTTGCAAATATGCAATTAGTGTTGTCTTTGATTAAACCTTAAGAGCATAAAACTGTCTAAAAATTTTACTATGGCCAATATACAAGAGGAAATAAAAACACTTCACAAAACTGCAGTAAAAGCGATGTGCATTGGGCCGCTGAGTGCGGTGACTGCGCCGCCCGGGAGCCGGCCGCGCAGTGCCAGCCGATGTCCCAAACGCCCAGCGGGTCATTTTTGTCCGGTGTCATATCTCAGAATCTAAAAGTGGTATCGATTTAAAACTTTCCGGGACATCTTATTGGGCATATTCTAAACATAGGAATACATTTGTTTTGCCAATTTGAAAGCTGGAAGTAGGTGCGGGCGTTAATGGGTTAATGGTGTAACGCAAAGCGAGTATCTTACGGCGTATTTGTAGCGGTATTTCGTTAATTTCCACCAGCATGGTTATTAGGGGTGATGTTAGCAACGCTCCTGTAACTATTCTGATATTGTTATTATGGACAATATCGGGAATCTTTTTCGCGGACTAAGGCGTGGCCTCATACACAACACAGCCGTAGTCGATCTTCGAACGAATAAGTGATCTGTATAGCATCAGAAGCATTTGTCTATCCGCACCTTATCTCATCCTCGTCAACACCTTCAGTATTTTCAGCGTAACGAAACATTTTTTGCGGAGTTCCTTCAGGTGTGGCGCATATGAAAGTTTGCCGAGTGTGACCCAAAGAAATCTGGTTTCCGCTACAACGTCGATCGGACTACCGCGAGTTTACAACATCTGGTCATCAGGCTCCACGTCTATTAAATATGTGCATATACCTACTTGGTTTTTGTATTTGAAGATTTCAGTCCTTTACGTGTTCTCCATTGCTAGCTGCAATGTGTTAAGGCCAGGCTGCACCCGCCTCTGCGCAGCTGCTGTAGTAGACGCTCTCACCCATATTGTGAAGTCGTCAACGAAAAGTACCTGACGTATGTTAGCGGGCAGAGTTTCTGCAATATCATCGATCATAACCGCAACCAAGGCTATGGAGATATCAGAACCCTGGGTTATGCCGCTCTGTTGCTGATACTAATCCGATACGACTGAGTTTACGCAAAATCTAAAATACCTATTTTTCAGAAAATCAAAAGTAAACCATCCCATGTGGCCTCGCACGCCGAGTCCAAAGAGCTTCTGCAGAACACCCTTGGATAGCACAGGCGCCCCACAAGGAATGAAGGCGCCCCCTGAGGAGGGAGGTGCCCCTCTCGAGAATGTTGCACACGTTCTCGAAAATGGAAAACGCCGTCTGCCGGTTCATTCAAGGGGACGGTGGTGATCAAGGCCGAGGTTTTTCCCGGAGAAGAAAACTTCCCGAGATCATCGGCGGATTCAGAATTGCTGATGAGGGCTCCTTCTAAGGGAGGCATCCGGATTAGGGGAAGGGTGGTGCCACTTTAGATTTTTGTTCATAGGGTCCAACGGGGCATGAATTTGTAGGCTTATGTGGGGCGGTATGTTTCACGGGGGGGCGGGTTACTGGAGCCTGGAGGGAAAAATTGGCTAGAGAGGGTACTTATCATATAAAAGGGTGGCACGCTATGGGTAGGGGCGGCAAGGTAAGAGTAGAACTGGGACTAAAAGCCAGACTAAGGCTCATTTCTGCCTTCATTTCTGCCTCATCTGTGGCGGTCAATTATTACCAAAACAATTATTACCAAAACCCATGTCGGGTGGGCGGGCGCCACTTTGGATTTGAAGCACTTTGGGGGAGGGAGGGGGTAGGCCCGCTGCCACTGGCAGCGGAACTGGGGGGACCGGGGTATGGTGCCCCTCTTAAATCATGAATTTTAACACTAACCCTATGGCGTTGACTGGAAAGAAATGGGTTGAAAAGTTAATGATGCCCCTGTTAAATTCAAACATTTCAACGTCATTGCCCGCTGCCCCTCCTTAGTGCGCCACTGGATCTATCGCTTAAAAGGTCCACTCATAGGATGTCGGTGGGTTTGTAAAAATTTATCACAAAACGGGCCTGCTGGGATATATAAAATTTTCTTCAGGATTTTTTTATAGCGATTACCTACGGGCAGGTACGAGCCATGACCTCTCCATTGGAAACATGGGAAAATGGCTTATCACGCGCCCCACTGGGGCAGGGGCGAAATTCCCTCCCTCCTGGTTTTCCCTAGATAACGTAAAAACGAAGAAACGCAGAGCAACGATACCTACAGTATCTTATCCCCGCTCAATTTTACGCATCTTACCAAATTTGCAAGGTAAGGTAAGGTCATGTCAGGTCAAGGAGTTATTCAAGGTCAAGTGACCCAACCTCAAAACCTACAATCACTAGTTTGAAACAGCGCCTATAGAACATCTGCCAACCGACCGATCGGTTTGAAACTTTCACAATATGATAAGGACGTTAGGGTATACAAATATGCTATCCCGGAATTTTGATATTGTTGACCTAAGGTGGGGTCAATGTTTTGGTCATAAGTCTACGGTGAAAAATTGAAAGCGCTCGTTTTCAGTTTTTACTGGAAAGATAAAGATGAAAATTCTCACACCATGTATTCTTACCACAATCTTGACCTTGAGTTTTTCACCATCTGACCTCTCAAATGTCATGTCAGGTCACAGGAGCATATAATGATTGTTTTGCCAATAACTTATCACTCAATTAAGATAAAGACCTTATTTTGCTTCCATTGTGCTTATATTGTCAAGGGAGTCGACTGATATGCAGCATGACCATGCCAGGTCACCCTGTGCCCCTGCCCTGTCTTGAGGTCAGGTCATTTTCATAATTTGACCTAGCAAGGCCATATTATACATCATTCGATTTGCCACGATGAGAGGAATCCAATGATGTATATATATATATATATATATATATATATATATTATATATAGCTCCACTGAGTAAATATCTAGAGGTGGAAACGTACACTGCCCTATTGTAAGTCCATGTTACATTCTTTGACGTATGCTAACCTCATTATTGACCTGGCATAAGAATGCTTCCTATAATTTCCCTTTGTCTTGTCAAGAGCTTTCTAACGCCGTCCATATTTTTTCTTAAGTTTTCCTGAAAAATGAGATAAGGAGGGGGGCGAAATTCGCCCCCCAGCGGGGCGCGTCGTGCCAGGGACCCCAGCGGGACGCGTGTTAAATTGAATAACATGGCAATGGACAGCTGTACCTACAGCGTTTATTTAAGCCTCGCCCCACCGGGGGGAGGGGGCATCGATGGCCCCCCAAAGGTTTTCGGGATACCAGAAAAACGACGCGGCTCAGCGCCGCGGTTGAGAACTCTATTTCTTACCTCATTATTTTCCCACCATACCTGAATTTTTCTACCCCGGGTCACTCAAGGTGAGGTCACTAGACGAGGCCAACCAAGGTCACTTCACTTCAACTTGGAGCTCTATAGGAGCTACATTTCTGGTTTCGATCGATTTGAAACTTCCTACACATCCATGACCCCTCCCAGGGTCTGCAAGGTGTATATCCGGGAATTTTAGATTTCATGACCTGAGGTCAGGTCAAGAGGTGACCTCTCCCATTGAAAAAGCATGGGGAAAAGCTGCCTTATGATCTAAAAGTCACAAAAACGATTTTAAGTGCTCAGCCTGCTCAGAAAAGCATTCTTGGACACCTTTTTACGGATCCCAGGGCCATATTTTTCCTTTGACATCTCCCAAAGTCATCCAAGGTCACCAGGGATCAAAAGCAGTATTTTGACCATCACTTTTGACCTAATTAAGCTAGAGCGCTGAATCAAACATCATCGTGTATGTCTCGTCACTGGGTTTCATTTAATATACGGCAAGGTCACTTTATGACGTTTCTTGACCTCAGGTCATATTTGGTCACGAGGTAACCTCTGGAGATTAAACCACTGGCGGGAGGTCATGACGTTCTTCAGCGGAAAAATTTCTGGCATTTTCGTATCAAATGCTTCTTACCAAATCTCAATAGCTCTAATGGCATACGAGGTTAGGCAACGTTAACTTAAGCATTGCATATTTGAGTAAAAATAGTCTATCGTGACCTGTCTTGACCTCTGGAGGTCCAACCATTGACCTGAGTAATTTTTTAGTAATTTCTTACTAAATTCATGCGAGCCTTCAAATGGACTTTGCAAATGTGCGCTAGACCCCATAATTTTTTGGAGTTAGAGGGAGGGCCATCGATGAACCCCGGTGGGTGGGAAGGTGGCGCCGGACCCCGGTGGGGCGCGGGTTAAGACAGGCATTGACGGTGGTGGGTCACCCACTCCCCTCATGTTTTTACAGATATCATAAAAACGGCGGCGCGTATCGTCGCCGTATTTGGCTATACCTTTTCTCTGATCCTTTTTACAACTTGTGTCAAAATTTTAAGGTTAGGTCGTCTCAGGTCAGGTCCCCAGTACAGGTCAAGTGACCGGACCTCAAAAGAAGTTTAACATGGCATAAGTCAGAGCAGGTTGAGTGTATCCGATTGAAACTCATCACATAATGGGCCCACCGAGTTCTCTAAAATACACTCAGGTATTTTTATATCCATGATCAAAGGTCAGGTACGAGCCATGACCTCTCCACTGGAGGAGACCTGGTATACCTCCATGAATCTTCGGAAACTATGAGCCTTAGGAAAAATCCTTTTGGGAATGGGTGTGGGGGCACTGGGTGCTATGGTGATCTACCTAGGTATGTATGTATGTAGACTGTATGTACATCATACAAAGCTTTTATCGAACTAGGTAAAAATTTTCAAGGTCAAACGAGGTCATAACGGAGGTATATAAGTCGTGCTGGGAATCTATTGGAAAATGTAGTAATGACACGGAAGCTTGGGCATATGCTTAAGCCAAACCAGATCATAGGCGGATCCAGGATTTCCTAATTGGGGGAGGGGCACCATCCGGACCAGAGGGGTGCCATTTTGGCCCGGTAAAGCCAACCAGGTGGGCGCGAAATCCTATCGGTGGGGACTGATTTTCGCATCCTGGGATAAGACGGGGGGTGGAATGCGACCTTTCAAAGGGGGCGCCACCGACATTTCAGGAAGGCACCGTGAATACCCTCTTTTCTTCCCCTGGATTCTGCCAATGGACCAGGCTCATCAAGGGAAAGTAGAAATTAAATTCATTTAAATTCTGGGGTTAACATCTTTCAAGGTCATTGGCCTATGACGTCATCATATGGCATACTCCCTATATTGTACACTATAATTAGCACTGTAGCAACCGTTGGACGGGAAAAAGAGGATTGATTGCCTTTTACCATGACCTATGACCTTGACCTTTTACATTGGGTTGCCTAAACTATGACGCAATAGCAAAACACACGTCAGACAGAGCAAAGTGATTTAACCGGAGCCTTTGGGATCATTGACCTTCATGACCTTGATCTTTACATTGGTTTTCCTTAACTAAGACGTCATAACATAAGTATACGTCAGTCTGGGCTGTGCGATTTGACCGGAGCCTCTGGGTGCAATGACCTTGAAAGTGCTGGTATGACCTTGACTTATTGCCTTTGATCGTGACCTTGACCTTTATGTGAGTTATCTTGACATATCATCCCGTTGTTATGGCGTTATGGCGTCACCACTCGGTCTCCAATGCAAATAAACTGGTCCGACCACGCGATTGTGGTGATCTGAAAATATACAACTGACTTCGAAAGCCTATCAATAAAAATATGAGCCTATTTTCCAAACTTTCTCACGTGCCGTTGGACTCTCCAGAATGTATTGTTTTTCGTCTACAAGTATGTACATGTATTGTTTTTCGCCGCGTATTGTTTTTCGTCTACAAGCAGTTCTCCGGCTACCTCAAAACAATACGTGGTGGAAGGGGGCGGGGCTCCGAGGCCCCTTCAAGTATGCGTGTTAATGGCATTGGACTTATTTAATCCTTGCAGTTTTAATGATATGTATTGTGGCCTAATTCAACCTTGATCTGGCCCTAGGTTTGATAGAATCCTAAATTTGACTTATCAGGGTTATATTGTATATCATTTGATTCGGCTTGCTGCGAGGATTCCAAGTGTTTATTTTTTCTGCTCCATCTCCACTGGCTCCAAATGTAATGAGTAATGACTGTAAAGCCGATACCTATTTCCATCTTATTTTTTATGGTGGCATGCCTTGATTTCTAGTTACCTAATAATTTTTCCAAAAGTTTGTTTGAATATTTTCGACAGAGATTTAGATGGGCTGTCCAACACCGTTTACCGTATGTTCGTTACCTTAGGAGGGAGGGTACCACTCGTCAAAGCGAATTTGCTGGAGGCAGAGACGAATGCAGGGGGGGGCAGGACAGACACTTATCACTTTCCTCAACTATCTACACTCGGCACCCCTGACAGGATGATGGCGCCCCATAAAGTGTTGCATCCCATTTCTCCCCCAGGGGCGCAACTTTATGTTTTCGATTGGGGGGCACCCGGCTCCGAAAGGGGGCCCGTACATGATGGGGGGCCCGTATTTGTTTAAAATGAAAATGTGACCGAAAAAACGTATTTTCGACCGTTTTTTTGTCGAAAACTGACTGCAAAGGTTAGATAACAATTTTTAGCGCGCTATTCGTCACTGTTCCTGATTTGCACTATTTAGCCCAAAAAGCAGTCAGAAGACCCAATCTTTTGAACGAGCTGCCAAACTATGTAAGGATATTGGACAAGTAGGTGTCTACTTACCGTCTTTGTTGTCCACGTGGATGCTCTCCTCCGGAGGTACGACGGGATCAGCCCCGGACGACGCAGGAGGGATGGATGCTGGAGGGTCTTTTAGCAAACGGGATCCGGCTGATGACCTGGCCGAGGAAGGCAATGATCAAGAAAAGAAGGATTGGAATTACAACCTTACTTTACCGTTTTGCTGGAAACTATACACATTGCACTTTTCCGAGTTAGTTTTAAATTGGGGTTTTTAATTTTTGCGGTCGATAAATGAACGTAGCTTGCAAAGTACCAAAAATAGTAGTGATATGAACTACTTTAAGTGGACGCGTACGTTGCTAGAGATTAAATGCAAATATGATCGGGTCATGTTATAACCAGTTTGCAAAATTAGCAAGACGATTCTAGATTCATAGTTTACCTGAAAAATGTACAAAATTTGGGGTAGTTTTGCCAGAGCAGCCCCTCGGTATTGAATGTTCTTTGTTTTACGCTTTTGTGCACCCGACTTATGTTTTTACTGTCCAACCATTTTAACATTCACACCTGGAACGAAATCGCATTATCGCGAATAATTTGATACAAATGGACGGTAGAGATCGAAGTGCGAAATTCCTTTATCAGCGGGGAAATCGAACCTACTGATATTTATGTTACATGATCAAGACACCTTTTCTGATCCGTTCACCTTGCCAGTTCATGGCATTGTACAACACTGGGTACCGGTCAAGGG
>JAOTON010001125.1:0-129151 GCA_034440635.1 Lepas anatifera
AGATCGTTTTTGACCACTGCGGCAGTAATAGCCTTATGTCGAACGCCGCAAACATAGCGATTGCTTGTAATCGGTTGCTGGTAATCATATGGCATTGTGTCTTTACGAAATTTTCATCGTGAAAGCGTCAAAATATAAGCACACTAATAATGCGCCCACCCAGGGGGTGGGCAACCGGCCTCCTCAGGCCTGCCAGGTAGTAAAAACACCTTCGTGCAGCGCCACCGTACTCCATGTACCCTTAACACAACATTTTGCAACTTCTGAAAACATAATTTAGGTCAACTGGGGAGGTGGTAGGTACTGTAAATACTGAAGGCCAGCTGGCAACTGACTGGTGAGGGGGTGACCTGAGGTAGACGGTCGTCGTTATGCCTTGTGGAACTTTCAACTTTGGTTCATTGATTAACACTTCATCGTGGGAGTTGCTTGTTTGAGTGGTGGGGTCGTGTGCCTCCGTAAAAAGTCCCTTGATGACTCTAGTGAGACACCTACTCCTAAAACTGAACTGGCATCAACTTGGACAATATTTATGAAAATAAAAATTGCAGTCATTAAAAGTGAAAGAAAGGGATCCATTGTTTCGAGGGAGACGAGGGCAAATGAACTTATTAATAATTGACGCTTCAGCCTTAAAACGAAAATTTAAAGAAGATGTCGCGGCTTCTCCATAATTGAAACAAGTATAACTTAATCCGGCGGGCACCACTAACTCACACAATTACATCGTTCCTGGAGATGGAAAAATAATATCGATACAAGGTAGACCCAGTGCAGCACAGCATACGTTTGAGAGGATTCATGCAATGTGGTCGTCTGAAAGCCGTTCATTCCCAAAAAGTGTCGAAACTGCTCATATATGAAAAAAATGTCCTGAAATTGTAACGCATCTGACTTGGTCACTTGAACAGGTTGCTCATGATATTTACAAGGTGATCATTTCATAGCTGACACGGATCCCAGAATCCCAGATGAATAATGACACAGTGCACTGGGAGTGATGCTGCCAAAACAGCCAGTTATAACCACTACCGAATATGTTACGTACAATCGCTTGGTCGTGTCACCTTGAGTTTGCTCGAGGTCACAGTATTTTTACAGGAACTAAGTGGAGACCTAAATTTTGTGGCACAACAGGTGACAGAGGAGAGCCGTAGAAAGAAACGTTCAGCACCATTGGAACAAATCTCTCTGTTGGAGCCCAAACGGATTATGTATCTTATAACATTGCCTAGTCAAATGTCAAAACTACACCTGCTTTGACCTAGAGCCAGGCCTAGGTCTGTATGGTAAAAAGAATATTAATCAAACTGCAGAGGCAAGTCAGACACGACAACGTTTAATTAAAACGTCCATCGCAATTCTCGACAATTCTCAATTCCTCTCAAGTTATCAAAATTTACCAATTACTCGCAGTATGCATTTCTGCACAGCTGGAAAAGATCACGACCTCTGACCCTGCTCCCGGTTATCGACATAGAAATTGCCTGCTACGAAAATTATCAAAGTGCTCGGTGACCTTACTATGTAATGTGAATCTAACGACGATAGGCTAGATTTGATATTATTGATGCACCTCCCAAACTTTTTTCGAGGTATAGGTCTCTTGACCTGCTGGCCGTCTGACCTAGTATAACCGAGACATAAAATTTCGCCAGAAGCTGCAAAAATTTCGAGTTAGGAGCTACATGAAGTACGTGTGGCGCTGCGCGAAGGTCTTTTTTTACTACCTGTGGAAACCCTGAAGAGGCCGGTTGCCGCACCCCCTGTGTGTGGGGCGCGTGTTAATTCTCACTATATTTTGACACTTTCACGATGGAAAATTTCTGTAAAAGACAATGCCGTATGATTGCGAAGCAACCGATTACAAAAGCAATCGCTTTGTTTGCGGCAGTTAAACATAAGGCTGTACTACCGCAGTGGTCAAAACCGTCTGGCATACCTTACCTTAGGTGCTAAAAAATTTGGAACTTAAGTAGCAAAACGCATTTTTTTCTATCGAAAGATATTTGATGAAGCAAAATTTTGAGGTGTCTAAAAGGTCAATTTCAATGTCGAAAAGGTCAAGCTAGGTCATCTAAGGAAAGGTCAAACGAATTAAAAGTCAAAATTTTTAAAATTTAAATATTTTTCTTCAAAATAATGCATGGTTCAAGACGAGTTCAATGATATACAAAACTTGTTAATCGGGCAATGCGTTGTTGAGTTATGAAGCATCAAAGATGAGTCTACAAGGTGACCTCCCGAAAATGCCTCGGGCTATAACTCGGTCATCGTTGGTCGGAGGGGGCTAAGATTCTCACAGGCGTGTTTCTGGCCCAAAACTACCCCGGAGACAAAGTTTCAGATTTTTTCTAGATATGGTGGTGTCAAGCCTTGGTCGATCTGTCCTGGAATGCCCCCTTTACCACTGCAAATGGCTTTGTGTTTCAAAGACTCCTCTGGAACTTTAGTCTCAAACTTGCAACTGAAAAACAAACTGCATTTCACCTGGGTTAATGCAATACTTCCTCCTCTCTTTGTGTGTCAATACAGCGGCCAATAGTCGCTGCACTAAGCCATGTAGACACAGTTTATCACGCGTGTTTCCATAGGCGGATCCAGGGGCAAGGGGGCACGTGCCCCCTCATCGACCCTCGGCACCCCCTGAAAGATTGATGGCGCCCCCTAAAATGTCGCTTCCCACCCCCCCACAGGATACGAAAGTCGGCGCCCACCGATAGGTTTTGTCGGTCATAAGTGGCGCCCCTGGTCCGGATGACGCCCCCGGGAAGGTGCCCCTCCGATCGGTAATCCTGGATCCGCCTATGCGTGTTTCAATTTCTCTATGCCAATGTCCGATTATTTCCAATTCAGAGGATGACAGAGACACTGTCAGCACTTTGGTCTGCCAATAACCCGTCTAAACGCAGATTCTGCAACCAGGTGATGGCGGTGCCAGAAAACAAGCATGCGTTTTCGTTTGTAGTTATTTTGTTTTGATTTGCTTTTTGTTTTTGGCCTACACTTCAAGTCATTGAGCACGGCAGCCCCGCTTTATGGCTTTTTATTACGTTCTGCACTTGACACAACAATAAAACGTCTCCATTCTAAATCAAGCAAAGAGGCATGCCACTCCATTAAGTGACACTGGCACCGCTATGGAATGAAATATGTGAGTACGGAGTATGGAAAAGGGCATGGAGTACTGCTTACTGTAACATCATAGTTAAATTGCATGTTTTGTTCAAATACTAAAATGAAAACATTGACCAAAATAAGTTTATTTTTCAAGCTGTATGCTGTCTATGATATTCATCACACCAAGTCTTGTACGACCGTTAAAATATCCAACTTAATAGAAAATACAGCATTCACATCACAGCTCAACTCTCAGAGACCAGACTGAGCCTGGCGGCTGCCAGAGGTGCTCGGACACCCGAGGCGGGCGCGCCGCGCGCGAGACGACGACCAGCACGGGGGAGGGGAGGGGCAGGAGAGAGGTGAAAACAAGAGCTGTGTTCATACCACGGTCTGGAAGATAACAGTCTGCTCTATCATAATGAAATTTTGCACTTTCTTGCGTCTGTTCTCAGTATCATGGTGTGATTGACTTAATCAGGTATATTCTATTGCATTAAACGTTAGTGTCGATCACCGAAGGGAGACCACCCGCATATTGTTCTGTCTCTGGCAAACATCCCGACAGCAGTACGTCTATCTCTATCCTCTATGATAATTTTAAAATATTCAGAGAATGGCAGAAATAATGAAGACCCTCGGTCTGTCGACGCCAAGTCTAAAGGCACATTCCTAGGCTGGGTGACGTCGATGGTGGACAAACAAGCACGCGCTTTCCTTCACGGTACATATACAAAGTAAGAAGGACCAGTCTTTAAAACCAGTGGCCTATACAATATTGCATAGTGGTATGGCTTACGGTAATACAGTGCACATGACTTATATATGTCATACCCATTTACAGCCCGACTTGAAGAGGAAGCAGCAGACGAAGATTAGTCCATTAGTAATCACCACCTCATGAATGTCCGAGCAAGTTGAAATAACACTGAACAAAACCGAGATGGCAGTTACAGAACAGACTTTTGGGTAGTCGTTGATATCTTCCTGAGCTTCTAGAATTACAAAATGGCACCTGTTTTACCGATCGAGGACACGAGACGGATCATACAACGGAAGAGGTTAAAAGGGCAAGAGCACGTCCCCCATCCCCTTTTTGGAGGGGTCTGACGCTTGAATGGTCAATCTTGGATTGGCCAGGTCTTAAAAAAAAACACTTCTAATCGAGAATCGACCAGTTACGGAGAGGCAACTCACTATTGAAGCCAGTACTGTTTTGTACTGTTTGTTTCAACACTTACAGTTTTTACAGTTACAGTTTTTAAAACAATATTTTACGTCAACTTTATCTGTCTCTGAAACCCGAACGAAGCCGTGTCCCACAAGAAGTCTTGAAGCGTTCTTGCATATGTTGTGCAATATGTAAGAAGATGCCAGGTCGGTTGACCCCATAATTGGAGTCCTCGTTGAATCCTAGGTTAAAGGCAATTGGATCTAATACATCACAGCACGAACTTGATTTTTGGTACATGTTGAACTTTACCTTAGGAACGGGATGAGCTAGAAGATCGAAATAAAGACCAGTTTTTTATTTAAAGATTGAACGCCGGAGCGTCTCAGGGGAACCGATCCTGAACATTCACTGCCACTGTATGCTCCTGAGCAGCGAACCGGAGCCCAACGCTCTACCAACTGAGCTACCGAGGCGGCAAACATTTGGAATATTTCCATCAAGAGCTTTCACACTATATATAATTTATGTTCACTCAGCATGGTGTAGCTAATATATTTCTCGTGATTGCAAAAAGAGAATTGCCGTTTAGTTCATCATGTGTTCCCCTCAACAACGGGGAAGATCGTCGTTCATCCCACTCTGCTGCAATACCCAGATCGACCACCGGCCTGCCCATCGATCCCTGAAGTGAATGACGGATGATTTGGTTGAAGTTCATTGTGCCCAGTATCAAGTGAAGGTAAATGGACTTTTGGCGAAGAAGATGAAGACGGTTTCTGCACAGAATCACACCGCACAGCAGGCATTAGACAGCGAGAAGCTATCCCACTAGGCATACCAGGTGAAATTATTCAAGGATGGATGTATTCAGGTTTGTTTTGAGCTGCAAACCATTTACGTAGGACACACTGCAATAACGATTCAGTGTATCGCCATTCGGGTGGGATCAGTGACCCAAAATAGGTTTTGCACTAGGGTGTCGAGTGGAAAATTAACCCGCGCGGGGCTGGGGTCTCCAGCCGAACGCGCGGGGCTGGGGGTGTAAATTTTACCCCCCTGTTATCTCCCGAACTAATGGTCCGATTTGGAAAATTCAAACGCCAATCAAAAGATCTCATCACGAACAACTAAAAACATGTACTTAATTTAAAGTTTGAGGTCAAGGTCAAGGTCAAACTGAGGTCAGCTGTCAAAGGCGTGGTTTTTGAGGTTGCAATGCTACGGAGGTCAGGCAATGGAAGCTATGAGCTTCATACTTCATGGAAAGCCTTCACTTGAATGCAACAAGGTGCTTTGAGACCGTTAGGCTGGTGGCATGACCGGGTCAGGTCAAGATGAGGTCACTAAAGGTCACCATATTTTTGTATCCAAATGTGGTCATGCGATATATGTTTTTGAGCCATTTTGCATGCAGAATTCAGCTATGATGTTTAGAGAATCATATCTGAAATACTCTGGTCTCAATTGCACAGCTGGGGTCAAGGTAGGTCATCAGAGGTCAACATTTTAAGTTCATACTTTTTGCCAAATGACACATGATTTTGGACCTGTTTTGTCTCAGGAACACTATAAAAGTAGTGTAAAGCCTGTACGAGGTCATCCTGGGTCATCCTGGGTCACTATAATTCACTAAATAAAGACAGTATTGATCAGCCCTAAAAATCAGAGCGTGAGTCGCTGAGCTTTCGCAGCTCTCCAGGCTAAAGTTATAAAGCTAGAGACTCAACATTTGTCATGCATATGCACTGTATGGTGTTTTACCACATAAATTCCGGTTTTTGAAAAATTTTGAAACTTTTGGAAATTTTGTAACTTTCCAAAAAAAATATTTTTAAAAATATTTTTTTTCCAAAACCAAAATTTTGAAAATCCGAGATAGCCATTTTGAAGACCACAATAATGCCTATCGTTTGATGCAAGAAAATTGGAAATCGGTTCAGAACTGTAGCTTCAGCAGCTCTGTAAACATTGCGCGATTTTGGTACAAAAATCGCCTGTAGTGACGTCACATTTTTGCTTATTTCTCGAAAAGTTTTCAACCGATTTTATTTTTATTTAGCAGAAATGTGTAAAATTTATGTAAAAAAGGTACTGAAAATTTGGCGGCGCTGCGCGCCGCCGTTTTTGAGATATCGCAAAAATTCGCGAGGGGGGGTAAAATTTACCCCCCAGCCCCGCGCGGGTTAAGCTCGGAATGTATGACAAGTGAGTGGAAAATTCTCCTCAAAATGTATGACGGAGTAAAAATTTTCCAATTTGGGTACTCAGGTGGTAAACTCTCAGAGCCCTTGTTTGAACTGAGGGATGGATATTTCCTTTAATTTTCTCAAAGTAAATATTTTTAAATCGTCCCCAAACAGAATTGTTTGACCATTACCATGTGAAAAATTTGGGTTAAGCAGGTAAATCTTTATCAACTGAAACCCCCGGATACAGTCTCCAATCTTTTTTAAGGAATTGGTGAATTGCCACAAATAAAAACTTTTTGGGGGCCTCTGAGACAACCTTCGGGGGAAAGAACTCTGGGAGCCACCAAGACTAACATTTGTGGGATGAAGATCAACTCTTGGGGGGCTTCCCTAGACCAACTGTTGTGCCCCTCCTCTCCTCTCCCACACGACCAGCTCTAAAGGGCCCCTGAGACGAAATATCGGAGCCCCTCTTAGACCAACTCTGCAGAGGGGGCCTCCGAGACCGGCAGGTGGTGAAAAATGAAAAGGATTTTTTCGTGCAATACCTAGTGCCAAAATTAATTATCTAACCATACACTGTATAGTTTTTCTGTCCGGGACAACGCCCCTCCTATACCTATGCCTATAGTTATCGGAATTTTGGAGGCCACTCCTGACCTCAATCACTGCACTTCGCATACACCTATGCTAGGGCCCAGTAGAGCCTTGGTTTACACTTAACTACACTTAATATACACTGGCCGATACATATATACACTGGCCGTGAATAAACACTAACCCATGATTTTTTTACTTTTTTCTTTTCCCTTGCCCTGTCTTTTTTCTTTTTTTATGATACAAACCACCTGCGCAATTTTTTCTAATTGAGCATACACACTACACCTTATCTGCATTTATTGTTGCCTCGTGTGCTCTTTTTCACCTGTGAGTATGTACGTATATGTGTGTGTGTTCCAAATATATGCATGGATATAACTAACCCAGACGAAACTACAAACTTTCTATCATGGCAATAAACTCTTCCAGACTCTTGCTAAAAGTTTTTTTCTTTATCTGTCAATTCCCCTGCTCCTCTTCACATATCTACTCACCTTTATATGAATAGGTATGCTGCTTTCTATCAATATAATCGAAGCTACAGCCTTCTTTCTGTTGTTTCTTCCTTTCGTCTACAATCAGCCAGGCGCGGCGGGTTGCGACAGCGTCAGATCGACTACTACTTTAAATTTCTGATCGCTTGCCGCTTCTCGGTCGCATGAGCTACATAATTTGCATTTCAAAATTGTTGTAAATTAATTTTCTAAATCCTTATAGACTAGAAAATTATACAACTAAAAGCACACCAAGAGGAAGACTAACAATTTTTTGTCAATAACGAATAAGAAACCGGCCTTTCAAAAAGCCTAAAGATGCCGCTTTTGTTTACTAGATGTAAAGACGGCGATTTGGTAAGTCCACGCCGTAGACCAGCCATACAAAAAAGTGTCGATGTTTGAAGGGTAGGTAACTGGATGCATTCTTGTTGCCCAAAAAAATAATAATTTAATGAAAATGTAGAGTTTCAATGTATTCAAGTACCGGACACTTTCAGTTCAACTTAAATATCAGCGTATTTATGCCTAGGGTGTCGTAGGGTGTCGTGAGTGGATTTGGGTGTCACAGGGCGTGGACGCAGCAATGAAGGGCTGATATGGATAAAAATTATTTTCTTCGCAATAAATGGTCAATTTTCTACCATACAATGCCAAAAAATATGCTGCTTAGCATACAAATTTCAAGATAATTGCTTTTAACAACAAAATGACCAAAAATGGTTTTCACTATTCTCCGTACCAGAAATACAAAAACAACTTTTCAAGGACGTAAGCCTAGAAATAATGTGCACAGATAAACTGCTTTCCAGAAATGTATCTTTCAAAGCGGTCAGCTCATTTTTTTGGCCCCACAAGGCTAGGGTGTCTAATTTTCCACTCACCAATTTTGTGAGTGGTGGAATTTAGTGGCGGTGTTCACCCATTGGAACTTTCTCCGGTGGGGCAGGGGGCACTGAGCGTCTTGCCCGCGCCAGAATTTCGATTCAGTTGTTCCACTGAAATCGGTGGAGATAAGGATGGCAGGTATAATTGGCCAGAAAATAGAAATCGCCAGATTTTCTTTCAGAAAAGCGAAAGAAGCGCATAAGAGCCGAGTTAATTTGGCGATCTTCTAGTCGATTCTGCTACTCTCTTTTTCCAGTGGATGTTGGTAGAGGAGGCAATGGAACTGGCCCTTGTAGTAAGTATTGTTGAGTAAAATTCAATAGTAGTAAGTATTGTTGGAAGTGAGTGGAAAATCCAGCAAAACAAATATAAAAGTGAGTGGAAAATTCTGCTTGAATGGATGCCGTTCTGCACCCAGCACCCCAGGTTTTAGGACACTGGGTGGGATACGCAATATTATCATGCAAAGTAAAGTCGGATCACTAAGCGCTTCTTTAAGCAGAGCGTAACACAGGGTAGAAGTGTGGTGCAATCAATTGAATTATACCGAGCATATCACAGGCTCATTTGCGCGA
Organism: Lepas anatifera; assembly: GCA_034440635.1. Taxonomy (NCBI): domain Eukaryota; kingdom Metazoa; phylum Arthropoda; class Thecostraca; family Lepadidae; genus Lepas; species Lepas anatifera. Next base: position 9,041 of record JAOTON010001125.1, read on the forward strand.
CACAACAATTCGAAACGATTGTTTTGAGAAATCACTAATTAAAATTAAACTCGTAATTTAATAACGAGCCACAGATGATTCATGTGTTCCAAAGGACATCATACTGAGCAAGGCACCCGCAGATGTTTTCCCAGAAAGATTGTGCCGCACAGGCATGGGTAGCGCAGCAGCACGTGCGTCTGAGTGCCCACTTCTTTCCCACACATCAGGCAGATGGCCACGAAGTACGCCTTGCTGCAGCAGTGAGAATAGGTAGGTGTCGGCCGGTGTCCCATCCGGTTGAGGTACTGCTCCAAGCCTGCCCAGCACCCCACTTGAGACTGGCGCACCGTGACTGCGGCGTCACGATCGTGCCGAACGCCGGATGGCAGCGCGTGGTCCCGCATACTAGTTCAGTGCAAGCCGTTAGGCCAGTAGTGCTTCGCCGACCTGGAACTGTTCTCGCAAAAGGTCTTGGGGTCGGCTCCGTCGTCATATTGTGGTAGAGCCCAAGTTTTTTTTTACCAGTGTGTCCACCAGTTAATTCCACGGTAGCCCGCGTTGCGCTGGCATCCACTGTAGCGCTTGCAAGCACTGCATATGTATAGACGCCTCTCATTTGACCGGATAAGAGGTCCCAGGTTCACCCTCCCATGGTAGAGCGTAAGGATAACACACTCCTGTACAGTGCCACAAGAGCGACCTGCGAGTTCAGGCGGGTGCCCATTGACCCATCATTCAGTTGCTTGCGGAGTCCAACGACTAGCTCCAGCGCGATTGTAGGTACTGAGTTCTGCATCGGTACTAGAACAGAGGGGTCCGACAAACAAGGACGCTGGTTTCCCGCGTCTGGAGCACGATTGCCGTTCATCCACCACGGGAAACTTCCACCTCCGCGAAGCCATCCCATGACAGGTTATTGTGTGTTGTGTTGTCCCCTGGGTCCTCTAAGCAGGACCATAGCCCAGAGGCTCCCTGAAACTGAGGTAGCCTCTGGCCAAGGCGGCCACCAGGCCGTCGCCCCACAGCTGCTCGGAGTCGATGTTTATGACTGTGGCCTGCCAGGTGCAGGCGGGTGCCGGCGAGGGACGGACATCGAACAAGCACATACACAGGCGTGTCCGCCTCCTTCCTGCAGACGGCGTATAGCGCCGTTTGGTACCACTTAACGAGGCATTGCGCACAGTCCCGCGAGGGATGCTTGCCGATCCGGTGCAGGTATCGGACTGATTTGCTCCAGTTGCCAGCTCTCAGTCGGTCCACGTCGGCGACTGCATTGCAAACCTCGCCGGGTATGGGGGGCGGCAGTCCACCCCCCCCCATGATTCTTTGAAGAGGACAACCTTCCTCCACTCCTTGTTGACTGATCGCGCGAGGACCTTTGTCACGGTACGGGCGTGCATTTGGACGGTGTTCTGGGGCAGGCCAGAGGTCTTATTCACCATTGTGTCCGCCCTCTCAATGCCAGGCAGGCCGCCATGAGCGGGACCCGCTGCAGGTAGACTTCCTGTCTACCTGCAGCGGAGAGGAATCACCCATATGACCGCTCTCAGGGGTGTCATCTGTGCCACGACACCCCAAGCGAGCATGGAGAGGACGGCTTGGGAGTTCTTGCAGACAATGACCGGGGCCGTGACTGGTTCTCACCCTAGGCGATTGAAGTCAGCTAGTGCGGCTCGCAGTGTGATGAGCTCCGCTCGAGTGCTGGAGCACAGCTGGTGCACGCAACACTGGAATCTACCCGGGCGGAGGATCAGTAGGTTAGTCAATTGTTGTTCAGCGGTCGTGCATCGGACTGAGTACGGAGCTAAGCGGTGGTCGCCCAGTCCTTCATCCAGATCAAAGAGAACGGACTCCCGAGTCAGCCGCAGCTGAGCAGTGACTCCCAACAACTTCTCCACCGCGGTATCAGCCAGGCCGGCCTTGCTCAGGACCTCTTGGCCTAACCCCACCACCCCGAGGTAGAGTACAGGTGTCTTGGGGCTGTCGTGTCCACCGTGACTCGGAGCGGGTCTTCTGCGGGGAGCAATTTTGCTCAGCAAATCACGCACGTGGCCAGGGCGCGACGGCGAGTGGACCGTTGGTAGACCCGCTTCCACCATGTGTGAGCCACAGGGGCCGACAGCAGGAAACCTGTGACCACTCTGGCTGCAACGCGGAGCTCCATCTCAACCAGCTCGACGTGGGAGGGGGATGCCACGGGCAGCCATGCCCGCACGACCAATTCCAGGTCACTTCGCACATAGTCGCTAGCAACGGACCTGAGTTGCTGCTACCGCAGACCCCACGAACGCGCTATGAGTTACGCAGTAGTGCGAGGAGTGGTCTTCTTCACATGATAGGTCGCGACGGTCAGCAGCGAGAAACAATGCAGCGGTGGAGTATGCAAGGGCGCCCTGACATATCCGCTGATTGCTCCTCCGTGACAGGTGTTTCCTTGAAAGCACTTCACTGAAACAAAATTTGCGTAAGCAATTAACAGATATTGTCATTGGGAAGAAAACTGAACTATTTTGACAACATGTCTACTTTAACAAGCGCACGAAAAGGGATCTGAGCCACCTTCGATTTGACGGCGGGGGAGATACCCTCAAATATTGTGCCCAACCCTCAGTTAGACAGAGGCAGACAGAGACAGCCAGGCAAAGAGGCACTAGAGTTTTAGGGTGCATCGGCTGCTAACGCAATGTGTGGGACGTACAGACAGCCACTGACATAGACAGGTAGACAAAGAGAGACGGACGGGCCAAATAGGCATTGCACTTTTAGGGTACACCGGCTGCTAGGGCAATGGGCAGGCAGGCAGGCAGAAACAGACAGAGAGAAACATACAAACATACATTGAAATTTTAAGCCTGTTGGCTGCTAAGGTTATGTGTGGGCCAGCCAGTCAGCCAGCCAGACAGACATACAGATGGACAAAGGCAGTCAAAGGCAGATACCGACAGATATAAATAGATAGACAAAGAAAGACTGTCAGACAGCCAGAGACAGACAGATATGGCTCGACAGATTATACATAAATTTAGAGATAACCAGACAGACAGAAATAAATAGATACAGACAGACAAAAACAGACCAACAGACAAAGACATATAAGCAGAGGGCGCGGTAGTGGAGTGGTCAGCCTAGCTGGCCGGCCCGCAGCCGACCCGGGTTTAAGGCCCCACGGCTCCCCTGAACAAGGAGCAAGCTGGCTAGCGACAAATCCTTCCAAAAGGGAAAGAGTTGGCGACGCCATATGACCCTGGCAGTTGGTGCGTCGATAAGCCCCAAAAATAATATAAAAACATTCAGTCTGACAGACATAGGCAGAGAAAGACAGCCATGCAGAAAGACCGAGACAGATAAATAGAGATACAGACATAAACACCCACACACACACGAGAGAGAGAGAGAGAGAGAGAGAGAGAGAGAGAGAGAGAGAGAGAGAGAGAGAGAGAGAGAGAGAGAGAGAGAGAGAGAGAGAGAGAGAGAGAGAGAGAGAGAGAGAGAGAGAGAGAGAGAGAGAGAGAGAGAGAGAGAGAGAGAGAGAGAGAGAGAGAGAGAGAGAGAGAGAGAGAGAGAGAGAGAGAGAGAGAGAGAGAGAGAGAGAGAGAGAGAGAGAGAGAGAGAGAGAGAGAGAGAGAGAGAGAGAGAGAGAGAGAGAGAGAGAGAGAGAGAGAGAGAGAGAGAGAGAGAGAGAGAGAGAGAGAGAGAGAGAGAGAGAGAGAGAGAGAGAGAGAGAGAGAGAGAGAGAGAGAGAGAGAGAGAGAGAGAGAGAGAGAGAGAGAGAGAGAGAGAGAGAGAGAGAGAGAGAGAGAGAGAGAGAGAGAGAGAGAGAGAGAGAGAGAGAGAGAGAGAGAGAGAGAGAGAGAGAGAGAGAGAGAGAGAGAGAGAGAGAGAGAGAGAGAGAGAGAGAGAGAGAGAGAGAGAGAGAGAAAGAGAGAAAGAGAGAGAGAGAGAGAGAGAGAGAGAGAGAGAGAGAGAGAGAGAGAGAGAGAGAGAGAGAGAGAGAGAGAGAGAGAGAGAGAGAGAGAGAGAGAGAGAGAGAGAGAGAGAGAGAGAGAGAGAGAGAGAGCTGTAAAGGAAGTGACAGCTGGAGCCAGTTCAGTCTGTAATGCTGAGAGGAGGGATGGATTCATCTGCCAAAGGGTATAGCATATCGAACTGGTGCTCAGGATCAAAGCTGGACCTCCTTGACATCAGGGATGCGGAGCCGAGACAATTTTGGACGGCTCCGGCTCCTGTCCGGGGTTATGATTTCGGCTCCGGCTCCGGGTTCAAGTGTCCTAACGGCTCCGGCTCCGGCTCCGGGCAAAATAGTCGGCTCCGACCGGCTCCGGCTCCGGCAATGGCAATGTTCCTATATCCAAAATGTGATCGAAACGTTCTCAAGGGCGTGAAAGTCCATCAGATACAAAGTGACTATGTATTTGTACGAATGAAAAATGGCGACTGGATGAACGAACGCTCTTGACCAGATGCCAAAGGCCAGTGAACCTCAAAACTGGACCAACCTACACTGCAGTGCAGTCGTATGGCAAACTGCACTGTACTGTTATGGCAAACAGAAATATGGGTCAGACATGCCCGCAAACCCACATAGAAAATTAAAGATACAACGATCAAGTAAAGCTTGGACAGCCCGCAAAGAAAAACTTCGATGAGCTAACAGCAGGGTCGTTAAAAAATATTTTTTTACTTTCAGATTCGAACCCACTTTTTTCCCATTATATATTCAATTCTGATTTCAATGAGCCACATTCCAAGCATCTACGACAGCGGGAAAGATCGCCTCAAAACGGTTAAAGATTTCATGTTTCTGGCGCAATTGGCCCTCCGGCGTTGCAGTTTCCCCTTGTTAAATTGGGATGAAAGGGGTGCATAACCTACCAGTAAAGACAGCCTGGCATGTGCGTGCGTATAAGAGCGGTAGATGGAATTTAACATGCAGGCATCTACTTGTCAGATGTATTTGCAGCGCAATACAAATACATGTTATTCCACAAAAGACCTGAAATTAAACGATTCCGCACCCTAGATCTAAATCCCGACAGAACAGGAATGCCTTCCGGAGGCGAACCTTTCTCTAGTAACTATCGCTAGAGAACGTCGTGAGGCAGATGCTTCTGCCTATTCTCCTGCAAACTATTTAAGAGCTCTGGTACTGATAAAAGAAGATCCTGTTTCATATTTTTACCCTTTAGGTGGCTCACGAAATCCCCCACCAGCTTCACACCACGTTCTGTGGGACCATTCACGACAGTAAGTTCTGGAATACCTCGAAACAGGGGAAGCCATACCAGTCACCAGCTTCTCAACGGAGCCATTTCATGTTAGAATCTTTCAGATTCAGGCGCTCGAATACCATCCAGCTTTCAGGAATGAGAAATTGGGAGAGGCTTGGTATCGAGCCGAGCTCTTCATAGCCTCTGTCGGAAACTTTAGCCTACCTAACTGAAAGGTGGATGGTTTTGCTGTTTAGGCCAGGTACTGTATCACTGCCTTTTTACCTTCAGCATTGTGATTCTTATTTACGAAGCAGATTATAACTTTCTGGTCACAAATAACAGTTGCGTTTGCACATTGACTTCAGCGCCTCTACACAATACCGGAGTATTATCTCGAATTGCGCAAGCTGGTTTACGTGTGGCTGTCAGGAGAGGTTGTCTCCAACAAATGTCTGTTTAGAAGACCCGGAGCTCACCAGCGAGCCATTTTATGGAATATACGACATTTATGGCATGAAGTGCGTGCTATTACTGTGTCAGATTCCGTTCATCATTCCAGAAGATACTTAAAGACAGAATATTATAATTTTTGGAGTTTAACAACGCATCAACTGCTCAGGTCATATGGCATCAGAGGAGAGAGGGAAGGAATTAGCTCGGGCTAGAGCAGGGCGCCAGATTCTGCCTCTGGGTGGGCTCAAACCCACGACACCCAGCATATAATGAATGTCATTGGCCAAGCCGAGCGCAAGCGCTAACCGACTGAGCCACTCAGACTCCGAAATAGTTAGCGGCTTTCCTCATAAGTGGTTCTAAACCATGCATTTGGGTTCCTCCGTCGCGGATAGTCAGCTTTAGAGCCTTCTATGAGCCTCAAAGCTATCCATAAAATGCAATGCAGTGCTTTCATTAAGTTAATATAGAAATCGCCCTGAATGTGCTGAAGTCAATTTGTCATCAGCTGTGGTATCTGTGCACAGAAAGTTATATTCTGTCGCGCTGGTGAGAACCACCATCGTGGAGGTAAGGAGCCAGTCGCACAACAATTGGCCAAAACAGCAAACGATTCACATTTGACTAGGGCAGGCTTAAGTTTCCGATAGAGGCTATGAAGAGCTATGTAAATGGTCGGTACTAAGCCTCAGCCAGCTTGTTACTCCTGACAGCTGGCTGGTATTCGATTGCCTGAATCTGAAATATTCTGACCAGAAATGGCTCCGTTGAGAAGCTGGTATAGCTTCCCCTGGTTCAAGGTATTCCAGAACTTACTGTCGTGAACGGTCCCACAGAACGTGGTGTGAAGCTGGTGGAAGATTTCGTGAGCCACCGAAAGGGTAAAAATATGAAACAGGATCTTCTTTTATCAATACCAGAGCTCTTAAATAGTTCGCAGGAGAATAGGGAGAAGCACCTGCCTCACGACGTTCTCCAGCGATAGTTACTAGACAAAGGTCCGCCTCCGGAAGGCATTCATGTTCTGTCGCGATCTTGAGTACAAGGGTGCTGAATCATTTAATTTCAGGTCTTTTGTGGAATACCATGTATTTGTATTGCGCTACAAATACATCTGACAAGTAAATGCCTGCATGTTAAATCCCATCTACCGCTCTTATACGCACGCACATGCCACGCTGTCTTTACGGGTAGGTTTTGTACCCCTTATATACCAATTTAACAAGGGGAGACTGCAACGCCGGGCGGCCTATCGCGCCCGAAACATGAAATCTTTAACCGTTTTGAGGCGATCTTTCCCGCTGTCGTAGACGCTTGGAATGTGGCTCATTGAAATCAGTATTGAATATATAATGGCAAAAAGTGGGTTCGAGTCTGAAAAGAAAGTTTTTTTGAACGACCCTATGCTAACAGTGTTCAACATAAAAAAACACATCAGATAGGCTGATGGCATAATTCATTTTCGAGAAAAATCGGAACCAACCACCCTACTGCCCAGGGCCCAGCAGCTGGTTCGCTCACTACACCACCCAATCGCGGTTGGAGCGGGGCAGCAACATTGCCTTCAATGTGTCTGATCTTAGTCTGGACCTGAGATCAGTAAGCAGTAGCTTCATCGCGGAGAACAACCTCTCCACGGACACCTGAGTAACTGGTAGCGCGGCCATTACCAGGCTAGTCGGCTGGATGATGGCTGGATATTTATCTAAGATGTCGCATACGGTCGCTCTCTTTAGGCGACCCAGGTTTTTGAAGTCGGCTAGTGCCGCATCGAGTGACGGGGATGCTGTTTTCTGCGCCTTTTGCCCTGGGTTCTCGACAGACCTAGTATAAACTAGGTACTTCTCCGAGTACATGATAGCTCTCCTGGGGGGGAGGTGGGAGCAAAGATTTTATTGCTCGACAGACCTAGTGTAAACACCTTTTTCAAACAATTTCATCGGCCTTTGGGGGCCAGAAGATAGTCTGTCCCCCTTCCAGGGCTTTGGGGGGCATGACAGGAATGGCATCCCCCTGCGTCTGTCAACAGGGGCGGATGCAGGCCGACGGTATGGGATAAATCGTGAAAAACATATGGTTTTTTTAAGAAAATCGCCAAAAATTGGGCAGTTTGGGGGCCAATGCCTTTTTTTGCTCGCCCTTCATGGATCCGCCAGTGTCAGCCAATGCTTTCATTTGTTGCCAATTTCTGCCCCTGCTAAATGGCCTAAATGACATTACCTGCCCGAGAGTGAGACCGTATACGGAACACCCTAGTTGGAATATTTCATTAATCTCGATATTCATAACATATTGAGAAAGTGTAATATTTCAGGTGAATAAAGGTGTTTCCATGCGACATCTCACGAGGTAAAATGTGACCATTTCACGTTTGACTTTTGGTAATTTGAGAGCTCTTTGGGAGCCGGAGCCGGACCCTTTCTGACGGCTCCGGCTCCGGCTCCGATCAAAAGTGTTTCGGCGGCTCCGGCTCCGGGCAGAATGGTCGGCTCCGACCGGCTCCGGCTCCGGCTCCGCATCCCTGCTTGACATAATAACAATAACTGTTGGGACTTATTGACGCACCAACTACCAGGGTTATATGGCATCGCCAACTCTTTCCCCGTTGGAGGGGTTTCTTGGGAGTCAAATTGCTCCTTGCACAAGGAATCTGCCGGGCCTTAAACCCGGGTCGGCCGCGTGGAGCCAGGTTGTTAATCACTATAATACCATGCCCACACCTCCTCGGCATCACAAAACTGGCCATCAAGTACATTGCACTTGCAGTCATACTGGAACTCTGCATCTTAGGCATCAAAACATAGCTAGACAGATTTAGGGTTGCGGGCCAAAGTACTCAAGGAAGAAGTTCATAACGGGAAGAAGTTATGCTTAAAGTAGGTACGTACGCAAAAGTACGTATGGCTTAAGTACGTAGAGATAAAATACGTACCTAATACGCGTCTAAAAATCGTAATGGAAAAGGTTCGTATGGAAAAAGTTTGTACGGGTTAACCTTCGCCCGGGTGGGGGTCTTTTAGACCCCCTCGGGTTTTTCCGAAGTGACCAAAAAACGGCGGCCCGCAGCGCCGCCAAACTTAGTATAGCTGTTCCTTCATCATTTTTACATCTTTCCTGAAAATTTTAGCTCAACGTCATATCAGGTCAGGTCACCAGGCCAAGTGAAGTGACCTCACCTCAAAAAATTCTCAGGACTGCATAACTAAAAGGAGGTTTAATTGATCAATTCGAAACTCATACCACATAATGGGCTCACCAGGAGCTACAACATATATTCCGGAATTTTTTATATTGGTGACCTAAGGTCATGTGCAGAGCATGACCTCCCCGTTGTAAATACATGGGGAAAATAACGAAATGAGTTTTTTTCTCAATAAGTATGGATTGAATCAACTTCCAACATCGTTTAAGACTTGCTCTTAGCCCATTTCTAAAGTTGATACCCAAAATTTTGACTTGTGACCTTTGAAAGGTCACGTTGGGTCAAATAAGCATTTTTTGGTGTTTTACTGTATACATTTTTAGTAAACAAAGATATAACTTTCATTTTTTCACCAAAGTATTTATATAGTCACTGCAAGTCAAATGATATACATCATGACTATACCAGGGCAAGTTGGGTCAGACCGTTGACCCGGGTCAGGTCAAATGTCAAATTTGACCTGGCATGGTAATATTATATATCATTTGATTTTTATTGATGCGAGGATTGCAATGGTGCATCAGCTATTGCTGCATCTTGCTTGGTTTGGGAGTTATTAGCGAAAAAGGAAACGCCTTTATGCGTGGGTGGCTACGGACATTCCCAAGAACATTTCCAATATTCAGTGACCTGAAGCTCCCTAGGCTTTGACCTGACCCGAAAATCATTGCCACTGCAATGAAAGAGCAGCTCAAGAGCTTTCGAATGGTGTTAAATAAATGTTTCTAGCTATCACAGTTTCTGAGATGTATGAGGTTTCTTTAGTACACCTCATATTAGTGATTTTGACCTATTTTGACCTCTTGTGACCTTGATATTGACTTGACGAGAAAAATGATCTAAGTATTTTCGATATAATTTTTGAAGATCTTTCAATTGCCGTTTTGCGATTTTTTCTAGCTCTTAGTTTTTGAGATCGTGGTGGGTCTTTTTAGACACCCACCAGGGCGAAGGTGGCTCGTACCCGCCACCGGGGCAAGGGTTTAAGTACGTAGGGGTAAAATGTTTGTAATGTAAAAAGTTCGTATGGAAAAAGTTCGTATGGGTTAAAGTACGAAGGGATAAAATGTTCGTAATGTAAGAACTTCGTAAAGAAAAAGTTCGTACGAGTTTAAGTACGTAGGGGGGGGCATTCCACGACATTTCAGCACAGGCCTTACGCCCTTGTCTCCGATTTTCTTAAAAGAATATGAGTATAGGGTAATCGGCAGAGGACACATAGAAAAACTAACGCATAGAGGAACTGAGGTCTGCATGGGACGTTTTTTCAGGCTCCACCCCCTTCTCTCCAGTTTTTTTCTGTTCCAATCCATTCAATCCCTAAAATGTCAGAAAAGTCCGTCCCATTCCGTCTCATTCCATCATTTTCCTTGAAATCTGGCCGAAATTTCGTTCCATTCCACCATGTTCCTAATGAGCCCTAGGAAATTTCTTCCCATTCTTTCCATTTCTGCAAAATCCTATCCCATTGCATTCCATTCCTATTCCATGCAGACCTTGGTGACCAATCCAGCTTGCAAGTGCCAATCTCTACTACATCGTACGATGACATTGGTGGCGCACTAGAACAACAGCTTACGTGAGTTTGGCCTTTCCCGAGTCCTGTCAAATTCTCTCGGCAGAGAAAATTTGCGAGTTTTAATACCAACGGGATCTAAATATCACAGGCTTATTTGTTTCCAAAGAGGAAAAACAGAATCTGAACTAAAAAAATATGTTTCAAAGGGCTCATTTGGTAAACGAAATACGACACTATCACGGGATAACCCATCAAAACGATGGTAATTTCAGAGTTCGTTAAATTTCTAACGAGGAGGTCAGAACTGTCGTGATCGTACGGGAAGAAGTTTTAAGGTATCACGACATGAACGTGTAGTTTTGCTTACGTACTTTTGGCTTACGAGTTTTATGCCCCTACGTTCACTTGCTTACGTATTTTTGCATACGTACTTTTGGCATACGAGTTTTATTTTCTACGTACATATATTTGCTTACGAATTTATGCGCACGAAGTTTATATGTACTTTAGCCATACGAACTTTGGTCCGTAAATGCGAATTTAGTGTGATCAGCCTTTACCTAAATCAATTTCTCATGATTCAAAGAAGGAATACGTAATAGCCTAAATAAATGTTCCCAATTTTTTCATTAAATAAGTAAATAAAAGTTGATTAGGCATAGCGAAGTAAGCCTATTTGGTATCGAAGTTTGTAGTTTTTTAAAGTTTTTAGTTTTGTAAATATGATAAAAAGAGCCTAAACATCTGTAAATGTAAAAAAATGTGTTCGCGATAATAAATGATTAAAATCCTTCAAAAGAGCCTAAAAATGTATTTACTATTTGAAAAAGAGATGGGTTAAAAGCCAAAAAACATTTTTTGGCTTTTTACTTTGATTTATTGGTAATCTCGAAATCATAGGGCAAAATTTGATTTCTCAATTTTTCATGTATTGACAACCTAGTGTGCATGCGTGCCTTATTAAAACCAAACGAGCTATACAAAATTAATCCTAATTATGGGTCCCCTTGGGCTGGGGCCCCTTGAGGTGGGCCCCCTTTAAGGTTGGTCCCCCCCCACTTTTCAAACCGTTCCTATGCCCCTGTGCCACATGCTGGGCAGCAACTGTGTGACACCAGTACAAATATTTTTACAGCCTACAATTTTGCAACTTTGTTTTTCTTTATTATTTTAATAAGCTTTCCCTCAAATCTTTTAAAAAATGTTTGTAAATTTTTTTCCATTGTTCTTTACTGTTGGGGCTGGATCATGCAGTGTAGATGAATATTTGAGGTAACATTCAAAGACAGATTTCTTAATTCAAAGTAGAACCCCACTCAAATTTTAATATGAAAAGAAAATAACCCAGTAGAAAGCTTCCCCTTATCGTTTCTAGATTCCTGTTGGGTTTTCTGGAAAAATTGTTCCAGCAGTTTCCAACCTTGGGAACAAACATTTCCAAATATGGTTTAATGTTCCCATTGTTGGGAACATAGTTATTCTCCAGTGTGCAAAGTATTGCTCTTATGATAAGATCTAGTCTGTGTGAGTGCCCTTGGAGACAGGAGCAAGTGGTGTGAATTTCATGACCTGGTGCGAATTTGTGAGACTGGTGCAAGAGAGGCAACACTGAAAATCAAACAAATAAATAATAAATGGTAATAAAGACACAGGAGAAGCCTGTGAAACCTATCAAACTAATAAGGGAGGTAGCATTTCATCATGTGGGTAAGAATGGGTGCATTTTTCTCCCTGTAATTTGGGGATTGGTGCTAATTTTAAGTGACTGGTAGTGCAAATTTAAGTGATAATTTTAGATGGCTGCAGTGACTCGTCTGGCCTGCTGCCATACTTCGCAAACTGGGTCATTCTTGGGAATGCTGACCAAAATTTCTCCCACTTATGAGGGCCAAAACAAAGATAATTTTGTGCTATCTGTTCTTGTGTGGTGGTTATAGGTACTGTTCTTGTATGATGGTTATAGGCCAGTCTGCAAAGTATGGCAGCAGGCCAGACGAGTCCCACCAACGGCTGGTGGCACTTGTCCCACCTGGTCCTACCTGGTCCCACCAGTGGCACCAGGGTTGGCAGCAGCCGGCAGAAAGTGGTTTAAACCACTGGTTTAAACCGGTTTAAGCCGGCTGGTATAAACCCGGTGGCAAAAAGTGGCAAAAACTATGAAATACTAAACATTAACTGATATTCGCGTTAGATTTGAATTTAAGGGCTTTTTCTGGGGTGAAAACGTATATTACTGTGTATTGGGAGCCTTCAGTTTCCTCTTCTTCCATTTGATCACACAACTTCAATAATCTGTTCATACCAAATGGTCTTTTATGGCTGGAACCAATCCATTGACAGATCCAGGGGGGGAGGGAAGAGGCCAGCCTTATAAAGTCGAAAATAGTATTTTTGCCCCCCCCCATGGCCGGCAGCAAGAAATGTTAGAGGCAGTCAGCTTCCATTCAGGCCGTGTGACAATTTTTATTCACCGACTTTTTATTTATTTATTTAGGGCCGCTCCCAACAGGCACACTTGCCCAATTACAGGAAGTATCGGCGTGGGTGTTTAAGGATCCTCTCCACCGGGTCAGATCGGACACGGAAGACGTTTTCCCGCGGAGGGGATTGAACCCACGTTAATCCATGCTTTCCGATCCGACGACTGGCAACGAAGCCACTAGGCCACCCGGCGCCAAGTGATCAGCTTTTCGCCGATCAGTTTGCCCCGCCCCCAAACGGACCGCCTGAATCCCCAAGTGACCTCACCTTTCTGATATGAAGGGTTTTTACCATGGATGAAGTGTCGTTGCTTCTATTGTTAGTTAAGAACCGGTGCATACATTTTAGATGACGCCAAAGTAAAATACCACATCAGAAATGTAGGTATGCCAATAAAAAGATTTGTTCTCTAATCGCCAGAAATCATATACATATTATTAAATAACAGTTTGGTCCATTCAACCTTATCTTACTTTATATGATTTATTTCAGACATTTTATTCGAAGACAGTAGCCCACCCAAGTGGAAGAGGCAGACGCAGGCACCCATGGAGGGCAGAAATGAGCCTGATCTGGCTTTTAGTACCAGTTCTACTCTCACCTTGCCGTCCCTGCCCCTAACGTGCCGCTCCTGCGTTGAAGCATTCACCCAATATGTGATTCAAGCCGTCCCCATTCCGAAACTGCCGCCTCCTCACCAGGAAAAGAAATCCTGTGCGTGACATGTCGCCCCCCCCATCAGCCTGCCGCCCCCAAAACGATAATCCTGGGTGTGCACCTGCCAAGAGATAAATGTATGGTATAACCGACCACTGGGGGTACAATCCACTAGGTTTGAGAGCTTATTATCAGAAGAGACCAACAAAGTAGCTCGAGGAGACAACTTGTTTGAAAAAGGTGAATGTTTTAACCAGGACAGGTCAGTCAATGCTGATCTTCACTTGATAAGTATAGCTTACAGAAGCTCAAAAGTACTGCTAATAATGCAGTTTCCATGTATTCAGGCTGAAATAATGTCCTTCGCCATAAAAGATCCAGTACACCAGTCACTCAGAGAGGCTTGGGGATCCCCAGCTTGTACCCTTTCTAATGTTCACCATTGTTCGGCATTGAAGAAGACTCAAAATTGTCACCAAATATGACACATAAAATAATAACAGTCTTCGCAATAATATGTCATGCACCTTAAAGGCACTTGCCTTGCCTCCGATGGAGAACTGCATCGGAGGCCCCAACGCATGGGCTGGATTCTTACTGAGCTTGAGCGGCTTGAGTTCCTAGTCAGGAAAACTGTCTTATTAAATCTAGACTGTCACCAGACATCTGAATTAGCCCGTTTAGTTCGGCTGATATTATAGATTATTAACAATTGAACTGAATAAAATGTGGATAGCATGCGATCATATCTGCGTTTACTGCACTAAGCCTTAAGACTAAGACTAGAAAATATAAAATGCTAAATAAGATGATCAGAATACCGGAAATAGGTACAGTGTACCTATCAGCATGATGTTGGTAACAACTATTGGAAAATAAAGTTCAGTTTCCACAAATAACGGCAAATTTGGCCTCCCCGAGTTTGCCAATTTCTGCCGGTTTAAACCAGTAAAAACCGGCTGGCGGCAGAAACCCCTTTCAACTGGCAAAAATACCAACCCTGCACCAGCCATCTAAAATTATCACACCACCAGCCATCTAAAATTCTCACACCACCAGCCCCCAAAAATTCACACCAATCTGCCAAATACCAGGGAGAAAAATTCACCCATTCCTACCCACACAATGCAATGCTACCTCTACCATTACTTAGTTAAGGACTTTTTATAAGGCCCCCTCCTTTATCTTAATAACCATTCAGCCATTATTTGTTTAGCTTAAGTGTCACCTTCCTCGCACCAGTCTCACAAATTCGCACCAGGTTGATAAAATTCACACAACTTGGTCCTGTCTCCCAAGGGCACTCACACCCACGAGGCCTCATGGAAAATACAATTGTTTGCACACTGGGTTATAGGTAGTCTTTCAAATTTGAGCACCCCAATAGTTTTTTTTAAATACACACCCCTAACTGAAGGACAACAAACTAATGCATTAAAGACCAGTAATGGATGGGATACCTCACCAGGATCCAGTCTGCAAAGTATGGCAGCAGGCCAGACGAGTCGCACCAGCCATCTAAAATTCTCGCACCACCAGCCTCAAAAAATTCACACCAATCTGCCACATACCAGGGAGAAAAATGCACCCATTCCTGCCAACACGATGCAATGCTACCTCTATCATTAGTCGATTAGTCAAGGACTTTTTATATGGCCCCCTCCTGTGTCTTAATAACCATTCAACTATTAATTGTTTAGTTTAAGTGTTGCCTTCATTGCACCAGTCTCACAAATTTGTACCAGGTTGAAAACATTCTCACCAGGTTGATAAAATTTGCACCACTCGGTCCTGTCTCCAAGGGCACTTGCACCAACGAGATCTCGTTGAAAATGCCATACTTTGCACACTGGACCAGGATGCCCACCAAAAACAAAACCTTACACCTAGAGTAACCCAAGATAATAAAGTGGGCCTTCAGCCGGGCATGAAATTTCCTTAGCAGTTCCTATTTTGAAAATAATTTGCAGAAAACATTGTTGATATGGCTGTACCTATAGTGAGAATCTAGTTTTTTGTCATTAGTTTCTGAAATATGAGACTGTTGAGAATTAGTGGCTACGTAATCGATAGCTGGGAGCAAAACACACAAACTGAATGTAAAATTATGACTCTGCAAGCTATAGTTCGCAAACACTATAAGAAAAACTTCTGAGCCTAGTGTATACAGATTCAATTGCAGGGGGCTGTACCTTCCCTCCTATCTCAAAATCTATCATCCAGTGTTAAGTAGGAAATACAGCATTACTTCAGCTTAGATTTGAATCAATACTGCTTGAGTAGATATCCATGATGATCTCATATAAAATGCAAACGACAAGCCAAGCCCCAACCATCCTCCCTCCTCTTGTTTTCTTCAACCCACCCTTTTTCTGTAACACTTAAAGCAAGTCACCTTCCCTGTTCCCCCTCCCGTGGCCCGGGTTTGCTAATTTTCCCTCTCACCTTTACATAATTGTGCTGCCGCGGCGGGGGCGTGTGGTGCCGGACTGTCGGAGCTGCCGGAGTCGGTATCCGGCTCCGTGATGGTGCGTCGGTGTGAAGCAATTCCACACAATTCCAAACCATTATCCATCACTAGAAATGCGCTTTCCTGTCAACTGCGCAAGGCTGGAGATATCATCCATGGCGCAGGTTTGTGCGGCAATAAACACTTGGCTCACCGCGCTTAGAAAACTTTACCATGGAAAGAAAAACCTTCGAGAGGCATTATTGATCGTGGGGAAGATTGATCGTGGGGAAAGATTGATCGTGGGGAAGAATTGAACGTGGGGAAGAACTGATCGTGGGGAAAATATGATTTGTGGAACATATGAACGACACCCGTAGTATCGGCGTTTGAGATTGGAGAGGACGTAATCAGGCAAGATATGGGGGTTGGGGATTATACTTATATGGTTTGGGTATTCACTGTCATAATTTAGATGCGTATTTTACCGGTTTTCATGCCCGGGATTCCTCTGCAAAGTGAGGACAAAACAAGGGTAATGAGGTAGCTGGCTTCACACATGTTGCCAGATAACTACAGGTTGATCTGTATGATAAGTGCCACAGTTCAAAAGTTCCAACGGATCAAAACTTCCATTAATTAGAATTGCTACAGGTTAATATATATCATAAGTGCCACTGTTCAAAACTTCATCCAGTGCAATATTCCAAGTACCACAACTGGCGCTGACCACAACTAGTTAGGTTAGGTTAGGTTAGGTTAGGTTAGGTTAGGTTAGGTTAGGTTAGGTTAGGCTAGGCTCAGTTAGGTTAAGTAGGCACACAGCGTATCCACAGCAGCTGATGAAGGCAAAAGTGCCACCAGGAGGTTAGGTGCGCCACAGGCCAGCTTGCTGAGTCGAGAAAAGGTTAGGTCAGGTTTGGTTACATTGTGCTACATGTAGAAATATTAAAAAAATTACCAAAGGTTTTTGAAAAAGTGTCACTCAGCAATGCAAAAAAGCAGTTTTGGCACTAGGAACATTTCAAAGAAGGATGTTTCAGCAATGCCAAAAACAGCTAGACCACTTGGAATATTTCACTGGAGGAAGCTTTGAACAGTGGCACTTACGATCTGGATCAACCTGTGGCGCTTTTGTTTGGAAGGAAGTTTTGATTCATAGGAGCTTTCTGGATCGACCTGTGGTGCTTTTGTTTGAAAGGAAGTTTTGATTCATAGGAGCTTTTGAACTGTGGTACTTATGATGTGGATTTAGCAGCTTGCTGTGATTCTATCTGGCAACATGTGTGAAGCCAGCTACCTAGTTACCAAAACAAGTCCCTGGTGAGGCCTAAATAAATTTGAAAAAGATACGTTTTCCACTTAAAATTGAGAATTTTAGGACACTGAGTTGAGGTGTGTGCAATTTGTCTTGTGTGTGTAATTTACGGTTAGCTCATTCTTATTTTTGGATGTGATAACTCATCGAGGATTTTTGATAGACAAGTTGGAGGCCCGCTTGATAACTAGCTAGAAATCGGTCAAAGCTGTACTTTCTCCTCGGGTGATTCTGTTACCATCTGTATGGGCTCTTGTCACTAGTCTTATTATGGTCTAGTCCAGTACAGTGACAATTCGTTGGTGCGGTGTGGGTACCGTGGGTGTTTTTCGTATGCTCGCAATTTGTTGTCGCTTACAATGGATAAGTTTATGATTGCTAAGGAAACTGTACAAAGGCGCCAGTCCGTCACAGCACCCAGGCTCGCATTGGGCGGTGTGTGATAGATACTTCTGTGTTCTGTAAGATTCATCGGGCGTTCCGTTATGTTGTCATTGCCGCGGCATCTGTCGTCACGTGATGCAGAGCCGCGGGCTATGACGTTTTCCTTGAATTCGTCTCATCATTCCTGCCTGCGCCAGCGGCTTTTAGAGGACGCCGCTCTAGCCAAACGTGTCTTGATTTTGGGGCCGGTCAATGTGGTCAATGTGGTATTAGGCCAACGGAAAAATTTGTGTAGTTAAGCACTGTGGACAGTTTGATATGGGACATCATGTTTTCTTTGGACTTCATCTCCAGTCATTCCCGTCACCAAAGAACGTTTTTGGCCCGACTGGGCTTGTCCAAACGAGACCTTCGGCTGGGACTCTTTCCGAAGTGGAGCTTAGGGACAAACTTCGGGTGAGAGTAAAGCCTCGCCATCTCCGCTTCTACCTATCTGCCAACTGGAAATATCTAAAATTGACAAAAACCGCCAGGTGTTACTCACCCGCGTACTGGAGGGAGCCTCCGAGGCGCCCCTCTTGTGAGCGTGTTAAGTAACGCAACGTTCCCATGTGATTAGCCCAGGATATGTAGGGGAAGACTGCTTGTTGGTTGCATGCACATGACCAGCCAAGAATTGAGTGTGCATTAACAGGGAGATCACCTGGTCGTGTTGCTTTTGCTGAACGAAATTCTACCGGTAATGTGACCTTAAATTGTTGTCGTGTTTTATAGGTCCTTTTGTATGCGAAAACATCGAGGCTAAAAAAACAATTAAGAGCCTTGTGAAAACGATTGCCTGTAAAGCAATTTATACTCTCAAAATAGTTACCAAGACAGGATATGGTAAACTTCCTTGATTTTTAGACTACCAATAGTAGCTCACTGCTGTTGAATCACCAAACTCTCACTGCCAAAAGTGCATCTAAAACACTCGCTTGTCGATTTTCATTGTATTTCTACTTACGTTGCTGCGAAACTGCAACTCAAAATAGAAACTGCTCTCGCACTTCAGACATAAGTACGGAGCTGAGCGCTGGGAGATTTCTGCTGAAAGCGCGCCAGCTGGATGCTTGGCCTATGCTTAATAGGTCATCAGTCGCCCAACAGAGACGTGCTGGGGTGCCATGGAGGCTTCTATAGACTTGCTTCACGCGCTAGGATACCGTGCCTTCGTATTTTGCTCAGGCAATGTAGCCAACATGCCATGCTTCGCACGATGAGGGGTCGAAGAGCGGTACTTAGTGCATTCCCGCGTGGAACGTAGTGCATTCCCGCGTGGGACGTAGTGCATTCCCGCGTGGGACTTGGTGCATTCCTGCGTGGAACATAGTGCATTCCCGCGTGGAACATAGTGCATTCCCGCGTGGAGCGCGGTGCATTCCCGCGTGGGACGTAGTGCATTCAGCGTGGAGCGCGGTGCATTCCCGCGTGGGACGTAGTGCATTCAGCGTGGAGCGCGGTGCACTGCTGCGTGGCTGTTGCCTGCGCGCTTCTGTGGCTGTGCGTTTGCGTGTCCTGTGGAATGCCACCATTCATTTCGCCCGATTCCACGGTGTGTCGATACGGCACACCTCTGGCTAGTTTTCATTCGGAATTGTGCATGCCGCGAGTTGTCCTTGTTTCCGATGCCATCCGGGGAATGCAGGGCTTGCCCGGTGGGCGGTGGTTTTTGGTGATGTGAAAGTCCCTCCACGTGCTGGGTGACACGTCCTGTCCTGGAGAAGCGTCCTGTCGTCATTGTTTGGAGCTAGAGCAGATGTCATCATTCAGAGGCTAACCTGTGTTCAACAGGATAGTCAGCTTGTACAACGCTAAATACAGAGTGCCGTGGTATATATGAATGGTTTGAAACACTTGGTTTGAACATCAGGGTCTGAATGAAGCTACCTGATGTTCGAAACAGCGCTGCTTCATGCTCAGCGACCTATTGCATATTTCACTGCTGAGAACTCGAGAGGAATGTCTAATCGAAATCACTCGAAGAAACGAGGACAGAGTAAACGTGGGCGGATGGTTAAGGCGTAGTTGGGTAATGAGGGCGTTGGCCACCCGAACGCTTTTTGCTCTAATGTAAACATTTTCGAACAAAAGACGTGTATTATCAAACTAGAGCAAAACAACAGCCAGGGGACTGAAAAGATCGTGAGTGGCGTTCTCTTCAGCCCAGAAAATCAGGCTATAGAAATAAAAAAAGGTGTTTGTCAAACATGTGGAAATTGAGAGAGGTAGGTTAGTCGTGGAATATGTTAGTGTGAAAGAAAAAGGCTTAGTCCCAAAAGAGTCCACAGTACTATCAAGCTTAAACTCACAATATTAATACGCGTATTGACGGGGGCGGGTACTCGCTACCCCGTCGGGTTTTTTGGAGATAGAATAATAGCGCCGTACTTTGTATACCTTTTCTCTAATCATTTTACAGCTTAGCCACAATTTTAAGGTTGATTCATCTCAGGTCAGGCTACCAGTGCAGGTCAAGTGACCTCACCTAAAAAAATAGCATGAATCTGAACAACGTGAGTCTATCCAATCAAAACTCATCACGTAACGGGCTCACCGAGGTGTACAATATTCCGGATTTTGTATATCGGTGACCTAAGGTCAGGTATGAGCCATGACTTCTACATTGGAAATCCATGTGAAAATGGTTTGAACTGAACAAATTAGTGATGGATGGTGGTAGAGCGTTTATTTCAACGACATTAGGTTTGCCTCATCCTTGCAATTCTAGTGATATTCATTTTGACCCAATCTAACCTTGACCTGACAGCAGGTCAGGTCAAATCCTATATTTGACCTTATTCGACCTAACAAGTTGATATTATACATCATTGTATCTGGTTTGCTGCGAGGATTCTGATGGTTTATATTGTTTTGCTCTACCTTTACTAGTTCAGACGTAATTACTGAAAATCTTCATTTACATATTATCCCTAAGGAGGCATGCCTTGACCTCTATTAACTTTAAATGTGACCTGACAAAAATGGTTTACATTTTTGTATAGAAAATCGGGTGGACTATCAAACGCCATTTACCGTGCTTTGCTATCTAGCGTGGTTCTCAGGATCTTAGGGGGAGGCGGGTACCCTCCGTCAAAATGAAGGTGGCTCAGACCCCGTCAATGCTCGTGTTGAGGTGGAGGAGTCGTTATTAAGGCTTACCCTCGACCAGCATCGCATCACGACGCAAGGTGTCTCCTATCATCGACAGCGTGATCTTGGTAAAAATTAACTTTACACCAATCGGCCGTTCAACATGTAGTATGCACGAATTGGTCAGATATTTGCTGGAATAGTGGCTTTTCTGTATGTCGTATAGACCTGCTACGATTGGGTGCCAGAGTTGGCCTGGTCTAATGCCGCCGGCGAGGAAAATCCTCTTGTCTGAAATCATGTGTCGCTGGTTGCTTGAATACAGGAGCGTTGGAACTATGGTCAAAGTTGGGGGGGGCAGCGGGAATTTTCAAGTCATTTCTTTCCAGTCAACGCCTATAGGGTTAATGGTTAAGAATCATGAAAGTTGGGGGCAGCTGCCCCCCTGCCCCCCGGTTCCTACGTCCCTGCTTGAATACCTCGTTTCGACCCCTAAAAGTAAGAAAAACACCGCTAAACATCGGGAAACCCCCTAACGCGTTTTAGTCATG
Organism: Lepas anatifera; assembly: GCA_034440635.1. Taxonomy (NCBI): domain Eukaryota; kingdom Metazoa; phylum Arthropoda; class Thecostraca; family Lepadidae; genus Lepas; species Lepas anatifera. The sequence continues at coordinate 30,379 of JAOTON010001125.1, forward strand.
TGTCCGGCTCACTGGTTTGGCTCGTCGTAGTAGAAAAGGCGAGGTAGGTACGCAGCACATCTGAGAAAAGTAGCTACCTCTAAATATTTTCAGCCCTAGGAGCATGTTTTGTTTTTTCCATCCTCCCGCCCCTCCGTTCAGAAATTGTCCTGAATGAGTCCGGAAAAGCACCCTTTTCCATAATCCTGCACCTCTCCTGGGGTAACTCATGGCCTTTTGTGGGAGCCCTTCGGCCTAACGTATGCCGTTTCTTGTTTCTAACGTAAAATCCCCGGTCATCTAACACGTGTTAGAACGGCATTGGCCGCCGTGTTTCTGTGGACAGAACGACATACCACTGACGAGCCCATTTAATTGATTCCATATCTGGCCTCCGACTGGTGCGGGATCCTGAAACTGATTATACCCACGCATGATGTCCTGCTCATCTACAAACCCTCTGCCTCGTGTTTGCCTGAGACATGAAGCTCTCTGACCCTCTTGAGATGGTTTTCTGCTTAAAACACATTCAAGGACTTATTTCCGAGCCAACACCGCAAAAATGAGCTCCACTTATGTAACGCGCTCGTTTTTGTTACCGGGGGCCCCATATATCACGCATTGAGATCACCCTTCGGTCCAGTTGCGAAGAGATCCCGAAGGGTTGTACTACATGGATGAGGTTGTAAAACCCTGTCGGAAACTCAAAATCCGAGGGTCTCCCGACCATTCCCCTCGCTTCCCCGATCTTCATGCAAGTCTTATTCAACGATTCAGCTGAAATTTTGAATACGGCACATCTCGTGTTTGCCGTTCGGTTTAAGGGTTTAGATCAAATAAAAACAAAATTCCTGGTTAGAAAAACACGGACAGTTACATAATCCTCCACCGTGGATGAGTGGTGAGGTCACTGATCGCAGGAGGCGCATTAGTCTATTGGTCACCCAGGCTCTTGAACTCGGCACGAGATATAGCTCGAAGACAACGTTAACATCTTATCGAGCTGCAATATTGACATTAAGCAAAGAAGTCAAGAGGTTGTCAGAAGAAGATCACCAGTGGCGGATCCAGGGGGGCAAAAAGGCAATTGCCCCCCAAACGGAAAGCTCGGGGCAAAACTATGTTTTTGCCCTCCCCCAAAGCGATCGACCTCCTTTTTCCCCGACTCCTTTTTAGCTTGTAAGCAAGATTTTGGTGCTTCAACTCTTAACTTCAAACAGAATTAGAGAAGTTAAGTGTAAATATTGGGGCTCGGATTGGAAAAATATGTCTTGAGCCAATATTTTTCACCCCGTGACGTTTTTTTGTTTTTTACTTTGGTTTGCCCTCCCAAACCATCCGGCTAGATCCACCTCTGAAGATCACCGATGGGTTCATCTGAACAAATACCGGGTTATCTGCCCCACTCAATAGGTATTGACCAAGTTACCATTTACATGCAAGAATCGGTCGACATGTGGCATGAAATTCGAACATTTAGGGGCTAATCTTGCACCCTGTATGATTAACGACTGCATCTATGGCCCGATTGAGAACGTCTTCGCACTATTTGAATCGGTCTGTCATTTTTATGGTGCCGCACTTCAGTAAATGTTTCTGTAGACGCTGCAGAGCACTTAAGACACGTTTCCTGCCAGCTTTAGGGTAAAATGGTGTCATAAAATTTTGTGTGGTTGAAAGTTATGTTTGCGGATTTTACGTTCTCTATAATGTATTTTTATAGCCGCATTCCTGTAATTTCCAAACGTCAAAATATTCACGAAGAAACGAGCAGACTCAGATCAGAAGAAGACAGATCAGAAGACAGATCAGAAGACAGACCAGAAGAAGACTCAGATCAGAAGACAGATCTACGAATGACACGTATTACCCCTCGCCCCGGTTGGGGAAGGGGTGTTTGAACACACCGCCTTGGTTTTTCCCGCGGCACAAAAAACGGTGGTGCGAAGCGCCGCCGTAATTGGCACACCTTATCCTTGATGGATGTCGTAACTTTCCTCAACGTTTTTGGGTTGGGTCATCTCAGGTCAGGTCACCAGTGCAGGTCAAGTGGCTTCACTTTCAAAAATGTTTAACCCTCGCCCCGGTGGGGGTGTTTGAATACTCCCCTCGGGTTTTCCGGCGGCACGAAAAAACGGCACCGTGAAGCGCCGCCGTACTTGGCACACCTTATCCTTTATCAATTCCGCAACCTTCTTTAAAATGTTAATGTTTTGTCATCTCAGGTCGAGTGACCTCACCTCAAAAATGTTTAGGGTGGCATATGTAAAAAATGGGCGAATCTATCGGATTGAAACTTATACCTACCACATAATGGGCCCATCGAGTACTGCAACATGCGTAGCGGGATTTTCATATCGATGACCGAAGGTCAGGTACGGATCATGACCTCTCCATTGGAAATGCATGGGGAAAACAGGAATTGGCCCCGTATTTGTGTAGATACAGCTGAGAATACCTTCATATTCTCCAAATCGCAGTATCCTGGGCCCCTTTATTTTATTCATTTTATTTTATTTTATTAGGGCCACTCCAAACAGGCACACTTGCCCAGTTACAGGGAGTATTGGCGTGGGTATTTAAGGATCCTCTCCACCGGGTCAGATCGGACACGAAGGGCGGTTTCCCGCCGTGGGGATTGAACCCACGTAAATCCATGCTATCCGATTCGAAGGCTGGCAACGAAGCCACTAGGCCACCCCGGCCCCTTTCTAGGGTCATGATGCAATGTTTTACCTGTGATCTCTGAGAGGTCATCTGGGGTTACTTAAGCAGTTTTTGGACTTAGGTGAGTAACGTGAGCCTAACTTGAGTCAGTAACTTAGTCAGACGCTTGAGCCCAAAAAACTACTTAAAATGCCACCTGCTCTAACCTGTCATAAGCTCAATATTGACCTGAGCCAGGATGAGCTATCCACCAGACTTCGCGTTTTTTCGCTATCCCGCATAGGGGCCGAGTTCGAGGGGGTGTTCAAACCCCCCTCCACCATGGTGAAGGTGGCTCGGAGACCCACCGGGGCGGGTGTTAAGGTGGCATAAGTAAGGAAGGGGTGAATCTATCAAATAGAAACTTATACCACATAATTGGCCCACTGAGTACTGCAGCACATATTCCGGGATTTTTCATACCGATGACCTAAGGTCAGGTACGAATCATGACCTCTTCATTGGAAATGCATGGGAAAACAGGAACTGGGTTGTATCTGTGTAGATAAAGCTGTGGATACCTTCATATTTTCAAAATCGTAGCATCCTGGGCCCCTTTCTAAGCCCAAGTTGCAATTGTTTATCTTTGACCTCTGAGAGGTCCTCTCCTCTGGGCTACGTTAGCAGATTTTCAGACCTGGGTCAATAACTTTGTAGGGAATGGCGATAAAACTTTTATTTTGATGCATTGCCCTTAGATCGTTATTGCGAGTCGATTGATGGCCATATGCTAGTTTATGAAGTGACCTTGACCTGACCTCAGGTCAAGGTCAAACCATTTTTGTGTTTCAATCTAGTATGGTATATCGCAAAACTTTTATTTTTGCGCAATAATTTCGTCTAACGAAAAACTGCCCACACCTGTGGGAGCTTTTGAATTCAAAACAGGGTGTGTACGCTGGCGGATGCAGGAGCGCCGTTTCGAGGGGGCAACTCGGAAAAAATATCTAAAAAAGTGTTTTTGAACAAAATCGGTCAAAATTTTCCCATTTGGGGAGGGTGCCATAGCTCCTTGGCCCTCCTCTGGACCCGCTAGTGGGTGTGTATCTCCGAAACTATTCATGCGCAGTCATGGGCATCAGCGAGCCAAATGTGCATACCCGTGCTGTCTGCACGATGCAGATAGAGGTAACGCTCTGTGCGGCACGCGTCAGCCATGAGGACGTGACTGCTCAGAATCCACCAAACCAACGGACAATGGCCACCAGAAACTACTAGGAGCCATCAGACCGTTTATTTCTAGGGTACTTGAAGTATTCTTGAATATCTTTCAAACTCTTACCCTTGGTTTCGTACACAAAGAAGAACGCATACAGCGTGCCGGCGGCGCAAATGGCCGAGAAAACCCAGAGGGTGCCGGCCTCAGTCAAGCCCTCGACCATGGGGTCGAAGCTGGCTGCGACGACAAAGCCCAGGAACCAGCTGAAGGCGGCGGCAGCGCCACTAGCCAGGCCCTTCACCTCGGGCGCAAACAGCTCCCCCAGCATCAGCCAGGCAATGGGGCCAAATCCGACGGAGAAGGAGAACATGTAGAGCATCAGACACACCAGAGGTAACCAACCGATGTTCGAAACATCATGGAGCAAAGTTTTGCTAAGATAGAAGTAGACACCCAGAACTGTCAAGCACAGGCACATGATGCCGCCCGATACACTAAGCAACACTTTTTCTGCCCAGGCGATCCACGAGGATCACTCCGGCAAACGTAGACGAGACTTGGACAATGCTGACGATGATGCTGGAGACGCTGCTATCGATGGTGCTTCCTGCGTCTATGAAGATGTCCTTTGTATAGAAAACGATCGCGTTGATCCCACAGAGCTGCTGGCACAGCATAATCACAAGGGACATTATGAACGGTTTGAGGTTCTCCGGTCGACGTAGGTCGCGGAAGGAGGCTTGCTTAGACCGTATCTCTTCGATCTGCGCGCGCATCTGAGCTAGCTCACCCTTGACATCGGCGTCGGGGCCGCGAAGCCACAGTAGTGAGTCTCTGGCCTGCAGTTCCCGGCCCTTATCGATGAGCCACAGAGGCGATTCTCGCACAACACATAGCAGCACTAGCCACACCACCGGGAAAACTTCAATTGTCATCGATAGATAATTCCAATGCAAAAACTTTCCGATCACGTTCGACAACAGTATTCCTATTGAAATTTGCAACTGAAACGCGGCACCCATAGCACCCCTGATGTTGGGTTCAGTCACCTCCGCCACGTAAGTCGGCGCTACCACGGATGCACACCCCGCTGAAAAGCCCGCGATGAGTCTGCCGACGATGATGGTGCCGAATTGACTGGCGTAGGTGATGAACATCCAGCCGACCAGCGCCGGAATGGTGAAGATTACCATAGCCGAGCGGCGGCCAAAAGTCTCCATCAGGTAGCCGGCCACCAGACTGCCGAAGAGCGCTCCCAGCGGCACCATGGAGCCGATCAGCGACTCCTCCGCCCTGGTTGTGTGGATGATGTAGCTGTGGAGGTCGGGATTTGCCGGACTGGTATAACCCAGCGAATAGCCGACCACCAACCCGCCGAATGTTGCGACGATGCTGGCAAACACTTGGCAGCGGAGCCGAGGGCGCCAGCGGCCGCCGCGCCTGTCTCCACTCCGGCCATGTCCGAATGTCGTCTGCTTCAGACGGCGGCAGACGACAGTGGGCGCCACTCCTCGTGGTCAGCGCCACCTCGCAGAAGTGACGCTGTCTCTCGCTGACGGCGATATCTTATCGACTCCGGGTGCGCTTACATAATTGTTTGAACTGTTTCATGGTTTGAAGGGATTTTCATGTCTTGAAGTTTTGCAATCAGGCATGGTCAGAAATCCTGGGGTTAAGGGTCGAACTCCCCTGGATTTTTGGTCTCCCATAAACTTTGTATAGGGTTTGCATTGCCGTGTCAGTGTTAACCCACCCAGAACCCCATGGATTGAGAGGAGACCTCCAGCCCTGCCACCAGGCATGTGCCCGCACATGCCTGGCTTTTGCCATGCCTGGTTTTCGGTTTTTTTGGTGCGGGAAGTTTCTTGTCAGTAGGCGTAAAGCACATTCACTTGCCTATCACGTTTTTTTTGCCCACGGTCACACCAGTGGCGGTCCCAGGTATGACTTCTTGGTGCACTTAGTCCGACCGTTGGGGCACTACGACGGGAGGCAGCGCTGCCTATCAGGGTGGGGGCCATATCTTATGGTTGGTACGCTGATCATACTCGGGGGACAATCTAAGGAGGGCCTAGTCCCCCCTCCAGCGCGCGCCAGTGCCAGACCCCTCTCCATTGCGGGTGATAATGGTGCCCCCTGGTCTATGGACGGATCCAGGATTGCCAATCAGGGGGGTGCCATTAGGACCAGGGGCGCCACGTTTGACCGGCAAAATCAGGTGGGCGAAAAATCATATCGGTAGGCGCCGATTTTCGCATCCTGGGGAGGGGTGGGAGGCGAAATGTCAGGGGGCTCCATCGACCTTTCAGGGGAAGGGGGCCTGACCATTTCAGGGGGCGATCGGGGACGCCCCAGGTGCACACCTGCCCTCTTTTGCCCCCCCTGATCCGCCTATGCCCTGGTCCAAGAACTCCAAGAATAGCGGTCAGGGGTAAAATGATAAGAAATCCTCATGAATTTGGGAGCTTTTTTTCGTTTTTCCCACTGGGCATCACACCCAGGGGGGAGTATATTTGCCACCAATAGTATTTCATGTACCTCCTCTGCTGCGATGATGTCAAGATCGGCCAAGATCGGCCGGGGAACAACAGATACACGCGCGGTACAGATAGCCGACACATACACAGATATTCGGCGGTACCTGCATCACGAAGCTCGAGTTTGGAAATGAGGGTGGGTAGAGCGAGTTAGTTAGTTAGTTATTTGGGCTTAGGGGGCGCACCAACCTGGTAAGGCCATATAGCGCCCAGAACAGTACAATCGCTAAAAGTGCTCCATCTGGAACAAGAAGAACACGTGATTTAGAGATTTATTACCAGTTTCGATGTCAATACCTCGCTGTGCGGGTGAATGGCAAAGCAAACAGAAGGGTGCACACACACACTACTGACCTCAGCCCTTCCTATCCTGAAAACAAAACCTAGACCCTACAAGATCCACCAGGCAACGCCGCGCAGAGAGCGCCCGGCACGAGGCGTCGGGGCGTCAGTTCCGACGCCCACTCCGTACCCCCCGGACCCAGGGGGCCCGGGAGTACGGGGAAGTCCCAGAGTCCGCCCGGGCGCCCAGCAAACAGCTGGGCACCTAGGCAGACTCCCCCCTGCGCTGCCCCCCTACGGAAGACAGGCGCAAGTCACATTTTCATGTGACCCACGTCCGCCCCCGCCGGACGGCAGTGTAGTTTCAGCAGGGGGCGTGAGACTCCACAGGGGGGAGTCAGGCGCTCCGCGCCAGGCAGCCCTCCGCGCGGCGTCACCCGGAGGACTCACGGTATGTGTACTAAGGCATTAGGCTGAAGTATGTCAAACAGTGTTCAGCTTAGGTCCTCACGGACCATGTTGCGCTTAACCAGGGTCATAGATGATTCTAAAATTGATGGCCTTCAGGAAAGTAAGCACTTGTTCTATCAAACGGGAGTCGCGGCCAACCATCTCTGACATAGTAAAAGGCTCTTGTCTCTCCCCAAAGTGTGTGTGTTTCTCTCTCCGTTATACCCAGGGCAGAACGTCAGCACGTGCCTCACCGACAAGGGTACACCGCAACGCTGGCAGGGCGGCCTCGCTTCCCCACAAAGGAGGTAACGATGGGGTGGCCAATGTATGGCCGGTACGCAATCTGCAGAGGGCCACCTCCTCCCGCCGGCACCGGCGCGCCGCACACCGCCACTCACCGAGCTCAGGCTTCACCTCGAACAGCTTGTTGCTCGCAAGCACCTCCCACGACTGCTGCCAGGCTCCGCGGAGGTGATGCAACAGATGGGGGAACAAGTCCCTGGCCGGGATTGGGAGTCGACGCGAACATGTTCTTTCCACTGCTCTTTTTGCCGCGGCATCCGCTGCCTCATTGCATGTAGAGCGAAGAAGTAGATAGCAAAGTAAAGGTAGAGTAAGACCCCAAGAATTAAGGTAAGAAGAAGCTCCGTGGTGAGGTCCGCATGAATCTCACTTCATATGCGAAGGACGCCACAACCAAATGCCAGTAGATGAAGTCACCTGGATTGGATCCCAAGGACTGCTCAATTTTTTCCCGGCAGGAAAACGAAAAAATCTTTGCACAGATATTCTAATTAGCAGAAGATCCCACGTCGACAAGTGCCCTCACTTGCAACCAGGCTGAGCGGATACGATAAACTTGAAAGGGGGCGCTTATCAATTCCCATTGTGAGATAGTAGGCTACTTTAGTAGCCTACTAAGAAGGAGAGGCTTCAGATGCCCTTAGGTTTTTACATAATGTTGGGCCATTGAACGAATGCTATCCTCAGAGTGGCACCAGACATTGATATGGCAGCTATATGACAGTTACTGCAGAGTGCAGCGCTGCAGTAACTAAGGCGTTTTCCTTGATGGGGATAGCATACTAACCCTCGCCCACCCCGGTGGGGATTGTTTAAACACCCCCTTCTGGCTTTTCCGGCGGTGCGAAGCGCTGCCGTACTAGGCACACCTTATTCTTGATCAATTCCGCTACTTCTCCCAAAATTTTGAGGTTAGGTCATCTCAGGTCAAGTCACCAGTGCAGGTCAAGAGACCTCGCGTCCAAAATTGGCATAAGTAAGAAATGAGTGAATCTATTGAATTGAAGCTTATACCACATATGGGCCCACTGGGTGCTAAAACATATATTCCGGGAGTGTTAAAACATATATTCTCAGTAATGATGACCTAGGTTCATGCACGGATCATGACCTCTCCATTGGAAATACATGGGGAAAACAGGGGAATGGGCTGCATTTGTATAATACAGCTGAGAATATCTTCGTGTTCTCCAAATCGTTGTTTCCTATACTTTTTTCCAGGTTCAAGCTGCAATTTTTGACCTGTGACCTCTGAGAGGTCATCTAGGGCTATTTTAGCAGTTTTTCAGGCTTGGATCAATAACTTTGCAGGAAATGGTGACATAGTTTATATTTTGATACCATTACGTTTGGATTGCAATTGAAAGTCGATTGATATGCATATTGGCTATACTAGGTTGAAAAGTGACCTTGACCTGACCTGAGGACAGGGAATTTTTGTGTTTTAACCTTGCACAGTCATATTATACATCATTCAATTCACCGTGACAAGAGGAAGCAAATGGTGCCAAAAAGGTTCTAACTGAACTCTATCAGATGCTAGAGCCCAAAATTACTACCCAAAATGTAACCTTCTTTGACTTGCCATGACTTCAACATTGACCTGATCCAAAAAGTGACCGATGTAGTTTCTTCATAAATTTGTACGACTTATCAAACAGCATTCGCGTTTTTTTCGTTATTCCACATAAGAGCCGTGTTCGAGGAGTGTTTGAAACCCCCCACCCACCAGGGGTGGGTTACACGCGCATTGACGGGAGTCTGACGGGGGTGGGTACCCTCCCCCAAAGATCTCGAGAACCACGCTAGCCCTTGCCCCGGTGGCGGGTACGGGCCACCTTCACCCTGGTGGGGGGGCTAAAAAAGACCCCCACGATCTCAAAAACTAAGACAGCTAGAAAAAAGCGCAAAACGGCAATCGAAAGCTCTTCAAAAATAATATCGAAAATACTTCGGTCATTTTTCTTGTCAGGTCAATATTAAGGTCACCAGAGGTCAAAATAGGTCAAAATCGCTAATATGAGGTGTAATAAGAAAACCTCATATGTCTCAGAAACTATGATAGCTAGAAACATTCTTCTAACACCATTCGAAAGCTCTTGAGATGTGCTTTCATTACAGTGGCATTCATTTTCGTGTCAGGTCAAAGCCTAGGGAGCTACAGGTCACTAAATATTGGGCATATTCTTGGGAATGTCCATAGCCACCCATGCATAAGGGCGTTTACTTTGTCGCTAATAGCTTCCAAACCAAACAAGATACAGCCATAGTTTATGCACCACTGCAATCCTCTCGTCAATACGAATCGAATGATATATGATATTGCTATACCAGGTCAAATTTAAGAATTTGACCTGACCCACGTCAACGGTCTCACCCAATTTGACCTGGTATAGTCATGATGTATATCATTTGACTTGCAGTGACTATACAAACACTTTGGTGACAAAATAAAAAATTATATCCTAGTTTATTCTAAATTTATAGAGTAAAACACCAAAAAAATGCTTATTTGACCTAACGTGACCTTTTAAAGGTCACAACTCAAAATTTTTGGCATAAACTTCAGAAATGAGCTCAGATCAAATCGTAACCGATGTTTGAAGTTGATTCCATCCATACTTACTGAGAAAAGCTCATTTCGTGATTTTCCCCATGTATTTACAATGGGGCGGTCAAACCCCCTCTTAGTGGCTGAGTCAGCCTTTTGCTCACACTTTTCTAAGGCTAGGTGCTTTCTCTAAGCACTCCCCAGTTAGGATAATACTCCATCACCCAACCCTAGCTAGGTTAATACTCCCATTAGCTTTGCTAGTAAAACTAGGACCACTCTCTTCAATTCAACTTCTCTAGCCATTTCTACCCAAAAGGTGTTAGCAAAGCTAATACCAAGTCTCTCATTGAAACTTAAACGTACCATGGCTTCCACCTCTCTCTTCCGCCCCTCCAGCCCCCGTTTAAACAAAGCCAACCTGCCAAGCGGAGCTTGGCTGGTTGGCACCTACCTTTCGGCGCACCAAAACTTGGCAAAAGAGTCTACCTTTAATTTGGATAAGGCCATCAGCCAAAAAGTCAAAGGTAGTTTTGAGATTATTAAGCACCAAAAAGATATCCTGATCAAAACCTCTAATCAGGAATCTACCCGAGCCCTGCTGGCCACCAAAACTTTTGGGTCGAAACCAGTCATATTTTCTGTTCACCACTCCCTTAACTTCTACCGGGGCATCATCAATGCCCCGGAAGTGTCCCATCTCTCTGATGTGGACCTTGAGCACATGTTTGACTTTAAAGGTCAAAATGTGCTAGCCCTTGAAAAATTGAACCCCAACAAAAATTCTGCGCAAAAAGACCCACGTCTACGAGACCACCGTTTTATTGTCACCTTCGACACAAAGTGTCGGGATGACTGCGGCCAAATTAAACTGGGCGACTGTGTCTACCCAGTTAGGCCGTACTACCCCCTCCCCTATTCGTTGCCAAACTTGTCAAAGGTACGGGCACGTAGAATCAAACTGTAAGAACCCCACCCCACGATGCGGCAAGTGCAGTGCTAAGCACCGCACTAAAGATTGCACCTCAAAAAGCCTCAAGTGCGCTGCCTGTGGCGGCGCTCATGGGGCAGATAATCCCAAGTGCCCGACCTGGCTCCGAGAAAAAGAAGTTAACGTTTTGGCTGAGGAAAAAAAGCTCCCGTTTGACCTGGCCCGCAAAGAAGTGCTGCAAAAGAAAAAGAGCCGCACAGTCCCAAAAAGCTGTGGTAGCAAGGCTACCACAGCAGCCCCCAGCACAGCCGGCCAGGAACACCCCATTTCCAAACATCCTCAGCCACCCAAAAACACAAGCCGCCACATCCGCCCCCTAATGGAGCCCCTTTTCTTGGCGCCCATCAGGCCGTCCGTCCCCCTCCCCCCACCACGTGGCGCAATCACCTTTTGGCGTAGGTGGACGCCCGCTGCGGGCTGGGAGGATCTCCCGACCCGCACTAGTTCTCCGCCAGGTCTTCCGACCGAAAATCCTCCCGCCCCTCAGGCACCTAAAATCACCAGGAAGACCTGGACACCAGCAGCAGGGTGGCAAAGCCACTCTGCACGAGTGACTGAAAAGTCTGATTTTCCCTCGCTACCTGCCCCCAAGCACTCTAAATTCACAGGTGCTCCCCTTCCCAGGCGCCGCCAAAGGCAGGCTCCGAGAAGGCCTTTAACGAGTGGCAGCCTACCCCCTCAGGGTAAAACGGCTGCCACTCAAACCAAAATCCAAAAAGTAAACATTTCAACCCAAACTGAAACTGCTCCTCTCTCCTTGGAAAGAAGCGATGCTTCTTTCCAAACAGCACCAACCACCCGCACTTGCGGATCCCAAACCGACCTCATAGGTCATTATATGCAGTTTCAGTTCTCAAGTGACTTTGAAACGTCAGACGACAAAAGTCAGTCTGGCAACGAGCTGTCCGGGACAGAGACCGTCTCTGACACCAGCAGTGCTTCAGAGACGAGCTCTGCAAAAACTGTTATAAACTCTTCCAGAGCTCCCCTCCTGGAAACCCCCAGCCCCGGCTCCTCCAGCCCCGGCAGCTCACCCGTAGCAAGGAAAATTAGCTTTTCCAGACACTCCACCCCAGTTTCTCCTGCTAGCGATAGCAGCAGCAGCAGGTGCTCGTATAACCTTCGTAAGCGTAGATCCCCTAATCACAAACGTTAAAAACCACCATGGGTTCAATTCTGCAATGGAATACAAATGGCCTTATCGGGAAATTCCCGCTTTTTTCATCAATATTTGCTGAGAAAAAACCGGCACTAGCAGCATTACAAGAGACCCACTTTACTGATAAAGATAACGATAAATACAAAATCTCGGGTTACTCTTGGTATCGCCATAACGTAAACGCTGCTGTCCGTAAGGGAGGCACGGCCATCCTAATAGAAAATAGCATCCCACACAGTCACGTGCCTTTGGTAACATCACTGGACTGTGTAGCTATTAGTTTGAAAATACAACACGTCCAATTGACGGTTGTCTCAATATACATATCCCCTTGCGACCCTGATCCAACGGATCGGGAACTCGCACAACTATTTAATCAAATTAACGGGCCTTTGTTATTACTTGGAGATTTGAATGGTCACCACCCATCCTGGGGCAGCGCCACGCCAAACCGTAGAGGTGAAATTATATATGACGCAATAGGTTTTCAAAATTTAGTTATCCTAAATAACGGCGCACCAACCCGCCAAGCAACGCAAAGCGGACATTTAGACTCAGCCATTGATATTTCGTGCTGCACGCCTAGAATTGCGTCACTATTTACCTGGGATGTCGAAGACAACCCAGGCATGAGCGATCACCTCCCAATCAAAATCAATGTCCCCCAAGGAGCACTCGACCGCGTTGATCTGTCTACCCCTTCCTGGAGTCTAAAACGAGCGGACTGGACAAAATTTGAGGCAGAGGTCGACCTCACACTGGTCACCGAAGGTGACCCACACTCGGCAGACATTGAATTAATACTAAGAGCCATAAGCTCAGCAGCACAAGTAGCAATACCAAAAACCAGAGGACCCCGAAAGAAAAACGGAGCCCCATGGTGGAACGCAGAGACGGCACACGCCAAAGCTCAAATGATTAGAGCCCGCAAGGCATATGAGAGGAGGGCACACAGCCCTACTCGATCCGCACTTCGGGCAGCAAAAGAACACTTTCGAAACACGTGCAAGCGGGTTCAAAAGGACAGTTTCAACTCTTTTGCCTCCAAATTCAACCGCTTCACTCCCACCACCCAAGTTTGGAAAACCATTAGAGCTTTCTATGCGAGGCGACCACCCCGTGGACCTTTCCCTCAGCTAGAAATAGCTGGCCAACCCATCACCGAACCTAAGGAAGTCATGGATAAATTTGCTGATCATTACGCCAGTGTCGCAGCTAATAACTCATACAGCCAGCGCTCCAAAGACCAGGCAGAATGGTGCAAAAGCACACATTCATCAATTATGGTAATCAAGAGTATTATAATGTACCATTTACAATGACCGAGCTAAATTACGCCATTAGCAAGTGTGGAAACACTGCAGTGGGCCCTGACGAAATTCACTACTCTTTCTTCAGGCACCTCAGCCAAACAGCACTAAAGTACCTGCTTTCGGCCATTAACAACATGTTTCTTAGCGACTCTTTCCCCACATCGTGGCGAGAGAGTATTATCATCCCCCTTCCAAAACCTGGCAAAGAAAAAACAGACCCAAAAGGTTATCGCCCAATTTCGCTTACTAGCTGTGCTAGCAAGCTTGTCGAGCGCATGGTAAACGTTAGACTTCACGAGATCCTCGAAAAAGAAGCTTGATGCTATGCAATCAGGCTTCCGGCGCGGGCGAGCCACCACTGACAATTTGGTGAAACTAGTCAGTGACATCCAAAATGGCTTTTACAAAAAGCAAGTAACAATAGCTGCATTCTTAGACATTAAATCGGCGTTCGATCGCGTACAAAAAGACGCCCTTTTGTTTAAATTAAGCAAGCTAGGAATTCGTGGCCACCTTGCAAAATTCATTGAAAACTTTCTCAAGGACCGAAAATTTAAAGTCCGTTGTGGCACCACATTCTCCTACCTGGCAACCCAGGACCAAGGCACACCCCAGGGTAGCGTTCTGTCCCCCACCCTCTTTTTAGTAATGATCAATGATCTCTTCGCCAAAAAGCTACCGCCTGGAATAAATTACTCCCTCTTTGCGGACGATGTCGCCATTTGGAAAACCACTGCAATCGATACCAGGCGGTATAACGAACCAGAATTCCAACACGCAACTACGCAGTTGCAGGATAGCCTAAACGACATCAATAATTGGTGTAGTTTAATGGGTCTATCTCTCTCGGCGGAAAAATCATCAGTCGTTGTCTTTGCCAGAGCGCATTCCAGACACGACCCTCCACGGCTCCAAATCTCGGGTAAACCTATTGAATGCACCAATAGCTTCAAATTCTTGGGCGTCACCCTAGATTCCCGATTGAGTTTCAATGAGCACATCACCAAAGTCGTCTCTAGCTGTCAAAAGCGAGTCAACATTCTCCGCATGCTCGGCGGCACAGAGTATGGCGGGGATCGAAAGACCCTGCTTATGCTCTACAAGTCCCTGATTCGGTCCATTCTCGAATATAATTCGTTCGTTTTTGACTCGACGAACAAGACCAATAAATTAAAGCTAGAGCGAGTCCAAAACGCCAGTATCCGGGCAGCCACAGGCGCGCTCGGAGAATCCCCCATCACCAGCCTGCTAACTGATAGCGGGCTGTGCCCTCTACAGACAAGACGCGACGCCCAGCTTATCTCTTACTACATTAAGGTTCAATCCACCGAAAATCACCCGGCAAAACAATGTTTTGCACATCCCAGACGAGCAAATAAAGCCACTCTACAGAAGTGGCCCCCATTTAAGCACAGAGTAGCGAAAACCCTGGAAAGCCTAAATCTTGCACTGCCAGCGACAATAGGCAAACCCCCACTCTCCCGCTTCTGGACTCGAAAAGAGCCCAAAGTGGAATTTCTTTTCACTTCCCGTAAAACGGACTTCTCAGAGGAAGAAGTCTCCCAAAAATTCCTAGAGTTCCGATCTTGTAACACGGAAAAGACCTTTATATTTACAGACGGCTCCAAAATAGGCGAAAAAGTAGGCCTCGGCATCTGGGGGCAAAACATTTGCCTTCAGAAAAGACTTCCGGACAACTGCTCCATCTTCACAGCCGAGGCTGTTGCCATCCT
The DNA here is from genome assembly GCA_034440635.1 of Lepas anatifera. NCBI lineage: Eukaryota > Metazoa > Arthropoda > Thecostraca > Lepadidae > Lepas > Lepas anatifera. Next base: position 45,545 of record JAOTON010001125.1, read on the forward strand.
AAATGCATTAGCCATAATCAGAACCCAAAATATCAACTCAGCCGTCATCTGTTCAGACTCTAAATCTGTCCTGCAGGCCATCAGTAACGTAGTCAACCCCAACCACCACGTTATAGCAGATATTCAGAAAGGTATCGATGATACCCCTGATGTCTCTTTTCTTTGGATCCCGGGCCACTGCAAAATTCAAGGAAATGAGAAGGCCGATGAGCAGGCAAAAAAGTCCCTAGAACTTAGAGAGATTGCACCCTTAAAGTGGTCTGGAGACGATAGCAAAGCTCTCCTCCAGGACACCATCCGGAAGCAAATTCAACATAACTGGACCACAAACCATAGCGCCCACCTATTTTATATCAAGCCTAACATCGGCTACTGGCCCAGTTCCAACCAAAAGAGTCGCCGGCGCGAGGTTATTCTAACCAGACTCAGAAATGGACACACAAAATTAAATGCCTATTGGAACGCGGGTACCTGTGGTACCTGCGACGCAATGGAGAATCCCCATCACATTCTCATCGATTGTCCCCAGCACAATACCCATCGGCAACCCATGCTAGATTACTGCCGAATCCAAAACATCCCTGTAGACCTAAAAACTCTGCTCGGTAACGACCATCCTGAACTTCTCGAAAAAGTCTTTACATTTCTAAAGGATTCTGGGCTAGAGAAGTTTCTATAAATCACTCCTCCCAGTATATATGATGAGGGTGCATGGTGCACCCCCAAAGTAGGACTTGCCCATTTTATAACCTTAGCTGATCCACTGCGAAATTTAAGCAATAGTTTTGTAACCTTTAAATGGTTCGTTGTAGGCTAAGGATAGGTTATGTTAGGCTAACTTTGAAATCAGGTTAGGTTAGATAGGTTAGATTTCTTCACCGCAGTGATACCTTTCACTGCGGGTCTATACTAACCACACCTATACTCTTACTAACAATCTAACTATCCTCTCACACTTCTTTCTCTGCGCGGCGGCTGCCCAGCCGAAGAGGGGAGCTGCAACTTCACCTCCGGGTTGCAGGGTAAATTCGCGGCACCCTGGCCAGGTGTTTAGCGCACTTTCTAAAATACGAAATTATTGAGTTAACGGAGGCTTTCGAGTAACGTATACAAACGGACATCAATAGCTGACACACAAAATTCTAAATTCTAAATTCCAAATTCCAAATTCCAAATTCTAAATTTCAAATTCTAAATTTCAAACTCTAAATTTATAAGGTCTTCAACCACAGAAATAACCTTCGCACTCTGCGGGTCTAAACTTATTAAAAGACCTCCCTTGGCATGGCTATGCCATTGCCACGACAAATCCCATTTGCAAGCTAAAACATCTTGCAACCCATTACTTGAAATAACTCCCATTGCTTTAACAGACTAACGTAGCTTGCCCTCACACTAAATTCTAAAATTCTCCCACACACTCCTTTAGAGGCGGGCAAAGGTGCCATGCACAGAACGCCTAATAAAAAGCCATAAGTAAGTAAGTAAGCGGTCATGCTCTGCACATGACATTAGGTCACCAATATCACAAATCCCGGAACAAATGTTGTAGCTCCTGGTGGGCCCAATATGTGGTATAAGTTTGAACTTGATCGATTAACTATTCTTTTAGTTATGCGGTCCTAACCATTTTGAGGTGAGGTCACTTCACCTGGCCTGGTGACCTGACCTGATATGACCTTTGGCTAAAATTTTCAGGAAAGATGTAAAAATGATGAAGGAACAGCTAGACCAAGTTTGGCGGCGCCGCGCGCTGCCGTTTTTTATCACTTCGGAAAAACCCGACGGGGGTCTAAAAGACCCCCCACCCGGGCGAAGGCTAGGTAGCGAAAAACGGTAAACGGTGTTTGGTAGACCATCCACTTCTCCATGAAAAATATTCAAACCATTTTTGGTCAGGTCACATTTAACGTCACTAGAGGTCAAAACATGCCGTCATAGGGATAACATGTAAATCAAGTTTTTCAGCCATTACATCTGAACAAGTAAAGATAGAGCAAAACGATTTGAACTGTATGAATCCTCGCAGCAAGCCAAATCGAATGATATTTAATATGACCTTGCTAGATGAAATCAAGGATTTCACCTGACTTGAGGTCAGGTCAAGGTCATATTGGGTAAAATGCATATCATTAGAACCGCAATGACGAGGCAAATCTAATGCAGTTAAAATAAACGCTCCAGCTCTATTCATTACTGAGATATTCAGTTAAAACCATTTTCCCATGTATTTCCAATTGAGAGGTCATGGTTCGTACCTGACCTTAGGTCATCCTTAAAATTTTAGGGTTAGGTCATCTCAGGTTAGGTCACCAGTGCAGGTCAAGTGACCTGACCTAAAAAAAGTTTAAGATAGCATAAGTTGGAACAGGGTGAACCTATCCGATTGAAACTCACATCACACAATGGCCCCACCGAGTTCTCTAAAATATGTTCCGGTATTTTTGATATCGATGACCTAAGGTCAGGTACGAGCCATGACCTCTCCATTGGAAATACATGGGAAGATGTTTTTAACTGAATAACTCAGTAATGAATAGAGCTGGAGCGTTTATTTTAACTGCATTAGATTTGCCTTGTCATTGCGGCTCTAATGATATGCATTTTACCCAATTTGACCTTGACATGACCTCAGGTCAGGTTAAATCCTTGATTTGACCTAGCAAGGTCATAATATATATATATATATATATATATATATATATATATATATATATATATATATATATATATATATATATATATATATATATATCATTCGATTTGGCTTGCTGCGAGGATCCATATAGTTCAAATCGTTTGGTCTATTTTTGCTTGTTAAGATGTAATGGCTGAAAATTTGATTTAGGTACATATTATCCCTACGACAGCATGTTTTGACCTCTAGTGACCTTAAATGTGACCTGACAAAAAATGGTTCAAATATTTTCGATGGAGAAGTAGATGGGCTATCCAACGCCGTTTAGCGTTTTTCGCTAACTAGCGCAGTTCTGGAGATCTTACGGGGGCGGCTACCCGCCCCCCGTCAAGGCGAAGGTGGCTCAGACCCCGTCAATGCGCGTGTTAAGGTCACTAGAGGTCAAAACATGCCGTCATAGGGCTAACACGTAAATGAAGGTTTTCTGTCATTTTCTGTTCTGTTTGTGGTTTTCTGTCACCTGAACAAGTAAAGATAGAGCGAAACAAGTCAGACCAATGGAATCCTCGTAGAAAGCCGAATCGAATGATGTACAATATGACCTTGCTAGGCCAAAAAGGTAAAATATGTCAGTTGACCTGACCTGAGGTCAGATTATCAAGGTCAAATTACGTCAAAATGCATATCATTAGAACTGAAAGACAAGGTCAAACTAACGAAGCTGAAATTAACACTTTACCACCATCCATTCATTACTAAGTTATTTAGTTAAAACCACTTTTCCCATGTATTTCCAATTGAGAGGTCAAGGCTCGTACCTGACCATAGGTCATCGATATAAAAAAATACCAGAACGTATTTTAGATAACTTAACACGCGCATTGACGGGGCCGGGTACCCCCTCTCGAGTTTTTCGAAGACAGCAGAAAACGGCGACGCGTAGCGCCGCCGTACTTAGCGTACCTTTTCCCTCATCATTTTTACACCTTTTGTGAAAATTTTAAGGTTAGGTAATCTCAGGTTAGGTCACCAGTACAGGTCAAGTGACCTGACATAAAAAAGTTTAAGATAGCCTAAGTCGGAGCATGGTGAACTTATCCAATTGAAACTCATATTACATAATGGGCCCACCGAGTTCTCTAACATATGTTCCGGTATACTTTATATCGATGACCTAAGGTCAGATACGAGGCATGACCTCTCCATTGGAAATACATGGGAAAATAATTTTTAATGAATAAATCAGTAACGAATAGTGATAGAGCGTTTATTTTAGCTGTATTAGACTCGCCGTGGCTTTGCAGTTCTAATGATATGCATTTTATATAATTTGACCCTGACCTGACCTCAGGTCAGGTCAAATCCTTTATTTGACCTAGCAAGGTCATAATATATATCATTCGATTCGGCTTGCTGCGAGAATTCATAAAGTTTAAGTCGTTTTGTTCTATCTTTATTTGTTCAGATGTAATGGCCGAAAAAAATTAACACGCGCATTGACGGGGGTCTGAGCCACCTTCGCTTTGACGGGGGGGGTGGATACCCGCCCCCCTAAGATCTCGAGAACCACGGTAGGTAGCGAAAAACGGTAAACGGCGTTGGGTTGCCCATCCACTTCCCCATCGAAAACATTTGTACCATTGTTTTCTCAGGTTACATTTAAGGTCACGAGAGGTCAAAACATGCCATAATTAGGATAACATGTAAATTCAGTTTTTCGGCCATTACATCTGAACAAGTAAAGATAGAGCAAAACGACTTAAACTGTATGAATCCGCTCAGCAAGCCGAATTGAATGATATATAAGTTGACCTTGCTAGGTCAAATAAAGGATTTGACCTGACCTGAGGTCAGATCAGGGTCAAATTATATAAAATGCATATCATTAGAACCGCAAAGCTCAGGCGAGTCTAATGCAGCTAAAATAAATGCTCTAGCACCATCCATTACTGAGTTATTCCGTAAAAACCATTTTTCCCATGTATTTCCAATGGAGAGGTCATGCCTCGTACCTGACCTTAGGTCATCGATATAAGAAATACCGGAACATATTTTAGAGAACTTGGTGGGGTCATTATGTGATATGAGTTTCAATCGGATAAGTTCACCCTGCTCCTACTTATGCTATCTTAAACTTCTTTTGAGGTCGGGTCACTTGACCTGTGCTGGTGATCTGACCTGAGATGACCTAACCTTAAAATTTTCACAGAAGTTGTAAAAACGATGAAGGAAAAGGTATGCCAAGTACCTTCTGCTATCTTCAAAAAACCCGAGGGTACTCCCCGCCCCTATTATGTGGCGGGGGGTACCCGCCCCCCCCGTCAATGCGCGTGTTAATTTACATGTTATCCCTATGATGGCATGTTTTGACCTCTCGTGACCTTAAATGTGACGATTGTGACTGACAAAAAAAATGGCATAAATATTTTCGATGGAGAAGTGGATGGGCTACCCAACGCCGTTTACAGTTTTTCGATACCTACCGTGGTTCTCGAGATCTTAGGGTGGGCGGGTACCCGCCCCCCTCGTCAAAGCGAAGGTGGCTCAGACCCCCGTCAATGCGCGTGTTAATGGGCCCATTATGTGGTATAAGTTTCAATGGGATAAGTTCACCCTGTTCCGACTTATGCTGTCTTAAACTTTTTGAGGTCATTAGTCACTTGACCTGCACTGGTGACCTGACCTGAGATGACCTGACGGTAAAATTTTGAGAAAAAAATTGTTAAAATAATCAGAAAAAGGCATGCCAAGTTCCTAGTAGGTACGGCGGCGTTACGGGCCGCGGTTTTTATGCTGTTTCACAAAAAAAAAAACACGAAAAGTAGGGGCGGGTATCAGCCCCCGTCAATGCGCGTATTAAGATGCAAATATCTGTAATTAATTGACTTTAGATTCTCTTAACACGCGCACTGGAGGGGCCGAAACACGTAGCCGAAACACGATACGCTCGTAGCCGAAACACGATACTTTGCCACATTAAACAAAATTTAATAGCGCGTCGATTGGTGAAGATTTTTTTGAATATCGGTCGAAAGTTTTTTGACTTATAGGCTTTTAGAGTCCGGTCGAAATTTTTTGACTTATAGGCTTTAAAGTCAGACCTGCATTTTGAGATCGCCGTAATCGCGCGGTCGGACCAGTTAGCTTGCATTAGAGACCGAGTGGTGAAGTCATAACACCATATAACCTGGATTATATGTCAAGGTCACCTCACTTGAAGGTCAAGGTCAAGGTCACAGGTCAAGGTCATATCTGCACTTTCAAGGTCACTGACCACAGTGCTTCAGGTTAAATGACGTTACCCGGTCTGACGTACATTATGCTATGACGTCATCGATAAGGTACCCCAATACCAAGGTCAAGGTCAAAGGGCAAGGTCAAAGGCCATTTGCAAAGGCCAATCCTCATTTCCCGCCAAACAGTGGCTATAGTGTTAGTCAAAGTGTGCATTATTAGTAGTATACTATATTGTGACCTTACAGGTCAATGACCTTACAGGTCAATGACCTTACAGGTCAATGACCTTGAATGACCTTAACCCCAAAATTGAAGGGAAGGCTCTTTGAGACCTTCTCTATATGACCATGGTCCGCCTTTAACTTATTGCCGCCATTTTCCCGCATATTCACGGAATTTACCAGCCGGTCCCCAGCATGGCCAAGTTTTGACCTTTATGACTTCGTTTGACCTTGAAGATATTGACCTAGGTCAATAAAAATTGGTCTTGATGTAGATCACCATAACCCCCACCCACCTCTCAAATTTCGTTTTTCTATGCCTCTTAGTTTCCGAGATCTTAGGGGCCCTACCAGGCCCCCTCCAGTGCGCGTTAGTGCCAGACCCCCTCCAGTGCGGGTGTTAACCCTCGCCCCACGGGGGGGGCATCGATGGCCCCTAAGGTTTTTTTCGGGATAACAGAAAAACAACGAAACGCAGGACCGCGGTTGAGAGATCTATCTCTCACCCCATCATTTTAACACCATTCCTGAATTTTTTACCCCGGGTCATCCAAGGTCAGGTCACCAGGCGAAGACAACAAAAGTCCCCTAACTTCAAATTTTGAGCTCTATAAGGGCTACGTTTCTCAGTCGATCCATTTTTAACTTCCTACACTTCATGGCCCCGCCAGGGTCTACATGGTGTTTATCCGGGATTTTTCGATTTCGTGACCTAAAGTCAGGTCACGAGGTGACCTCTCCCATTGAAAAAGCATAGGAAAAAGCTGTCTTATGATCTAAAAGCCACAGAAACGATTGCAAATGCTTGGCCTGCCCAGCAAAGCGTTCTTGGACACCCATTGACGGATTTCAGGGATCATATTTTCCCTTTGGCCTCTCCAAGGTTATACAAGATCACCAGGGGTCAAAAACAGTATTTTGGCAATAACTTTTGACCTAATTAGGCTAGAGCGTTGAATCAAACACCATCGTGTATGCAGAGCTGCAAAAAGTCGGGCTCTCGGGTCATAAAGTGCCCGACAGATTTTAGGGCACGGTATGGTCCTGCGACAGATCTTACAATCTGTGAAAAAAATCTTGAAAGGAAACAGAAAATATTTTTTGTTCTAAAAAAACTCTATCTTAGAATTGTCACCTCTTTCACTCAACAAGTTTTTCATGAATTTGCACCTCTCCCATATCAAGCCAGTGTGCGGCAAGAACCGATGGAAAATCGAGGGACTTATGAATCGAGGGACCTTTGAATAGAGGGCCTTATGCACAGAGGGCCTTTTAAACGTCACCCAGAAAATCCTCTGCTGGAAAAATTCCTTCACCGGCCTGTCGGGCCCGATTTGTATTCCATAGCACGCGACAGCTTGGCCCGACAGGCCGCCGTAAAGGCCTTTAGACAGGCAAAACAGTTTTTTCCTTCGTTTCCTTCGTTTGGAAGTACGCTCAACGATGCCGCAAGGGTGCTGTTTGAACAGCGCCCTTGCGGCAAAGCCGGTGTAAAAGGTATCTTTGGTTTGAAAAGCAGCCCTGCGGTTTGGTGTGTTGCGCTGTGGATATGGCGGAGGCCAAGGCCCTAGAATCCCGTGGTGGTGTAGTGGAGGCAATGTGTTGCAAGGTTGTGTTTTTGATTATTTTTCTCTTGCATTACTTTGGTATACATCTTGAGTAAACTGGTTGAGCTTGGATTTCATCGTCTATAGTTGAAGGGCTGATAAATGGCTCCGATTAAGCTGAAGCCCCTTCCACCGTCCCGTGTCAAGCTTAAATGTGGATTTGAGGGATGTGGGTATTTTTGGCGAAAAACGTTTTTTACGGAGCATCAGCGAATCAAGCATTCTGGGCTGCCCTGCAAGTTCAGGAACAGTGGTTTTGGCCAAGGAGGTCGTTTTGAAGCATGGATCAAACAGCGGGCAGATCAGAACAGTGTGGGGAGAAAACAAACAAGTAAGTGATGTGGTGTTCGTTGTAATTTCGGCAGCTTACATTTATTTCCACACAGTATGTTATGCTCACTGTTGATCAATAATTTTAAATGATATTAATAAGGGAAAAATGAATTTTACCAGCAAACTGGTCAAATTAGACTAAAACATTTGATTTTCCCTTCCGTCTTCTTTTAAATCCAATGCCTGTTTATCCAGAATTAACCACAAAAGTTGCATACCTTCATCAGTGGATTTGTAGATGCCAAAGAAACAAAACTCTTCACCTTTCCACATTAATTTGAGTTTTAAGTACCAAACTATTTCTCCCATTTCATTTTATTCACTTACCTAAATATGCCTATGATCTATGTCAAGGGGACAAAGATATAACAAAAACACTGCCTAGTGCAACCTTTACTCATTCCTTTTACTCTTAACTTCCTTGGAAACATGATATTTTTTGACATTTACTATCTAACTGACTTAAGGTTATTTATTAGCCTCATTAACTTCAGATCCTAAACCACCTACCCTCATGGAAATTAGCACGGCAATGCATGAAAAACTTTGAAATAGCTAACAGCTTCAAAATTTAGGATTATTCATGTAAACATACATTTAAAAGTCATGGAAAGCTAATATTATATGTTTGCATTCAACTACAAGTAGCCATGATCCTTAAAAAACACTTTCGAACATCAAAAAAGTACCCCTCCAATCTTTTTTGTCTGGCCATTAGAGCAAATTCCATATATAAATTTTGGGGTTCCTTCCAAATTACCCCCTCCCACCTCCAAAAAACTGAAATCATGAAAATCTGCAGAAGCTGGCATAAGTAACCGCATGGTATGGGAACCAGGTCAGCTTTCTTCCATTGCCAACTATATTTTTAAGTATTCTGGGCTGGACTATGTAACATAATAAAAAATATCACTTATTCTCATTCTAGTGCAGCATTTTTTGTCAATGGCGGCTGCAGAGGACTGAAAAAGGGGGCTGCTTCTCATGTTATTGTATATTTCCACCTGTGACCTAAATCATCTGAATTCAAGACTGAGTCTTATTCAAGACCCAGTCGAGCCGACTTTGACGCACACTATTTGTATGCTGTACGTCCACAAATCTCAAATTACATCCAATAATAAATTTCCTTTACCAATGGTGACTCCAGAAAATGAGAATTGGTGGTTCGGTATTCAATTTGTTATAGGTTTCTGCCGATAACCTTAATTTCCTGAGCGCGTCTGATAATGGAAAACCCGAAGAACAGTCTCAGTTCTAGAGTTTTGAAAATTAATAGACTTGTGTCATTCCACTTAGATTTGCCATAGGTGGCTTCAGAGCACGAAACATAAGGATATCACACATATAAGGATCAGAGCACAAAAATAAGGATAATGATATCCATTGGTGCCAAACTAGACGTTTTTGTGCTAATTTTAGTATTTTCTATTAAGAATGTGGAAAATGAGTAGGAACATTTTACCAATTGAATGGGTTTTAGACAATTTTAATAGTCCTATCCTAACCACCCGACAGATTTGGAGGGTTTTTTCGGAAAGTGCCCGACAGATTTGAGATTTTTTGTAGCTCTGCGTGTATGTCTCATCACTAGCTTTCATTTGATATACGGTAAGGTCACTTTCAGACCTTTGATGACTTCAGGTCATATGAGGTCACGACGTGACCTCTGGAGGTCAAACCACTGGCGGGAGATCATTACATTCCACATAGTGGAGAAAGGTATGGCATTTTCCTATCCAATGTACTCAACCAGATCTCAATAGTTCTAATGGTATAAGAGTTATGCCCAGATTTCTTAAGCATTGCATATTTGAGTGAAAATAGCCTATCGTGACCTAACTTGACCTCTGGAGATCAAACCATTGACCTGAGCGCTTAAAAATGCCAAGTAATTTCTTTTTGAATTTATGCGAGGTTTCTAATGCACTTTGCAGATTTGCGCTAACCCCCATATTTTTGGAGTTATAGGGGGGCCATCGATGGGCCCCGGTAGGGCGAAGGTGGCGCCGGACCCCCGGTGGGGCGCGGGTTAAAATATCAAAATTTGGAACTAAACTGAATTCAGAATGATGAAAGAAAATTTATATCCTTCTAATGCGTTCTGTGCTTGCAGTGGCGGAACCAGAACTTTATTGGGGGAGGGGGGCTAGGGGGCTCGAGCATGCCCCGACATTGCCTCGGATCAGCCTCCGCCTATGACACTTTGGATGTTTGGGAGGGATTGAGCCCGGATGGCCTCCCCCTCGTATCCGTCACTGCGGACATGTCACAGACGTTTAAAATTGACCAAAATTTCCCAGGAACCTATGGGTAAAAATAAATTTATCGCCAGTGAGGCCTTATAGTCAAGGTTATATTAAACGGGATCCATTGGCTGCACCCCCCGTCTTTTTAGTTCATCGGCAGGGGATTCTCTATACGCCGGAGGGATTGCAATTTTAGAGGGTTCAGAGCAATTTTAGAGGGTCTGAAAAAGTTCTGGAGCTGTGAATTCAGGCGCGTTTTGTTTTGCGCAGATGAGACGAGATTTGTTGTTGTTGTAGGGTTAAGGCGCACCAGACCCCGTTCAAGTTGTTTGGCAGCATTACGTCATCATGGCTGGAGAGCCACAACAGGTACTATGCAGGGCATTGGAGAAATTGCACTTTTCGAAGCTCTAAATAAGCTGTTTTAGAACTGTATCAACAAAACTTATATGGTTGAACAGAAAGCTAAAAAATCTTATTTGTGAAACCATCAGACGTTTTGCAAAAACTCTGGTGAAGAATATTATTTTTACCAATTTTCCAGAGCGGGTCAAAATAAGGGCATGTTCAGCACTAGTAGATGTTTGCAGTAAGACTAATCTCGATTTTGATTGGCTGTTGATTTCTGACCTTTGATTGGCTGTTGGTGGTACCTACAGCAGAAGACAATAACCACCGGTGATCTCTTGAGCGAAGGTAAATTTATTTCTCTCGGCTATTATGTAGGCCTGAGTTGATCAAATAAATGCATGCCCTTTCAACAAATTCTTTGAAGTGTTATAATTTTTTCATTAGATTTACGTAAAATACGCTGCTCGCCGTTGAGATCAAGGTTACTGTCAAATGGGTGAAACAAGTTGATTTCGATTTATACTAGATTGGTGCCAAATACGCCCAAACTTGGTATGTTTCAGCTGATCCTTCCAAAAACTTAGTAGAATCTCCTAGAACTTAGTAGGAAAGGGCGGTGACGTCATCATGGGAGGCCTATATTTAGTAGGAAACTTGGTTGTACCCGTAGTTAAAGTACCCTGAGGCGCACAGCCTCTGGGGCTCAAGCGTCTCGACCTGTGAAATGGGGGAAAACCTCGCGACCCGTGAGAGGACCGGTGCCGGTTCCAGTGAACACTGGAACCAAGAACCGGTAGCGACAACATGTGTACTATTAACTAGTCCTTATCTAGGATGACTCTTTGCAAACACAGTGCCCCTATTTCTATACGTTTTCTAGGCAAAAGATTCTAGTACAAAGGTGCACAATACTATTTTCATGCTACTCTAGTTAGAAAACCATTGAATATGCTAAATTTATCTAAAACATGGCGCATCCAAGTATTTACGGTTCAGGACTAGTCTCAACATGCTAAATATGTCGATAAAGGTCACAGTCTTTAAGAAAAACAACCACATGATCCAACATTCTTTCATCATTTCCTAAAAGAGTTTCCAGGGTCATTTGAACGGTCAATATTTCGCAAGCCGCTTGTAGTTGTCTCCGCTGTGCCTGGAATTTCGGACAGTGTAACAACACATGTTCAACAGTCACTCTAACGTCGCACTCATCACATATTGGAGGGGCTTCTCGTTCCATTAAGTGTCGGTGGGTGAGTCTCGTGTGTCCAAGTCTTAGTCGGGCTAGTATCACTTCGTCCCTTCTGTTTTCCCTGTATGACGACATCCATTCTACGGTTTGCTTCTTTATCATTTGCAGGTTAGTAGGGGGCGTATGGCGTTGCCACTTCTTATCGATATATTGCCACATGCACTTTTTAATTTGGCTGTAGTATTCAGAGTAATGGACTTTCACCTCTGTCATATGTTCATACCGAAGAGACATTTTTGCTTTTTTATCAGCCATGTCATTGCCCGGGATTCCCTGGTGACTAGGGATCCAGACGATCTTTATTTCGAAGCCATCCATTATTAAATCGTGATAGATCTGACGGATATTACCTGAGATTGGTGATGTGTCCTCCGTGTTCGTACATTTCTGGATCGCTGAAAGGGAGTCTACACATATAATCACTTTAACAATATTTCACGATTTGATAAACTGGAGACATCTAAAAATGGCAAAAAGTTCCGCGGTGCAGATTGTCACGTCATCAGGATTCTTTCCTCTATCATTCCATATCCAAAATGAATAGCACAACCTGTTTTACCATTCATTTTTTATCCATCAGTATACATAAATTTATAATCGACATATTTGAAAAGGAGATCTATAAATTTTTCATGAACCTCTACTGGGCAAGTTCCCTGTTTTGTGTTTATAAGCTTGAAGGTTTCGATAGGAACAAGATCCCAAGGAGCCGTTTCTTCGTGGGTACTGCCAAAGTTAGAGGGCACTGTGAAGTCGAAAAATTCGTTAATTTTCTTAATTCTACATGAGATAGGGATACCACATAGAAGTTTCAGCCGTCTCTCCCCGAGGTGCATCAGAGACGCTAGTGTTGTAACATGGGGTTGGCATGGATGTTCCCTGTCGGAAGCTGCTTTCAGATAATACCTTACCGTCAGGTAATGTCGCCTATCCTGTAACGAAGGGAGGTTAGCCTCGACCAGCATTGCTTTGACGGGAGTTGTACGTAGGGCACCTAGAGCTATCCGGATGCTGGCATTCTGTACAGACTCCAGTGATTCCACAATTTTGTCGTTTGCTCCATCAAATATTTGGCAGCCATATTCCAGAATTGGTCTTATCAGTGATGAATATATCCGCAAAAGGGTCTTTCTATCCGCACCGAAGCTTGGGGCTGAGAGGCACTTCAGAACAGAGAGTCTCTTCTCTGCTCTGGCTTTTATGTGCAGGATGTGACTTTTCATTGCTAGTTTTTCGTCAAGAATCATTCCAAGGAAGCGTGTCTCAGTCACAAATTCAACGATGGCATTTCCTAGTTTGATACAGTTATATGGTCCATAGTTTTTGTGTCGTAGTTTCCTTTTAAATATTATTACCTATGATTTTTCCGCTGAAAAGGAGAACCCGTTGTTATTAGCCCAATTCGACACCCGAGAAACCGCATACTGTAATGTTAGGATTGCGTTATGAACGTTTTCATGCGAGACCCATAATGAACAATCGTCAGCGTACAGTGCACTTGATACATGTTCAGGTAGGTTATCGAAAACATCATTAATCATTAGTAGGAATAGCAGGGGCGAAATCACTCTGCCCTGGACTACACCGTTATACTGGGGAAAAATATCCGAGAGTACCTGAGTCTTAATTTGGAAAGTTCGGTCACTTAGATATCCCTGGACGAAGTTCATAAAGTGACCTCTAAAACCCAAGTTGTAGAGTTTATTCATTAGGATTCGTTTGTTTACCATATTATAAGCCGATTTGATGTCTAGAACGATTGCCACAGTACATTTCCCCTCAAAGAAGCTTTTTCTAACATCTGATTCTAGTCGAATAAGGTGGTCAGTGGTACTTTTGTTTTTCCTAAAACCACATTGTACTTTATTCAACATTTTGTTTTTCTCCACAAACCACATGATCCTTTTAGTAATCATACACTCAAAAGTTTTTCCTAAACATGAGGTTAGTTGGATGGGTCTGTAGGATTTTAATGATGTTGCTGATTTTCCTGGTTTACATATGGGTACAATGAAGGAGTGGCGCCACTCCGGAGGATAATAATCGTTCTGCCAAATCATGTTGTAAAAATCCAATAGTTGTCGCAGAAAAGCTGGGGGTAAATGTTTCAAAAAGTCATAATGTATACCGTCTGGTCCGATCGAGGTTGACCCAGATGCAGCCAGAGCTTTCTTCAGCTCTGTGAGGGTAAACACGGTATTATATACTTCATGGTTGTATGAAGAATGATCGTTTGTTTCTAGATGTCGAAGTTTTTGTCTGATCAGGATATCAGTGTCTCGGCGCGATCCTCCTCAGGAAAAGAGACCTGAGGGTGGCTAAGAAGTTTTCCTCCTGAGGCAAGAGGATAGGATGCATCAGTATCAGACAAGTTCAGGAACTTGGTACATGAAGGTGGCCCAATGAGCGTCAAGCTGATTTTTGAACTGATTCAGGCTTTGAGCTGCGACAACCGACAATGGTAGAGAGTTCCAATCGTTGATGCTTGCTACATACCAACAAATGCATAGGCGGATGCCGACCCAAGGCAATGGTAGTGAGGTTAGAGCCCCTAGCCTCCAAAAATAAAGTCCTATATCCACTAATACCTATCTCAATCCTCTTCGCTTTGAGCGCTCGTGGCGAACGGACGTGTCGTGCCCTGGTGGTCTCGTTGAGCTCTGTGGCCCTTGTCCTGGTCAAAGAAATCTTCAAGAAACTGCAAGTAATATTGGAATAAAAATCAAAGTCAATTATACAGAGAAAGTCAAGCATGAAGATGTAATTTTCATAAAAGAAAATCATTAAAAACTCACCGCCAGGATCGCCTCATGTTTGGAATACGAACACCGCCATCAAGGCGGCGTAGGGACGGCGGGAATGCGCCGGATGTCTCATCCTCCCCAAAATCGTCGTCGCTGGAGAGTGGAGTGGTTGGAAATATTGGGAATGGTGGTGAAGGGAGTAGTGGTGGTGATGCCGTACCCGGCATATCACAACAAGGTAACAAAAAAGGTGACAATCGGAGTACTGCGGTGAGTACAGGGCATGGAGGAGGGCAGACAGGTAAGAAAACAGGCTCCCTAAATCCCACAACCTTCGGGGCCGGACTTCAAAGCTCAGGGACCCGTCGAACATCATCCCTGTCAGAATGCTCTCATACTGAATCTATTCAGAATCAAATGCAGGTTGATGATGAAACAGAGCCGAAAAGTGTGGACTCTGATCCTCCCAGGCCCAAAGCCAGTCAGGATGCAAACTATGTTGGGAAGGTGATAGGTAAATTGGACGAAAGCGTCTTTCGCCCTTTCGGCTCCAACATGAACGTGTCAGCCCTGTCAAGCAATAGCAGTGAGAGTGCAAACTGCCCTGGGGGTCCATTAACCCAATGTGGTAAACCAGTAACTGATGATCCTTCTGACGAAGGAGTTCAATGTGACAATTGCAAAAACTGGTACCATTCCAAGTGTCAGGCGTTGCCTACACAAGCCTGGCGGGCACTAAACAAATTCAAACAACTGATGTGGAACTGCTGCAAGTGTTGTGATGAGATGGGAGCTATGCAGCCCCAGAAAAGCATATCTAAGAAGCTGCAGCGACTGGAGCTGGCTTCTTCTGAGCATGCTGAACAAATGAAAGCTGTTGCAATTCAGCATGCAGGGGTTCTTCTGGAAAAGATGAATACCCTTGAAACTATCCAAAAGAAGCTTCAAGAGACCATTAGCCATATTCCAGAGAACGCCCTGGATGATGCAGGAATGCAGGCTCACCATGCGAAACCCACCTTCTCAGAGATAGTTAAGGGGTCCTGTGACAAGGTAATAACAACTCTCAGTGAAAAAATTCAGGCCATCCCTAAAGAGTCAACCGAGGACATATTACAGAAGGAGAGGAGGAAGTACAACATAGTTGTGCACAATCTTCCTGAGCCGCAAGGGAACACTCGTAAAGAAGTGGTAACCAAGGACTGTGAAACAGTGATGGTAATGTGTAGGGATGTGATGCACCTCAACACAAGAATCACATCTAGTTACCGTGTAGGTCAGAGGCAGCAAGGGAAGGCTAGACTTCTCATAGCTACTTTGGATTCAGAGGCTACTAAGTGGGACATTATTAGATCGGCGCCATTGCTTCAGGACAGCCCTCGTTGGGAGGGCATCTACATCAATCCAGACCTGACCCCCGCTGAGCGGGAAGCTGCCAAAGTCCTTAGAGAGAAGCTGAGCACACGAAGAAAAAATGGGGAGAAGGACCTCGTCATCCGCAACAAAAAGATAGTGGTCTCTCCAGGAGCAGATGAGAGATACCAGGAAAGGTGTAGAAGGCGCTCACACACACTGCTGCAGGCCAAGTCCACTCCAGGGAGGAACCTTGATCTGTTAGCACCTAGTGAAGCTGTAAATGGGGTGCGACCTGAAAGCATCCAGATCCCAGAAAGGACTCTGCAAGAGAAAGGCCCGGACTATGCTGGTGCAGTATCAATGGCAGTTCCCTCAGAAGAAGTTGCAGATGCCACTGCAGAGGAACCCTCAGGTGAAGTACCTGCAGGTAATCCTGAGAACAGTGGCATCAAGGGTGCTGACCAAAAACATCATCATGTTGAGGATCCCCCAGGAGTATCACCTGTGAGTGGTATCTCAGCTGGTGCCGGTGGCAGCTCTACTACGGAACCAACTGCTGCTCCATGTCCCATAGGTGAAGAACCTGGGGATGGCCCAGTGGGTGTAGTACCCAGGGCAATCAACTTGGAGGAGCCACCAAGGCGTCCAGTCCAGTCACTGGTGGTGACAAATACCCAGCGACAGTCCAGAAAGGTACAAAAGCAAGGCACTGGTGGCAAGTATTGACAATCATGCTCCAGAGAACTGCAGGTGTTGTATACAAATGCTGACCAGTTCCTGAACAAACGTGATGAGTTATCCCTGCTAATCACTGGAAACGAGCCTGATTTGATTGTAATTTCAGAAGCCTTGCCGAAAAGTTGGTCTCACCCCATATCTCTGGCCAGTTTTGCTCTCTCTGGATACTCAATGCATCTAAATTTTGACCCTATGGCTGCTGGCCCAGGAGCAAGAGGGACTAGAGGGCTGTTGATATTTTGCAGGGACAGTCTGTATTGCCGAGAAGTGGACTTTCTTGGGTACAATTTTGCAGAAAATCTCTGGATTGAAGTCAGCCTAGCCAATCATGAAAGACTCTTGGTAGGAAATATTTATAGGAGCCCAAACAGCACACCTGATAACAATGCTCAACTCTGCAAACTCATTGAACATGTTTCATCCACATGCCCTCACCAGATAGTAATCCTTGGAGATTTCAATCTACCTAACATTGACTGGAAATTAGGAATGTCCCTTGATCACATTTCACACTTCTCCAATATATTCCTGGAATCGATCAGAAACTGCTTCTTCACACAGCATGTTTACGAGCCCACCCGTTATCGATGCAACCAAACCCCACACATTCTGGATCTGGTGCTAACCTCTGATGACCAAATTGTGGACAACCTTCATCTTCTGCCTGGTCTGGGTAAAAGTGACCACCTCTGCCTCTCGTTCTACCTGGTATGTGGGGCTCGGCGTAAACTGCCTGAGTCAGCTCCGAGGTTAGCAATTTATCGTGGGGACTTCGATGAAATGAGAAAGCAAGCAGCTGAACTGGATTGGGCTCTTACTGAATCCACAGATATAAATGTTCATTACAACAACTTCTCGAACAAGGTGAAGAAACTGATGGAGAATTGCATTCCTGTGCGAGTTTCTCATAAAAGGCGGAAGAAACCTTACATTACAAGGGAAGGTATGCGACTCATCAAAGCCAAGCAAACATCACTTAAGAATTACAAGATGGCTACCACCGTTGAAGACAAAAATAGACTCTGGGAGATATTTGCCAGGAAGAGAAATGACCTTAGACGATTTACCAGGCGACTAAGGAAAGCGTATCAGATTAAAATTGCTAAAAAAGTTAAGGAGACCCCAAAAATGTTCTGGGCCTATACCAAAGCACAGACAACAGTCAGGGATAAGGTCCGGGACCTGGAGAAACCAGATGGGTCAATAGCAAGTGAAGACCAAGAAAAGGCAGAACTGCTATCGGCGTTTTTCTCCAGTGTCCACACCTCAGAAGATCCTCATGCACCTATACCATGCTTCAATGTTCCAACAGCAAACACACTGGAGGACATACAGCTCACGCCAGGTCTCGTGGAATGCAAGCTACGGCAGCTGCGACTCTCTGCATCTCCTGGGCCGGATGGAGTCCATCCAAGGGTACTCATGGAGCTGGCCTCTTTATTATCTGCACCTCTCTGCTCATTATTTCGGAGGTCCCTCGAGAGCTGTACTCCTCCTGATGCTTGGAAGGTGGCTGAGGTGGTACCTATTTTTAAAAAAGGAGCCAGGGGTAAACCAAACAATTATCGCCCTGTGAGCCTCACCTCTGTTACTTCCAAAATTATGGAATCTCTTATTAGGGATCAGATCCTTGGGCACATGCGGAGTGAAGGTCTCCTCAGTGATGCCCAGCACGGCTTTCTACCCAAAAGATCATGTGTCAGCCAGCTTCTCTGCTGCCTTGAGGACTGGAGCTTGGCCCTTGAGGATGGAAAACCCGTTGATGTGGCTTACCTAGACTTTGCTAAGGCCTTTGATTCGGTCCCCCACAGACGTCTCATCCACAAACTCTATGGGTACGGAGTTAGAGGCAACCTTCTCCGATGGATTGAGTCGTTCCTGTCGGGCCGACTGCAGCGTGTGAGGGTAAATGAGGCACTATCTGAATGGGCACCTGTCAAGAGTGGGATCCCTCAAGGATCAGTGCTGGGCCCTACGTTATTCATTATATTCGTGAATGACCTCCCTACTGCTCTCTCATCCAGTGCGAAGCTATTTGCTGACGACACTAAGGTTTACAGCAATGTTGACACATCTGTGGGAGTAGGCAGTCTTCAAGCAGACCTACACAAGCTCGAGGACTGGTCCAGTAACTGGCTCCTTCCATTCAATGCAGGGAAGTGTGGTGTGCTTCACCTTGGAACTGGCAACATGCGGACATCGTACTCAATGTTCAATACTATTTTGGAAGCCAGGTCAGTCGAAAGGGACTTAGGAGTCATGGTGGACGAGGAGCTTAAATTTAGAATGCAAGCGGCTTCAGCTGTCACCAAAGCAAGTAGGATCCTTGGGACCATCAAGCGCACGTTCATTCACTTGGATCATATGACGCTCCCTCTTCTCTACAAAGCTCTCGTCCGACCTCACCTCGAATATGGAAACGAAGTCTGGGGTCCTTTCAACAAGGCTGACATCCTCATGGTAGAAGCTGTTCAGCGCAGGGCAACGAGGCTCGTACCATCGCTGATGACCCTGGACTACGAAGAAAGACTCAGGAATCTCCAGCTACCCTCTCTACTGTACAGAAGGAGGCGTGGTGACATGCTGATGATGTTTAAGATCATGAATGGCCTAATTGACATCCCACGCGAGAAGCTTTTCCGAGACCCACGTGTGTCTACCACAAGAGGACATCGCTTCAAAGTGGACAAGCCCCGAGCGGACACCTCCCGGGTTCGCAGAAACTTCTTTAGTATCCGTGTCGTCGACGACTGGAACAGGCTACCGAACTGGGTCGTCGAGGCCACAACTGCCAATGGATTCAAAACTAACTTAGATAAACACTGGGCGGAGCTAAAGTTTAAGGCTCCGAGCCGATACAGGCAAGGTTCATGACCAGAGCTCGACGAGACCGGGCAGATCAGGCACCGTGCGTGCCTTAAGAAGACCCGAAACATCTACGGTATCTACGGTTGACCCACAAGGATACTCCCCTGGATACCCCGCAGGGACCGATTTTCATCTGCTGGACTTGTTGGCACCTGCTGACTGGTCCGGCACATGGATAATTGGGTACGGGATGTGACGACACCCGCGACCCCAGTTGGCAGGATGGGTTTCGCCTCCCGCCTTCGGGCGAGAGGCTAAATCGAAACTGCCATCCTCATCCTTTCCTGGCCTTCCTAAATTCAAATCCCACCAACTCCTTGTTCCTTTTCCTCTTCTTTCCTTATTTCCTTGTCTCTCCATGCCTTTCCACCCGTATCCTTTCTGTCCACTCCTAAACACCCCTCCTATCCACTGTCTGCGATGTCTGGCCCGGCGTGTCTCCGTGGGTGGCGGGGATGTGTGCACTCTTGCTCGTCTTGAGTGTGGACATCTCGGTCGCGTGTGGCGCGCGGCTGGGCTGGACAGCGCAGACCGACCCTCTTCCTTTTCCAACCCATAACTTCCCAGTTACCCATTTTTCCCAGTGTCATGGGCGTCCCCGCACGTGCCTATGATTCCTGGATGGTCTGGGTGTATGTGGGCCTCCGGCTCGTGTGGCTGGCGATTGGATTCCTCTAATCGCCGGCCCTGCGGGCCGGGGGCTCGCTTCTCTCGGACCAGCCGGGAATCAGGTGTGACGAGCAGGTGGTAGTCACCTGCTCCGATGAGGCCGTGCGAGGGCGCCTGTCTTTTTAAGGTGAGCTGCGCACCGACCCGTACCCCGGGATGAAGGAGTCCTGGTAGCTGAGCTGAGGGAGGCGCTGTGTTCGTTCGTCGTCCTCTAGCAACACTCTACTTTGGTCTGGATTTCCGTAAGGGCGGGGAACTCTTGAGGGCATCGACAAGACTAGCAGCATTGTAAAAGTCTGTCGGCCTTTGGTGGGGCTCGGCTGCCCCTCCCTCCTTGGGTGAGGTCCCAACTTCACCCGGGGAGGGTGGGGGTGTCTGGCCCCTGCCCGGGTCGTCTAGGCTAGGTGCAAGGGGGGGACCGTCGTCGGGGCAGGGGGTTTGGTGAGTCTCTCTCCCCCCTTCTGTAACGGCGGCGTCTCCCCCGTATAGCCAGCCCGTGCGTCGTCTCGCCTTGTAGCACCCTCGTTGGAAGGGGGCGCACGTGGCTGGTCGAACCTTATGATCTTTCCATGGATTCCTCAAACTCCACAAACCCCCTCACCACCTCCAGCAGGAGGTAGCCACCTCCCAAAACCCTTCCCAATCGAAGCCATCGCGCCCCCGCGTCCTCCTGATAAGAGGAGTGAGCTGCTCCCTGTCTCGCCTGTCCCCTTTCCAAAGAAAGGAGGCGTGTGACCGCCTAGGTAAAGTCAGCCGCTGTGACCGCTTGCGAGATGGAACTCTTGAGGTCGAGTTCCTTGACCACCGTGATGCAGAACGCGCACTGAGCACATCCACCCTTACTTTCACGAAACACGATCAAGGTACAAAGAAAAATGTCACTGTAAATGTTTGCATCGAAGCGCACAAAACAAAGAACTTTGTCAAAGGAGTGATCAACTGCTTCTGACTTGGCCGGAGTTTGTGATGAGGAGATTGTAGAGGGACTGAGTTGTTTTGGTGTTGTGACAGCGAAAAGGATCAGGATTAAGAAGGCAGGAGAAATGCAAGACACAAACTCAATAATACTTACCTTTGATGGAGTCGATCTGCCTGAGTCGGTGACGGTAGGATATGTTAAGGAGAGAGTCAGAGCGTACGTTCCCAATCCAATGCGATGTTTTACGTGCCACCGGTACGGACACACTACTTCATCCTGCAGAGGTACCCGAACCTGCGGACGTTGTGGTTCCAAGGAGCACGAGTCGACATCCTGTAACGCTGAAACCCCATTCTGTACCAACTGTGGCCAAGGCCAAGTCGCACACGCTGCATATGATCGCAACTGCCCCACTCTTAAAAAGAAAAAGAAATAATTAACATCAAAGTGAAGGGGCGTATGAGCTTCCGGGAGGCTCGGGACGCCTACGAGGCCACCCACCCCCGGAAATCATACGCTCAAGCTGTCGGTACCGGGGCCTTGGCCCTCCCAGGATGACCCCGGAGGAGGTCATCCGATCCTTGTCAGTGTCGGACTTTGTTCGCCTGGCAGGGAAGATGGGGCTGGTGTTTTCGCGCCAGCCCGCATCTCCGTCTCCCGTGCCGGAGGCGGCGCATCCTCCACAACCTCCTCCTTACGGGGAGGGGGCGGGAGCGGAGCGACGCTCCCGACTCCATCCCCCCCGCCCCCGGCTCCTGCCTGGGGTGTGGAGCGGGGCCATGGTCCCACCACTGAGCACCAGCAGGCAGCGCCTGTTGGTGACTCGTCCAGCCGCGAGCCTTCGGCGGACTTAGAGAGCTGGACAGTTGTGGGACGGGGAGGCAAGCATTCCCCCACAGGGAGGCGCCGCCCGCCGTCCCCCATCGAACCACCCACTGGGGGCGCTGTTCCAGCGCCTCCGGTTGCATCTGCGCCGCCGCCATCGTCTACAGCAGAGACGGTTCCACCGCCATCGCATCTCCTCCCAAACTCCGTCCTCCACAGTGGCTGCTGTGCGGAGGAACTTTGAGAGCTCTTCACGGGGTAGGTCCCCAGTGAAGCGCCCGGCTGAGAGCCCTCCCGGCCATCCTCAAGCTTCGCGTGCCCGAGGCACTTCATTGGAGAGTGGACGGGGCCGCGGTCCGGTTCGGAACCGGCTCGGTGGCCCGGGAGGAGGACCAGCTAAGGGTCCACCCGGGGGCTCTGGCCCCCCGTGGAAAGGTTAGACAGACCCGTCGTCGCCCGCAGTAAATCTTGGCCCGTTCTCTTTTAAATAAATGACACAATTTCTACAATGGAACTGCCGAGGCCTTCGTTCAAACCTCTCGGACCTGCAGAGCCTCTTATCTGCTCACAATCCGTCTGTTGTTTGCCTCCAGGAGACTAAGCTGCGTCCAGGTGGTAAGTTTTCAGTTCGACAGTATAATACATTCCGAAAAGACGTATTTAGCACCACAATAGCATACGGTGGAGTGATTTTAGCTGTCCACACATCCATACCATGTCATCAAATCACTTTAAGAAGTACCTTGCAGGCTGTAGCAGCCCGGGCCGACTTGGGTTTTATGAAGCTAACCGTTTGTTCCATCTATTTACCACCAGGAGGCAACACAGACATCAGCAGTTTAAACAACCTTGTTGATCAGCTCCCAACTCCTTACATGCTATTGGGTGACTTCAACGCCCACAACGCTGCATGGGGAGAGACTGGAGGCCGTACGTGTGCCCGAGGTCGAACACTTGAACGTTTTCTCCACCTAAACTCTCTATGCCTTTTGAACACCGGCAGCCCCACCCACATATCTCTTCCATCCGGAAATTCTTCTGCTATAGATCTTTCAATTTGCACACCGTCTCTCCTAGCCCAGCTCCGATGGGAACCTCTAGATGACCCACACGGTAGCGACCATTTCCCTATTATCATCTCCCAAACCCGGGCATCTGTCCGCGGAACAAATGTTCCACGATGGAACACGCGGCGCGCGGACTGGACTGGTTTTGAGAGTGCGTGCAGCCTGGTAGCCCATTCTCCGGAGACCTCGGCAACCGACTGCATAAGGGAATTTAACAACATGATCCTGGAGGCTGCAAAGATCTTTATACCAAAGACCTCTGGCAAACTCAAGCGAACACCTGTTCCGTGGTGGAACCCTGCGTGCAAACAGGCCATTTTAAGTAGGAAGCGGGCTTTTAGAGTTCTTAGGAGGAGTACGACAACCACGACCCTAGTAGCGTTTAAGCGTGCCCGAGCACTCGCCCGCCGCATTGTGTTAAATGCGAAGCGGAGATGGTGGGTGGAGTATGTTTGTACCGTGAATAGATTCACACCAATTATACAGGTTTGGACCAGAGTTAAACAACTCCAGGGTAGATCACAATATACATCCACACCCGTATTAGATGATAACGGCATCAAAATAACTGACACAAAAGAAGTATCGAACCGTATGGCGGCAGCCTTCAGTATGCGATGTAGCTCCCACGTCCAGGATGCTAGCTTCAGGCGCTTACGCGAACGAGCAGAGCAAACAATTGTAAACTTCGGAAATAACCATTCTGCCTCATATAATGTTCCATTTACAATGCTTGAACTGAAAGGTGCACTTCGTTCTGTTAGGCCAGTTTCGCCTGGGCCTGACACTATTCGAAATGAAATGCTGTCCCATCTTCCTGACGGCTCATTGGCATCTCTACTTCAGATCTTTAACCGCATCTGGGTAGAGCATGATTTCCCCGAGCAGTGGAGAGACGCGGTTGTTGTTCCTATACTGAAGCCTGGTAAGGAGGGTAGCTCACCTGGGGATTACCGCCCAATTTCACTGACCTCTTGCGTCTGCAAGCTGCTGGAGAAGATGGTTAACGTCCGCCTCATGTCGTTTTTGGAGACCAATAATCTATTGTCAAACATTCAATGTGGATTCCGGAGGGGTCGAAGCACCATTGACCACCTTTTAGCTCTAGACTTGTCGATCCGGAAAGGCTTTAGCAGAAAGCAGCATACAATTGCCATCTTTTTGACATTGAGCGAGCTTTCGACCTCACCTGGAGGCACGGTATCCTGCAGAAGGTCTTTGATCTAGGTGTGCGAGGTCACCTGGGATGGTTTCTGTCTAATTTTCTTAAAGACAGACGTTTTCGATACCGGGTTGGCATATCAGAATCTGATGAATACACGCAAGAGAATGGAACACCGCAGGGCAGCGTTCTCTCTGTCGCTCTGTTCGCAATCGCTATCAACGACATAGCAGATGGCATCCCTCGGAATATAAACACAGCCCTCTTTGTCGATGATTTCACTATTTGGGTCACGGCATCATCCACACCATCTGCCGTTAGGCAATTGCAGATTGCTCTGGACAAATTAGAGCGATGGAGCGGACAAAATGGCTTGAAGTTTTCATCGGAAAAAACCAAATGTATGCATTTTTGTCGTAAACGAAATGATTGCACCGACCCTGTTCTAACATTGTATAAACAAGCCATAGCTGTAGTAGAACAAACTCGCTTTCTCGGTGTAATCATTGATAGGAAATTAACATACGTACCACATTTCAAGGATCTAAGGGATAGATGTTTCAAAGCACTGAATATCTTTAAGGTGCTGACCAAGCTCAAGTATGGCGCGGATCAGAAAACGCTCCTTATGCTATATAGATCTTTGGTCCGATCTAAAATAGAATATGGGGCCATAGCATATGATGCTGCAACAGAAAGCTCTAAGCACATGCTGGACACAGTTCATCATCACGCCATCAGGACAATAATCGGTGCTTTTCGCACATCTCCCACCTCCAGTATGCTCGTGGAGGCAAGCGAGATGCCGTTGGACTTAAGGCGCAGAATGCATGGCATGCAATATGCCCTAAAACTTTTTCAGTTCCCAAATCACCCAACCTCCCAAAGGCTTTTCTCAGGTGAACATCGGCGTCAAATTGATCACTCTGCTCAATATGCCCGGCACGCAGATTACAGGATAGCTAGCTGGCTTGATGACGCCCAAGTTAACTTGGAACAGGTGGAGCTTTTTCAGGCCCCGTCCATCGAACCTTGGATGATAGCTGAGCCAACGATAGACACAAGCATGGTCTCAAAAACCAGAGATTTGACTCCGGTAGCCTCACAACAGGTTTTTCTGGAGCACTGTCAGACTTCTTATCCAAACCACAAGCTCTTTTATACGGATGGCTCCAAGGGTCAGGACGGTGTCGGATGTGCCTTTGTAAGTGAGAATGTTGTGAGGTGTTTCACTCTTCCGCCCGCTGCTTCAGTTTTCACTGCGGAGTTGTATGCCATTCTACGCTGCCTGGACGCCATTCTTTTATCGAGACAGCGCCGATGTGTTATATTCACTGACTCTTTATCCTCGCTACAGGCCCTCGAGTCTTTCGGTACTAAGTCGCCATCGTCATATTATTTAGATGAAATCAGACACAGAATTCACCGAACACATGTCAAGAAAAAACAAGTAATACTAGCCTGGGTCCCCAGTCACTCGGGCATCGTTGGAAACGAGCGCGCTGATATAGCTGCGAAGCAGGCAGCACAGGGCACCGTACCATCGGGCCTTCGGATTCCGTGTTCGGATTGGTTCCCACATATTCGAAAACACGTTACTAAATTATGGCAGGACAGGTGGGATACGGACCCAAAGGGTCAAAGGCTTCGGGCCCTGAAACCGCTGATCGTTAAGCGTTTTTCAGGTTCTGCGAGTTCAAGGAGGGAGGAGGTGATCCTCTCTAGGCTCCGCATTGGTCACACCCACGCAACACATTCCTTTTTACTTTGTAGAGATGTCCCGCCGGAGTGTGCTCGCTGTGGGGAGCGCCTGTCTGTGCGTCATGTTTTCGTGGATTGCCGAGATTTTGAGGTTGAGAGACAACGCTACTTTCGCGGGTCTCCCTCACTGGATTCGCTACTCGGAGAGCATCCAACCGTGGAGTTCACTGCTATTGCTGCTTTTTTTGAAGAGTGCCTCATTTAATGTCATTTACTCACCATCTTAGGACGTGATCACCTGCGTTTTCACTCGTTGACTTGTGGAAGCATGTGCGGTGTATTTACATTTTACCTTTGACACACTTTTAGCCCTGTGAGACGCTGAAACTATATTGTATATATCTTGTCTAGTGTTATGGGCGCCACATGACCCCGTGTTGTCGGCGCGCCCTTAAACACCAACGATGATGATGATACTCCCCTGGACTATACTCAGCCACTCAGGCCTATTTACCTGAGGATGATTGTTAGATTTCTCTTATCCCAAGCTTGTCTGTGAATTGATCAGAGCCAGCAGGCTTTTTTGGCCCCCAAAAAAATAAAACCTTAAGGTATGATATTTGTCAATGCTTTCCTGATACTACATCCTACTCAGTAGCTGACATGCAGTGCACCAGTGTGCAAAGTATGGTATTTTTGACGAGATCTTGTCAGTGTGAGTGCCCTTGGAGACAGGAGTGTGTGGTGTGAATTTTATCAACCTGGTGCGAATTTGCAAGACTGGTGCAAGGAAGGTGATACTGGAAACCAAACAAATAATGGCTAAATGGTTATAAAGACACAGGAGTGAACCTTATAAAATTACCAACTAACTAGCTAATAAGAGAGGTAGCATTGCATCATGTGGGTAGGAATGGGTGTTTTTCTCCTTGGTAAATGGCATATTGGTGCAAATTTTTGGTGGCTGGCAGTGCGAGAATTTTAGATGGCTGGTGCAACTCATCTGGCCTGCTGCCATACTTTGCAGATTGGGCAGTGTGGCCACCCAGTCTGCAGAAAGTGGCAGATTTTAACAAGATCTCATTGGGACAGTCTTGGGGCAGGCATACCAATTTGGACCAGCTTTTTGCATCTTTAGGACAGGTAAAGAAACCTTACCTTGGAGAAAAACTGACACTGGAGGTAGCACTCACACACCAAGGCGGAAATGGAAATGCAGAAGAGAAAAATAAAGAAAACCACAATTATTATTTTCAGTGGCCATCCTACAGTATCATATAAAAACAACTGTCCCTGTGGAAACAAATCCACCCCAGCAACCAAATTTAAGCCCTGATTGGGGCAGGTTTTGAGCTGCCCAAACAACCCTCAACACCAATACAGATATACCTCTATATACGGGTATGTATGCCTTTTACTTGACGCCACTTGCCTCCTCCCCCACCGTTAACGCCACTGTATAAATATGAATAAATTTATAAGTATTGTATTACATATAAGGCGACCAATATAATACAAATATAAAAATATAGAAACAAATGTATAATAACACTGGTCGTCGCCCGGCGCCGTTCTCTTCGCTGCACACAGGGTAGTAGATAATGGCTATGTTATTCTGCCGTGCAGAATGGATAATAGTGTGTCACACGCATGCGCAGTACGGTATCTTGTACTCACAATACCGTACTGCGCATGCGTGTGGCACACTATTATGCGTTCTGCCGGCAGAATAACACGGCTTACACAAACTATGAAAACAAAGTTTCTAATGAATTTATCTCACAGCCGGTACTGATGGGATATTCTTAAACCTCCGTAATGTCCTCAGACATTGATTGACTTTATCAGTCACAGCGAGATAGCGAGAATCGGGGGGCAGGCGCGCATGCGCAAGATATCGTTGGTGCTCCGGGTAGGTGCTTGCTGGTGCTCCGGTGTTTGAACCAGGCCCTTTTTTATCATGTTAACTGGGGGCCATTTGCCCCCCAGTTGGCCGAAATGCCCCCAGTGCCTGGAAATTGGCCCCCAGTGAAACAGACAGATGACCTAAAATTAAACAACCGCAACTTGGCCTGACGAAAATAAGACAACACCACTCCATGATAAAAATATTGTTCTATTGCTCATTCCAAATTGGCAATTCACAAAAATTGTGTAAAAATTTCCACCAGTGGCTGTCTACTCCATTGTGAAAAAAACGAAACGACAAAGCGTGTATTCACGGTAAATCCCGGCAAAGCAGTCTAGGCACCAATTAATCACAACACTGGAGATAGGCTACAACCAAACATCGTGTTCTATCATACTTGAAGCCCAGCCAGTACCAGAGGATTGCAAGATGCTCTCATTTCACACGTGGGTAGTTGTCAGCGCTCAGAGTTCGTCCATGGATAAGCGGGACCCCATGTAGTCACAGCGCGTCAGACTGGTTGCCGGTGTGGCGTTGCGAAGTGCTTAGCCTATGTGTCCATGATAATAGCAACGTATTCGTATTCGTATTCAAATACCTTTCGCGTCCCCTCCGATTTTGCTGAAATTTTGCATGGACACTGCACGTCCCTAGTAACCCCCTAAAACCATTCTTGTTCACAACTAACGGTTTGACCTCTAGAGGTCACCAAAATGTAAAACTCGAAAATCTGGCGAACCCTACAATTTTAAGACAAAAAGAGCTAGACGTGCAATTTCGATTCTGGCGCCTTCCATTGACACCATAGATGATTCACAATTCACACAAACTTCGTTAAACTCCAGCCTCTGGCTTTAAATTCGAAATACAATTTCATAAGCCGCCCTGCCAAAAGGCGTGGCGAACACTAAACCAACGCTTTATTGCATACTTATCATCGTTTTTTTGGTGTTCTAGCGCGGCCATCGCATTCAGCATCATTCACAAAACTGTAAAAAACATTAAATATATTCTTTCCGCTCTAGGCGTGCATTCTATGTACCTAAAAATGACCGTTTTACAAAAATGCTTGCGAACCCTGCCATTCCTACTTTAATATGTTAACCTTCGCCCGGGTGGGGGTCTTTTTAGACCCCCCTCGGGTTTTTCCGAAGTGACCAAAAAACGGCGGCGCGCAGCGCCGCTAAACTTGGTATAGCTGTTCCTTCATCATTTTTACATCTTTCCTGAAAATTTTGGCTCAAGGTTATATCAGGTCAGGTCACCAGGTCAGGTGAAGTGACCTCACCTCAAAAAATACTTAGGACGGCATAACTAAAAGAAGGGTTAATCGATCAAGTTGAAACTCATACCACATCTTGGGCCCACCAGGAGCTACAACATTTGTTCCGGGATTTTTGATATTGGTGACCTAAGGTCATGTGCAGAGCATGACCTCCCCATTGACAATGCATGGGGAAAATCACGAAATGAGCTTTTCTCAGTAAGTATGGATGGAATCAACTTCAAACATCGGTTGCGACTTGCTCTTAGCCCATTTCTGAAGCTGATACCAAAATTTTTGACTTGTGACCTTTAAAAGGTCACCTTAGATCAAATAAGCATTTTTTGGTGTTTTTCCCTATAAATTTTGAATAAACTAAGATAGAGCTTTTATTTGGTCACCAAAGTGTTTGTATAGTCACTGCAAGTCAAATGATATACATCATGACGAAACCAGGTCAAGTTGGGTCAGACCGTTGACCTGGGTCAGGTCAAATTCTTAAATTTGACCTGGCATAGCAATATCATATATCATTCGATTCGTATTGACGAGAGGATTGCAATGGTGCATAAACTATGGCTGTATCTTGTTTGGTTTGGAAGCTATTAGCGAAAAAGTAAACGCCCCTATGCATGGGTGGCTATGGAGATTCCCAAGAATATGCCCAATATTTAGTGACCTGTAGCTCCCTAGGCTTTGACCTGACACGAAAATGAATGCCACTGTAATGAAAGCACATCTCAAGAGCTTTCGAATGGTGTTAAAAAAATGTTTCTAGCTATCATAGTTTCTGAGATATATGAGGTTTTCTTAGTACACTTCATATTAGCGATTTTGACCTTGATATTGACCTGACAAGAAGAATGATTGAAATATTTTCGATATCATTTTTCGAAGAGCTTTCGATTGCCCTTTTGCGCTTTTTTTCTAGCTCTCTTAGTTTTTGAGATCGTGGGGGCCTTTTTTAGCCCCCCACCAGGGCGAAGGTGGCTCGTACCCGCCACCGGGGCAAGGGTTAAGATATCAAACAGTCCCACTAACAGGCCCATCAAACAGGCTCCCTAGGCTCTGAGAACTGCGATGGTACAACGAATGATTGATGACTTCAGCTATTGTGCACTTTGCAGAAGGCCGTTGTTGGTTCCGAACGACCCAGGTTCATTGTGCGAAACAAAACACAAAAAACCCGATGACGAAAACAAAAGTGTCCAAACGACTATCAAAATGTGCCCTTTGAACCCTAATAGTGTCCATTGCCTCCCTTGGCTCCCAGCGCAAACTTTACAAATAATGCACCCCTGTCGGGGATCGATTCGACCCCTTTTGACATTTTTATAATGATCGAAAAACGGTTTGGTTCAGCGGAATGCCACCCGGAAAATACCATATATGGCAAACGTAATGCAAACATCTTGGCCAAATTTCCAGTCTACGTCATGTCAGTTCATGCCTTTCCTAATCGCTTGATTTGTCACTTTTTGGTTCAGACCAATATCGACGTCATGACAGGTCAAAGAAAGCGATATTT
Source organism: Lepas anatifera (assembly GCA_034440635.1). NCBI lineage: Eukaryota > Metazoa > Arthropoda > Thecostraca > Lepadidae > Lepas > Lepas anatifera. The sequence goes on from JAOTON010001125.1 coordinate 76,183, forward strand.
CTACTAAAGTTTTTGGGTTCTAGCGGCTGAAGGAGTTAGGTGGCATCATTTTGTAGGCACCATTCTGGTCCTCTGGATCAGAATGGTCAGAATCTTTGTAGGCACCTCTGGTCACGGCGAATCGAATGATGTATAATATGACCATACCAGGTCAAAACATAAAAAACGGCCTGACCCCAGGTCAATTCAAGATCCCTTTCTAACCTATCATAGTCAATATGCATATCAATCGACTCACAATAGTAATCCAAATGCAATGATATCAACATAAAATCTGAATCATCACTTCATGAAAAGTTATTGACCTAAGTCTGAAAACTGCTTAAGTAGTCGCAAATGACCTCTCAGAGGTCACAGGTCAAACATTGCAATATGAACCTGGAAAGGGGTCCAGGAAACTACGATTTTGGAGAATATGAAGATATTCGCAGCTGTATCCAAACAAATGCAGCCCAATTTTTACTTTTCCCCATGTATTTCCAATAGAGAGGTCATGGCCCTTACTTGGCCTTAGGTCATTGATACGAATAACTCCGGAACATACGATGCAGCACTCGGTGAGCTGACTGTGTGGCATAAGTTTCAATCCGATAGGTTCACCCATTTCTTATTTTTGTCACCTTAAACATTTTTTTAGGTGAGGTCACTCGACCTGAACTGGTGACCTGACCTGAGATGACCCAGGCTTAAATTTTTTGAAAGTTGCGGAATTGGTCAAGGATAATGTGTGCCAATTACGGCGGTGCTTCGCACTGCCGTTTTTTTTGTACCGTCGGAAAAACCCGAGGGGGTGTTTAAACACCCCCCACCGGAGCGAGGGTTAAAATTAAGGAGCTTCCCACTTCTATGATGAGTTTTAAACTGAGATTGCAGTCTTGTAGAGCAAGTTGAAAAACCACTATTGGGGTATTTGGTTCTGCCCAAAGTTCTAGGTATATAATTTCCGCCAGCTTTAAAATTCAAAGTAAAGGGGCCTTATTTCAAACCCTGAAAGAATACCTTCCATATGGTTGAAGCAATCTGATTGGCTGTAAGCACTAAGCCTCATCACATGGAACCGTTTAATCCGCACAACGCTCGTGATCAACCGCCCGCTAGCACTGCCGGTAACTGCTGTAAGGCAGAGACAATGTGTGAGGCTGACCAACTAATACCATTCTGTGACCTCACATGGTCACCTCACGTCAAATAAACTCGCCTCTGAATAAGTTGATTTGAACCCCAAAATCCCTTTCAGCAGGGTGAGAATTGGCGACGCCGTATGAACCTGGCAGTTGGTGCGTCGTCAAACCCCAGCCATTATTTATTAAAATACACTCCCTGTCATCATAAGCCACCGGATACAACTCGGACTTAATGTGGAAGTACGATACGGATACATGAGCAGCCTAAGAGCGCACTATTTACGTACCGACCATGGAAATGAACCAGTCAACTCATGTATCCAGGCGTCTGCTACGTTTTGGTCACTCGGTCCCAGTCCTTCTCTAAAACGAGTTTGGGGTAAGTACAGGTTATCCGTAAGCAAATAAATTCTACAAGAACGCTGTGGAAAAGGTTTCGATGTGTGCAACATTTTCATCGGATATAATTCAACTGACTCTTAAACAATGAAAAGGGAGAAAGAAGTCTTGCGCGCTTACGTAAATGTTTCATTCGAATAAAATGCATAATCTTTCATTTGGCTTTTACAATGACACTCTCTGTGTCGCCATGTTTCGTCTGGCTCGTGTAATACATCACAGCGCGCACCGTGGGTACCGGTGCTGCTGAAGTATCCCGAGTAATTGGGTCCTTTTTAATATCTCAATCGGTTTTTCAACTTAGACCCGGGAGCGCGTTAGTTTTTTACTGGACCCCTCACTCAACACGTTACGGCTGCACGATGATGGAGTCGATCTCTAGCGAGCTGGCACCCCGCTGACGAACTTCCTCCTTGTGATAGCCGGCGTAGATCTGCAAGGCGATTCGGTAAATGCTGCTTGTGTCGAGCGGAGGAGCGTCATCCACGATCTGACCTAGGTAATAGTACTTGAAAGACGACAGCGGTAAGCTCACTGTCGTAAAGGCGTCGTCTGGAAGCTCGAAGTACGACTCGTACGATCCGCCTTTCCTTTGTGGACCGGTTTTTGTGTTCATATATACCTTGTAATGTAGACCCTGGCCCTGACCGCGACATGTGACGCTGATGGTTTTGTACTGGGAGAAATCCCACTCCCCCAACGCGTAGAATCCGACATAACCAGCTCCTTCCTGCGTCGGGTTAAGTAGCGAGAACATGACAGCTCTCTGGAAGTTGGCTGTTTTCTGCAGTTTGAAGGCGCCGGTGGACTTGCCGGCCTGTTCGTTCCCATCGGAACTCTCCACCCACTCGCTGATACTGTCCACTGTGGTGAAGTTCCACAGTACGCGGGTGGCAGGGTTGATGGGCGTTGGTGTGGGGTTGGGGGAAGAATGCAGGTCCACCAGCACAGCAGGACGAGGCGCTGCTGCCGCGGCCAGCACCCCGGCAGTCATCGTCAACAACCACGCCCCGCTCCTCATTGTCGTCGAGACTACTGCCGAGTGGGACGGCTGTCAGCAAACTTGGTTTTGCCATTTATACATATATAATTGGCTTATTGAATATAATAATATTTTGTATACTTTACATATATTCATATATCTATATTTCTACGAGCCTTTCTGTTCTTATTTTTGTTCCAAATCCTGTTTGAATAGTTGCTATCCCACGCAGAAGTGATTCGTTTGACATAAGTGATGCTACTGTCAATAAGTTAAGGGGGCCAGTCAATCTTTAACCCTCAAAGGTTACTGACAAAAACTTTCCCATTTAGAACAAAAACCGTGGCATTTATGGGCTCCTTGTTACCTTATCACTTAATTACTGGTGCTAAAACTTCCGGATTTTCATCCCGTGTGGATACAATTCGAAAGTTGTTGTCTGCAAAGCGGGGGCCCGGGCCCCCGCTCCCCTTTCCGACGCTTATGCGGTCGAAGACTGAAAGGATACAACAAAAGTCACAATCATGCCGTGGGGTTCAGACACTGAAACTTTCAGTGCCTGAACTCCACGGCATTGCGCTTTCCTAAAAAATAAAAATATAAATTTTCATTACGCTTTTTATTGTCCATGACATGTCCACGTTTATTTGGGTGGCATATAGGCATTTACTGACTTACGCTGACACTGACTTTCATGAGAAACGGTCAGTGATTGGCAAGATGAATGTCCTCAATTTGGTTGACGACTTAATAGAAAACAAGAGAGGCTCATTGTAAAGGCCACTACCGCTCTGCAAGTCTTTATTTCTCTAAAAAAACTGACATTAAAATTGCCCACCAGTGAAACTAATTTCTTTACCTGCCTGTATTTTGCAGTGGAGAGACAGCAGCGCTGAAACCGCTGAATATCAAGAGCGACGTTGTAAAATCTCGCAGGCTGATATATCTCACGGATGAACACAAGGTAGCAGGGACGGAGTGAATACACAGACAACTGGGCAACTGTTCAAAGATGTACCACGCTTCTGACGAACCCAAATGCGTTCTGGAGACATACGTTTTAACGTACTCTTTTAGCCATTCGAATATTGGCTAGAGTGGGGGAGGTGAGGAAGGTTTTCCTACCCAAGGACGTCACAAGGCTGGAATCTGGTTCTGCACTCCGAGCTGGCGTTGCTCCTGCTCGCGTAACGCTCCCAGAAACGTCTGCCATCCAGATTGGGAGACATTGTTTCCGCTGAGAAACAGACGGTATGGCGTTGATAGCAGTGAGCCTGAGAGGGACTTAGCAACGGACCATGCTGCGATTTGTAACAGAATATTAGGCCATGACCAGCGCCCGTCTTATCAAAGCAGGGGTTTGGAGTTCTCTGCTATCTCTGACAACAGCGGCATGTGCTTGAAGTGTGAGCCTGGACCGCTCCTGGGCGATATGGGAGAGGACTGTTCATTAAAGGCATTTCATGTGTGTCCGAAAAATGGTGAACGCGATTGTTGTTTAATGTTTGTGTCCTAATACAAAGTTATGATTATGTTATCTTTTCTTGGGGCTGAAGTAGACTACTGTTAACAAATTGGATTACCCTCATTATCATTAGACAAAGTTAATGTAATAGCAAGGCCACAACAGCACGATAAGTCACATCTTTACAGAAAGTTTCAATTTAGGAAAAAAAACACGAAGACTAACAAGGAACGTCTAGTGAACCCAATGAAACTCCAGGCACGACTCAAAGTATGCCACACAGACTACAATTATACCAGCATCAGTTTTGCTACTAGACTAATTTTATGCCAAATGCAGACTCAAAAGAGGCGGTTTCGTTTGAGGCTTGCATCGAATTCAGTTGTAGTGTTGAGTGGAGGGGCATATTTTTCTAAACCATGTTTCGTGAAGAGCTGGAATATAATTATTCCATGACGATTTTGCTGATGGAATACATTGATGCCGTGGAGTTTTTCTATACCGAGCGAAGAATAATTTGAAACCAGTCATCAGACATTTTATTCCCGAGCTTACGGTGATCATTCTATGAGCTTCAGAAAACACTACGTGCTAGACTCAATCCAGTCCAAGAGATTACATCGAGTCTGCGACGGGAATACAATGAGCCTGATTCTGCCTGATTCCAACCGAGTTTGATACCAGAATCCAGACTCGCTTTCAGCACCGACTCAGTTTATCCAAAAGGACTCAATTTTTCTCTCAGTGTGTCCCAGAGGAGGCTACAATATGATGTATGCTTTGTTTTTTAAATCTTTTCCGGGAAATTTTACTCCACCCCCTGCTCGGAGCGTTCCCCTTACATGTATGTACCTCAGCGGCGAGCCACGGCTATGAGAGAGCAATTTATTCATGTGCCGGTGGCACGCGTGGAAACAATAGCGTGGTTTGTATCTCATGTTGCGTGATATCCGGGAGCCGACCCTTTCAGCTCAACATTGGAAGCTTTTAAATCGAGTGTCAGGAAACACTTACGAAGCCATCCACTTTGAATGTTTAAAGGGTGGTAGATTTATTTGTTTCCGTGAGGTGAAGTGCAGTGTTTTTCCTGTCCATTTTAAAATGTTCACCTTTACAATTTTACGGTCTTATTATCTTACGGTGTCTCATGTTTACTGTCATTCATCCGATGTTTTTTACTTCGACTTCAGCTATAAATGGTTGCATACCTGTCGCTGATTATTCTCAGTAAACAAATAAAGAAATACCGAGTTGATCTGCATGCTATTGTAGCATTGTATTGTATTGTATTGTTATGTATTGTAATAAATAATTAGTAATCAACGTGACCATGGCCGTGAAATTTATAGTGAGGGAAGACATGTGAACCTTGGTAATGGGGCTGCAGATGGAAAACTGTTATAATGTGTCCCAATAAATGCTTCCTAGTGTATATGTGTGGGTTTGTGCGTGTTGCACGGACGTTGTGCGTGTGTGCGTGTACGTGTGGGTGTGCGTGTGCGTGTGCGTGTGGGTGTGGGTGTGGGTGTGGGTGTGTGTGTGTGTGTGTGTGTGTGTGTGTGTGTGTGTGTGTGTGTGTGCGTGCGCGTGCGTGTGTACGTGCGTGTGTGTGTGCATGCGTGCGTGCGTGCGTGCGTGCGTGTGTCTGACTCCCTGCTGCGCTTGCTTGATAATTTGCCTGCTTGCTTGCTTGCTTGCTTGCTTGCCTATGCCTGCATGTCTGCCCTAATTTGCTTACTGCCTTCCGAGTTCTCTGGCGAATGTTACTAGGCCTCTATCTTTTCGCCAGAATCTCGGAGGGGCTAACACGAATCTCCAGTTTTGGGTAGTCCCGTTTGGAAAAGGACTAACAATCTAACCGGTAATGAGCTAAATTATTGTGCATTTTACCTAAATAGACCTGTATTCCTGCTCCCTGTATATTTACAGGGAGCTATCACTGGCAGTTTTTACTAATAGTATGATATTTATTATGCTTTCTTTAAGTTACTTTCTTTTTCCTAGCAGGGCGTGCCGCGACTTGTAATATTTTATGTTCTGGTGGTGTTAACGTAAGGGTACTGTTGTCGTTGGGATCGCGGAGGGGGCACGCCTGGCTACCCGTTTAAATGGGTGGCGGACCTTTTCTAGCAATACTATTGCATGTAAAAAAATAAGAACTCTGAAGATATTTAGCCGGCGGCCGTGGCGTTGGCGGAGGGTGACCTTCGTCAGATCCGGGCGAGGCGGAAGGTTTTGCCAGATGCGTCGCGCCTTTACACGCCTTTAACGCCGCGGACAACATCATTGCCTAGCTTACAAGATTATGTACCCGGCTCAAGCCGATCGTTTGGTATAAAGCCAGGCTCGGTCCGGCAGTGGGGGCTGGCTTGTTGTAGGTGATCATGTGTGACACGCCGCCACTCTTCTCATTATGTAGGTGAACGAGCACAGCAGCCGGCTCTTCTGCGTGCCGGCTGCCGAGTGACGAGGCAATGCAAGTGAATCGAGCAGAAGGTTAAGTAGTGTGTGTGGTTTAAACTATCGGTGAGGTAAGATTGTATCCCTATGTTTCATCCACCTTAACGCATTTAATATAAATGTATCGTTACTTGTCGGATCCTTTGTGGTGACGGCCAGCAGAGATCATGAGTCACGAGCAACACGAGCAATAAAAAGGATTTTATTCTCACAGAACCAAACCTAAAATCTCATAATTTTGTCTGTTTTTATGTTTCTCTCACATTCAATTCTTTTGGCCCTGCTGGTGATCATAACACAGCCTCTTAGCAACGCAGTCACTTGGCTTCCGATGTCCCCCAAACTATTAAAATGGGACCCCTCAACGATGTTCTTAAGCTCGAGGAACGTCCAGATCTAGTGAGCAGGGCACCAAATCCGGAGCTAAGGATGATACTGAGGCGTTTCCGCCTTTGAAGAGGGCAGAAACATACCGAAGTAAGTGATGGCCTGGGAATTATGGAAATAAAACTGCAGAGCGCCCGCCGGGGATTTGAACCCGGATCAGGGGCGTGGAAGTGGAGCACCCTAACCCGACGCTCACTGCATATGATGCCGCCGAGAAAAATGAGATTCAGCCTGACTGCGATCAAATTCTCTCCACCGACCTGAGGCAATCCGTTTAAAACCATAGGTCTTGTCCAAATTTGATCCAGATCCGAGGCTTACGTCTGAAGTTAGGCCCGGAGTTGCAGCTTGGATATCCATTTGGAGGTACGATCATCCGTGACGCACTCTGCCAAGGTTACTCGCGCTTGATTTTGTAACAGCTAAGCGTATCCGAGTGCTTCGCGGACCGCATCTGAAAATGGCTATCCGAACTGCACGTCTGAGTCAGGATCCTGATCCAAGCCCTGGATAGAATTCTGATCAGGAGCTCTGCTTTTATACAAATTTCCACTGATCGGCTTGAGGAATGGGGGAAAGGAGGGGCAGACATCCCATTTTTCTTCACCATCTTGCATTTCGGGGACCAGGCACCAGCCGCGGTGCTACCTGCTTTTAAATCCCTGTAGCCAGGTATTGTAACAGATACTATACCAAACCCGTCAGCGCTCCGTTCAACGTTATGGGAGGTGTAAGCTAGGCAACTGAAGACGTGCCTTAGCCGTGTTTGGGTGCCGCAGTGACTTTGTGGGACAGCTCTCTCGTGTTTTCATCGACGGCCAGGGAAGGGAAGGAGCACTCAAAGAGACATTGTTTAACATTTGAAGGGACACTCTTGTTTTCTTGATCGACCACTTAACTTTTGCTTTCAGTTCCGAAAGATAAGTAAGATACGTGACCATAATGGTCCTCAGCAGACTGCCCAAAATCTCTTGCCAAATAAGGAAAAGGTCTGTCATTTTAACTGGAGGGGCACTGATTCCTTGTGTAGGAAATCTTAAGGTTGGCGAATAATAGGGGGTGGGGACCAAAAATGTTTCCTGGCTGGTACGCAAAACAGTATCCTGCCCTGAATGACGAGCGTACCTATATATATATATATATATATATATATATATATATATATATATATATATATATATATATATGTGTTAAATTTTCCGGACGAAATGCTCAGACACTTCACCAAAGCACCATTCTGTTCGTAATTTAATTCTCTTTTGAATGATGTATTATATGACACCTTTTGAAAACTTTTGGGCTCAGCCCAGGCGCGTGAGGAAAGTATCACGTGCTTCAATTTAGAGATTTGATACCAATTTAATAACGATTTTTTAATATTTTGGGAACCATTTGGTAAATAAGCTTTGCCTTTTGACGTCATTGCGTTAGAACTGTCACGGTAGTTCGGCTGGTATGCATCATGGACATATTGGGTCGATAGATATATTGATAATTTTTGCGACTTATCAACGCACCAACAGCCAGGGTCATATGGCGTCGCCAACTCTTTCCCTGTTGGAAGGGTTTCTCGGGAGCCAGCTTGCTCCTTGTTCAGGGAAGCCGCCGAGCCTTGAACCCGGGTCGGCTTCGTGGCAGACAGCTACACTGACCACTCTACTACCGCGCCCCCGTGGGTCAATAGATAGCCTTGACCTGACCTTAGGCGGTCACTTTTTCATACTGATTAAATATGGTATCGTAATATATCATTCGACGCAGCCTAATGAGAAAACTCTAATCGTGCTTGCATATTGTACCTAGCTTCATTCTGTCAGAAGCTAGAGCCGCAAACACTTTTTAGACTTGTCAATTTTTCCTTCCATGACCTCAATCTATGAGATAAGAAGCGGAAGGTATACTTTTGTTGTAATTTTTAATGTGGTGCCCAGTGCTGTTACACTATTTGTGTTATCCGTCACGGATCGCTAGTTTAAAAGAGGTCCGCGAAGGATCGTATTCTACGTCGTAGGGCAAACAAAAGATCCGAACAAAAGATCATAATTCTGTCAAAGGTTGTTGCTGGCTTGGCACCTCCTATTTTGAGTTCACTTTTCCGTCGTCAAAATCCAGGGACAACCAGGTTGGTTCAGCATTTTGAAATTCCCCTTACTCCAATTAATTATTGTAGATTTTCCCTTTCATATACAGCTCCGAGTGCATGTAGCGAAATTATATGCTCGCTGTTTCCCAATATTGATGATGTGCCCCTGAACAAGGCTACTCTAAAAAAACAAATTATAAACTTCTACCTCCTGAGATATCGCAGAGATAATGAATAGTCAAACGTGCTGTGGTGCTATAGTTCTTGCGTGTGTACGTGTGAATGAGCCGTGCGTGAGTCTCTGTTGGTGCGTGTGAAAAACGTTTGTTTCTTTTTTTTGTATGTATGTGCATGGTTATGAGTGCCATCACTTATCTTCGAATTTCGTCTTTTGTTTTTGTTTCGTGGTGATCTTTCTTAGTAAATCCCCGCTTCCTTGTCATTCGCCTTACAACTATCACTTTCCCCCGCAAATCCCCTCAGTCAACCCTTGTTTTCTAGTAGATGTTACTAGTTCGTCTACTTGTCTGCTAGATTCCAGGGAATTACTAACTTAAATCTGCATGGGGTAGTCTGCATGGAAATGAGCAATAACACTAAACGATTAGGTGTGACCAGTCTCTCTTTTATTAACAGTGGGTTAATGGTCGAGGCTTTTGTAACATTTTACAGAAGCCTTCTTTAATCAAACTTTTTATAACAATTACTTAAATATTAACACAGTTGTTTTTTGCTATCTTATGTTTTTGCTTCATTTCCTAGCAGGGTGTGCCGCGACTCGTTTAAATTTATGTTTCTGATGTTAACGTAAGGCTGCTGTTGTCGTTGGGATCGCGGTGGGGGCACGCCTGGCTGCCTTTTAAAATGGGGTGGCGGACCTTTTAGAAAAAAATTATATCCAGAGTCTTACAAAGCGCGCATGATGTTTGCGAACTAAAACACACACTCATTACCACAAGCGCAAGCAAAGCCCGTACATTTTTGAACCGTGAAGCCGCGACATAGGACAGTCGGCTACCCCAATGCATGCAATATCATCAAAGTAGTTAACTCCACTTTGCCTGTGGCACTACACATCAGCTCAGGACTAACATCTGGCGACGAAGCACAGGAGGAAAACTATTAGTCCCATGCTAACGTAAGTCAAGAGGCACCTGATGGTGCAAAGCGGAGGCGCGACAACGGAATCTAAGCTTAATGCTTTGCGGTTTCCATACGGGGCCGAGGTACATGTAAAAGTATATCTTGTATGGTCACCAATCTTCTCCTACAACTAATCCTGCACACTGCACAATATTGATGACAAAGCTTCTGGCGCATTACAAGTCAAAACTATATTGTTGAGGTTGGTTGTGCTAAAATCAGTGATCAGATCAGCGGGCAACCGTCCCAGCCTCTCCAGAAGACCAAACATACGATCGAATTTCCTAAGTTCAAATATAACGCGGGCACAAAAATTGACGATTCTTAAATTTTGTCCAACGGCCTTAAGACACATGCTTCAAAGATCGTAGTTGGCTTTGTAAGCCGCCAAAGATCCGTCCCCTACCGAACTTCCACAAAAATTTTTAAAAAAAAAAAAAAAAAAAAAACAAAAAAAAAAAAAAAAAAAAAAAAAAAAAAAAAAAATGTCCTGGGACGCTCACGCTAATCTTCTCACCCGTCGGTGCTTAGGGTGTGCTGACCGATCTGTCTCATTTGCGCCCCCACTCGCCGATTGGCCTCTTAAAACCCCTGGTAACCGCCATGGTTCCATCGCAGCTCAGATACTGTCTTTCGGTTTACAGTGGCAGGTAAAAAAACAGTTTCTACAAAAAAACAACAATTTGTTTGCCCGTGATACATTTAAACTTGAAAATGTGATCATGTATGTACCTGGCCTCTGGAACAGGTTGGGATTGCTGCCCAATGATCTGATGTCTGATTTTACCACAATAGCCCTCACCAGTGAAGTTCTTGGTTCGCTATTCAGCATTGTACACGAATAACTGTAGGCGATGACGGGTGATAAGACGAGACGTATTTTTGCATGTGCCTCGGTACCATACGGAAACTGGAAGCGTATATTCCATTGTGGCGCCCCCGCTTTGTAAAATCAGCTGTCTCCTGACTTACGTGAGCTTGGACAAATAGTTTTCTTCGGGCGCTACGTCGCCACCTGTTAAACCCCAGCTGGTGATGTCGCGCAGTGGCCCACACAAAGTGGAGTTAATTACTTTGATGATCTTGCCTGCATTGGGGTGGCCGGCCGTCATTCGTCGCGGTTTCACGGTGCAATAATGTGCGGATTATGTTTGTGATTGTGGTGATGAATGTGTGCTTTAGTTCCCAAACTTCCTGCATGCATTTTATGACTGGATTTAATGACCACTTTCATTCTGGGGATGTCCGACGATGTACCATACAGTCCCTCGTGGAACGCATAACTCTTTTAAACCCCTCATCCCTGGCTCCTGTGACGGATAGAAAAATAACGTAATAACGCTGGGTACGGCATGAAAAATTACGACATAAGCATATATTCCGCTTCTTATGTCAGATCAATATTGAGGCCACTTCACGGAAAAAGTGACAAGACTAAAAAAATTTTGCGGCTCTAGCTTCTTACAGAATGAAGTTAGGTACAATGTTCGAGCACCATTCGAGTTTTCTCCTTACGCTACGTCGAATGGTATATCACAAGACCATATTAAATCAGCATGAAAAAATTGACCACCTAAGGTCAGGCCAAGGTCATCTATCTTTTTAACCCACTACCCATTGATTAGGTAGGCAGGAGTGCCCTTCCTTACCCGTGCGACCCAATTACTAAGGCTCCATAGGATTAGACAGGTATTGCTACTTTGTTAGCGGGTCGCACCATTCCCTGCGCCAATGTTTTCATAATATTTCCATGCCTAGGCTAAATACATGGTTGACCATGTCATACATACATTGACCCAACTTGACCATGATGCATACCAGTCGACCCACAGTGACAGTACTAACACAATGACCTCAAAATAAAAAGCTTATTTTCCAAATTGTTCTCAAAACAGGTAAAAATCGCCATTAAATTGTTATTGTATCTATAGATTGACGCACGTGGAACTTTGATAGTCCTGGTCCGAGCCAAAAAGCTTTCAAATGGTGTCATATCATACGATGATAATGTATCATATGACTCATATGATACATCATTCAAAAGAGAATTAACTTACGAACAGAATGGTGCATTGGTGAGATGTCTTTGAGCATTTAGCCCGGAAAACGTGTTTTGTATGCGTGTGTATATATATATATATATATATATATATATATATATATATATATAAGCAGAGTGGCAGTACCTGCATCGGCAAAGCTGCAATGGGCCCATCAATACCAGATCTGACCAAGGCATTAGTACAAGGATTGACAAACGTAAACGCAGTCTGCATGTTTCAAACTGCTATTTCCTACCCTGAGCTCATTTCCTGAGTGCGTAAGTCAAGTGCTTCTCATTAGTATGTATATACAAAGTAAGGCATCGTCTAGTATTATCCGATCTCCAGTTGAGTCGGTAAGGTCCCAGCGCACATCCAGCTGGCAAGATATCCTCCAGGGCGATAATCAGACCCCAGCGCGGATATGCCCAACAGCTCAGCTATTCGTTAAATAGCCTCAGAAAACTATGAAATGACTCCGGCACACCATGATGACTATCCAACAATGCTATGAACTCCCGAGCATGTTCCCACTGCTGGTAACTGTATCCCCATCCGATTCCTACATCTAAATCTCATATTGGACACTACGTAAGACTGTTCGTGCATCCATTTTCCGGTAAGGACACTCAAAGGCGGATTCAGGGGGCAAGGGGAGAGGTGCCTCTCATGATCAACTCTGTCAACGGTCCCATAACTTCCCCAGCGCCCCCTGAACCGATGCTCCCCCCTCTCCAGGATGCAAGTCATAACATTCCCACGATGCGATTTGGCGCCCCAAGAACTGTCGTCCCTCATCCTAAAGGCGCCCCCTCCAGGTCCAAATAGCGCCCCCTGACCAAAGTGCACCTTCAATCGGAAATCCTGGGTCCACCATGCGCACACATGGTCCACTCTATAGCTGAGCTCCACTACACCACGCTGGCATACACTGTATCACCCCTACGGATCACTCCACCTCGTCGCAGACCCAGATTGATCCCAAACAAAGGCGAGTTCCCCAGCGCAGCCTTGCGCTCAGGATCATCGCAAAGCCGGAACTGCTTCAGGGCCTTCAGAGGCTGGCCTTCAGGATCGCGTACACCCTTCTCAGGGTCCACTGTTGTAAACAGGCAGCGCGTACACGGCTTCACGTTCTCGAACACGACATCCCCAATGGTGAGGTAGCGCCAGTTGTCTTCGGCGAAGGCCGGTGCACCGCTGATCACGATGTTTCCGCGGAAGCCGTCCACGTTGACGGCACGGCCCACGCGTTCCGACAACTCCTCCACCGACGCCTCGTTCATTAGCATGTAGCCAGTGAGGTCGGCGAACGCAGCACCGTCGTCGGCGCGCAGCGGGAACGGCGGAATGTGCGGGCTCCGCGCCGACACCCGGTGAGGGAAATACACCATCCGGCAGCCTCCTCCACGTGAGGGAATGGCCGTAGTCAGCCAGGCAGCAGCCGCGTCGCCGCAGTCCAGCGCGGGCAGCGTGTCGTCCCAGACGCGCACTTGAACCTTGCGGTCACTAGAGACTACATCTGCGAACTGCACGGTCAGCGGTGAGGAGCCGGGCGCTGTCAGCTGCACCCTGCCCGGTCCCAGCTCGCAGCTGATGAGGACCATCTCCGGGTAGCGGCGCGCCGTCAGGAAGCCGCCCTCCTCGTCGATCACCATCAGGCTGCGGTCATACGTCTCCCCCATGCACGGTCCCATCGTTTCGCAGTGGAGGATCTCGGTCTCGACGCGCCGGCCTGACTTGAGAGGGTACAAACAGAGTTTGGTCACGGTGCCCACGGCTTCCATCTTGGCAGGTGAGGGCAAGCGGTCTCCGAACAGCTGGAAATAAGCCAGGTTGAATATCTCCTGGACCAGCCAGGAAATGAACATCAGCATCTTGGAAGCTGTCAGACCGCTGCTCTGCAACATAGACAAGTATATTTAGCTACTGCCATGGTAAAAAAGATCAAATAGGCCTTACAACCCAAGAGACGGCGGCCTGAGCCAAACTGGCTTTCCTGCGCTTTGCACAAATAAAGAACCTGGGCTGGGCTTTCAAACGAGCCTGTCACAGCCGGCTTTGTTTCTTCGGGTCATAGGGTTTGTCTCCGGTACAGATTCTGTGTGAGCTTTATCGAGATACCGATAGAAAAACAGCGTTACAAGCACCCGGAACTCCTTTTTAAGTCTCAAAAACAAGTTTTTACATAATTGTTGGGAAGGTCTTGAATGCAGATTTTCTGCCCATGAACCGTTCAGTAAAAGACCAGCGCCATGATCAGTGAACGGGTTCCTCAATGCGCGCATCCCGGAACAACACGAAACCACGGATTCGGTGGACAGCCCTCTCCTTCCCCTGAGACCGGTAATCCTGGACCCGCCTATGCCAGACGGACCCACAAGCAGCGGCTGAACAGTCATAAGGACCTCCGGTCAGCGTGCTGAGCCACATTGCCACCGCGTGTGCGGGCTTCCTGTACCTCGCGGCTGGTTCGTGAAACTCCCTCCATCCGCCATTGACACTCGGCTTACTAACCGGAGCGCGAAGTCCGTCCCGCCCAGTGGCTAGTCAAGGTCGTCCGTTCACATTCGGAGCCGAAGGCACGCTCCCAGAGATGGGTTCACGCACGCTGACTGACTTCATCCAACAACTGAATTCTATTTCGAGACATGCTACTTGATCTGAGAAAAGAGGGAAAATGTGCAGAAAAATAATAATTATACAGGCATTAAGAAGTAAATATAAACCAAAAAGTTTCAGATTTCAATAAAACGGTCAACCAAGCTCCGAATTTAGCCAGCTGAACTGAAACACTGGGCGCAATCAGATATATTGAAACAGAGCGAACAGATATACTACACGTCCACACCAACATGCTAAACACTGGGGTTGCATACCCCTCCTCGCGTTATAGACCACAACCTACGACACCCGCACCACCCCCTACAATTACACACCACCTACTCACGTGTGCTGCTGCTGCCGCTCCTTCCCAGCCCCACTACACCACGCGACGGAACAACGATCCAGTCGCCACGGCCCACCGACTGACTCACAGCGAGACGGCTTACAGTCGCCAGTCGTCAATGGTTGCCAGATGACCCCATCAGGCAGGGCTGGAGATCTTTTCTCAATCCAGGGGGTTTTAGGTGGGTTAACGTTGGCACGGTAATTCAAGCCCTATACAAGGTCTATGGGAGACCCAAAATCTGGGGGATCCGACCCCCTCCCCCCAGAATCTTTACTCATGCTCTCAGGAAACTGGAGTGATGCTTTACATAAAGTTCCTCCAGACTTCAACGGCACCTTTTTGCGGTGTTCCTTATTCTGCATTTGCCGCTAACTTTTATCTCTGCAGTTGAATATGCATATACATATACTCATGTTCTTCATTGAACAACAGAACATGACAAATATCCGTATACGTGCATATTTCTCATAATTATGCATTTCTTCTCTTGATAATTGATTTTTACATCATCGTGCAAGAAAACTGCAGCACGTGACTTCTCTAACCGTAGCGGAAACTGTCACAGCGCTCCACTTCGTCTGTGCGCAGTTGGGAGCGGGTTCGGCGCGGTGTCCCTGTTACTAGCCGTGGTGCGCCGCTTGATGCGCCCCTGCCATGCGCGATGCGCGCCGCCGCGGGTCGGTACCGTCCAAGATGGTACCGTCGGTGTGTTATTCTGAGTACGCGGCCGTCGGCGCAGACGAGGGGCGGTATCGGGCCGTGAAGGTCACAATGCGAGTGCCACAGCAGGGCAAGTGACAGCAGTTCATGGGCGTCGAAAGCTGGGAAGGAACGGGAGGACACCCCCAACTCGCAGAAGAGGTGGACGTTTCCATCAAAATTTTGGCAGTCGACTTACGACTTTTTTTGCATTTTATCCCCGCTAGCTGCTCGAATCTACGTAAATGCGTTGAAGTGATGAATAGCCGTTAGCGTTTCAAACGCAACCGATGTGCTCAGAATTTGTTCCGCCCACACCCCCTATATAGAGGAATACACGGGTAAACCCGTCATCGCTAGTCCGAATGCCGTCCCCGAGTAAAAAGTCCATGGCGACGCCCTGCGACACCGGCACAGATGTATATTGTTCCTGCCGGTGCACAGGGGGTCGGTCGCCCAGCAGCTGCCGGGGTTCGAGAGAACAACGACACATGGAGGGCTCCATGTGAGCATTAAATCAATAATGGGTAACTGGCTGGAGGTGAAAATAGTGGTCGTGTGTTCACAGGCGCGCACCCAGGATTTCAGTTTGAGGGGCCCAGCTGACAAAGGGGGGGCGGCAGGTTACTGGAGGGAAAAAATTGGCCGGTTAGGTATTTATCACGTAAAAGAGCGGTGTGCTATGGGCAGGTGCGACAAGGTGAGAGTAGAAGTTGTACTAAAAGTCAAAACAAGGCTAATTTCTGTTCTCGATGGGCGCCTGCGGCGGTAAATGATTACCAAAACCCATGTCAGGCGCGAATTGGGCGGAGGTGGCACTTTGGAGTCGAAGTGTTGGGGAGGGGGGGGTTGGCCGTCTCCAAGGGTGCACTACTCTGTGTTCATGTGCCAAAAGGCGTCTTAGCAGTCTCTAGCCGTCTCACAGTCTCGTCGGTATTACATCTCTCTCGACGCTTCCTTTACCTTCTTCCCGTCACTCTCCCATTGTCACTCTTCTGATGCTTTTGCTTTTTACTCGGCTTGTGATCGTTAATAGTCTCAGGTGTATCGTGCAGTGCCTGCCGCTCGACTTCAACGCGGACGTTTTAATCTCCTGTCATATCTTTTTAAGCATGCTTGTATGTATGTGCGAATACATGTCATGGCTACAAAGTTCCGTTTAGGCAGCCTGCGGCCTTTGGCCAAACCGGAAGCTCTGCTCATGCAAAATGACACGGACTAACGCAAAACATGATGCACAACACAATCACACTAGTAGTGTTTATATCGGCAGCTTTGCTATCTTGACACGCTTGGAATCAGGCTGCACTGCTTGAATAGGAAATAATGTTCAGGCCCAATATCAAAATGGTTTCTTTGGCAATTTCATTAGCTCTTTACAAAACTAACATTTTTCCCACAATCCAAAAACGATTCGCACGTTAACGGTAATGTTAACGATAGCGATAAAATCTACCTGTTTTTATTTCAAAGCTAGCATGAGGTGCTAGAATCTCTTCCATTGCCTACTGTAAAGCAAATGGCAAATTTCTGAAGAAAAATCGAACTTCTGAGGAGCACGATCAACTCGAGAAAGTTGATCAAGCGGCTTACAAGAACGTCTTGAATTCATCAATTTTCAAACTGGAACCGGCCCTTGGGTTTATTCAAATCCGACGAAAATAACCCAAAGCTTACAAATCTATCTCCCTATACTTAATGCGTACCTCGAAAACATAGAAAATGCAGACCCCTGTCGGAAGCCTTCATTTCATTCACGGTTGAAGTACTAAGGTATATATTTGTGCAATGTTTCGTCCAGGCGTGCAGCGTCATATGTTCGTTTCACTCCTGGTAACAGCCTCGTTCGGCTTTCTTTACAACAGTTATAGGAAGAGTGGATGGACATGAATGGTAAGTATTTTGCACGCGTCACAGTCAGTTGAAAAACGGTCGTGAACTCGTCGATCGGTCATTGTTCGGAATAAATTGCTTTTTGAAAGATTGAAGTCGTTGATGGCTGCAGGATAAGTGCTTTTGTGATGGTAGCAGTATATCATGTTGCACACCTTGTTCCATTGACTGACTTTCTCCACAATAAATGGGACAATGCATGTGACCTGCGCGTTTATTGGTGGCGAAACACTTCATGGTTGGCTCGTCGAAACCACTGAACAAAACAAGTTTGTCCTTTTAGGAAACTTAACAAATTATAAGCTCGTTAACCCACGGTCCGAAGCTGATCCTTGTGAATTTCTGAAGCAGGTTGCGCTGGGTAGAAGATAAGTCACCATATTTGAAGGTAAACGCTAAGTATTCAAACACACGCGTGCTAGCTGCAGGCTCAGAGCGTCCTTATGGAAACTGCGGCTGTTTATGGCTGATTGCTAACAAAGTGTTTGCTAGCTGGGTCCTGACTGGACCTTCAGTTAATTGTCTGTATTTTGTTCGCAGCTGCCGATTGTAAACCCACAATCAATTCACAGCTTTATATTTTGTCAACAAATATCCATGAGAACTTCCAGATATAGCCGCAGATTCCGACACTCTTCTACTATGCACCACTCCGACACTTTGATAAAACTCTGCTGACGCTGCCTAGTTTTTAACATCTGGGGCAATATACCGAAGTGCAGTGTGCGGTGTCCAGACCTATAATGACAGGTCTGGTGTAGATGTTCTCCACCCTCCTGGCATGGGTGGAGATACCGGGGTTGGGTGGTTACGACCCCCCTGGATTTTGATTTCAGATTTCAGCCCAGTTGGGGAGAAATCGGAAAATGTTGTAACCATCCAATACGAAATAGAGCAATGAACCCAAAACCGATGCATTTTTGCTTAAAGAAGGAAGTCTATTGTCAGCGGCAGACTGGAGATTGACTGGCCGTCCCACTTGTGTTGCTGGTGGCGGTGTTTTTGCTGAAGCGTTTGCAGATATTTTAAAAGTCGCATTAATCAAGGCCTTGCCCTCACCTCACCTCAAACAAACGTAAAACAGAGAGAATTAAGTTTCTCAATACCAATATTCCACCTTTGAAGCTTCATCCGAGTACGTTTAGCAACGCGAAAGCGAACAACCACATACATGGAATTGGATTCAGTAAAGATGGGTTTAGTTTTTTTCAGCAAACACATTGATATTATACCGAAGGTTAGAGTCACAGGTCTTGCACCTCCCGGTACGGAAAACAATAAAACATAAACTTCCAACGTAGTAGGATAGCACCCATCTTTCTATTGTACTGGATCAAGCTAGAAGCTAGTTACTAAATTGAGCATAATCATGGAATGGAGATACCTGGAATGGACACCTCAATGCAAACCTTCCCTGCTTGTGGGTGCCAATCCAGAACATGAAAAAAATTCTTCGGTAAGTAAAGCTCGGTAAGGACTAATGCAAAGTCTATGAGAGATGTGGTGGCCGATGACTCTGATGCGCCATAACTTATAAACCGTGGCTTGCACAGGGAAACGACCGTGCATTTCGGAAAGCCTAATTTGTGCTGTGTCCGCTAAAATACATTTTAAGCATGAAATACACAAAAACCCAGAGAAAAACGCAAGACAAATCAGAGTATCATACGGCAGCTCAATTTGTATTATATAATGTTTTAAGCACGCCCAACACATCTCAATAGCGCGGTGGGTTAAGCACGCGCCTTGAGACCGAAAGGTCCCGGGATCGGATCCTACAGCGCGCGCTTTTCATCTTCATAATGGTAATTTCATTGCGCAATAGCGCAGTTGGCAGCATGTTTGTCTAGCAATCCTAGTGTTCCGGGTTTGAATCCCGGCTCACGCTCATTTTGCTTTCATATTCTGTGGCTATTCCACGATTATTTATATTTATATTGGATAAATAATCGCTCAATAGTAGCTGCTTCCTCTCGGTTGAAGCAAAGTACGCTCAAAGGCCTGTTTTTATTGAATATTTTTCTGCCGTCTATATTTTAATGTTCTTGGTTATATACCCGATTCTTTTTAATAAGCCCCACAAGGCATCCCAGAAATCGACGAAGATTCTGTTCCAGGTATTTCTATACCATGGTATAATTGCGGGATTGAATAAAAACATCAGAACATTTACTTTAGCAAAAATACCTCCAAAGAGTAGTAATTTGTACCTAGGTATTTGTAGATATTTTCACCATTTAAACATGTGTGCCGCTTCCTTTATTTTTCATATCTTCCAATGTTCTTCACAGTCGATGACTTTGGCGTCGTTCCAGTATGGTTGATGTTTTCCAGCTGACCAGGCGTGTTCGGCTACGTGCGACTGGCTGGTCTCTCTAGCTATGGTTGCCCGTCTCTGTTCTTTAATCCTTGCTGCTAAAGGTCATCCGGGTTCGCGTACACAGACGCATGGGACTGACTGAGTAGGATTCTACAGCTCTGCCGAAACCTGGGATCGAACCGGTGACCTTTAGATCTTCAGTCTAACGCTCTCCCAACTGAGCTAGGACTGACTGAGTAGATGCTTTTCTTATGCGTTTTTCTCTTGGTGGTCTAGTGTTTGTAAAACTCTTCCTAAGTGAGACCTGTTACTGTTGGATATTAGCCTTTGTTGCGTTTCTTGCAGACGCTATGTGTGTATTAATAAACTGAGTTTATTTATGGCAACTTGATGTTGATCATTGGCTTTTCTGACTTCAATTATTTTGCGCTTACGTGTTGTGTTGTGCCGTACTTTTTGAACTCTTCTGGGTATCTGTTTCTTGATAACATTTGTGATATTTGTTTTCTTTATTGGAGTTCAGTGAACCCGCTCTTAACGGAAGGTTGCGAACTGCTCCCCTCGTTATTTTCTTAGGTTGGTCTAGTGGCCTGCAAAACACTATACCACCAATAGAAAAGCACATACATACAAATATATTCTACTCAGTCTCATGTGCATGAGGAAAACACTATGTAGGCAAAACCGAAAGACCTTTTGGAAACAATGATTCAAGAACAGAGACGGGCAACCATAGCTGGAGACACCAGTCATTCGGACGTAGCCGAATATGCCTGGTCAGCTGAAAATTACCCACCACACTGGAACAACGCCGAAGTCATCGACTATGAAGAAAATTAGAAGATACGGAAAATGAAGATAGTGACATATATGTTTAATTATGAAAATTACTACGAAAACCTAGCGCAGAAATTTGCATTATTTGGAGGTGTTTTTGCTAAAGTAAATGTTTTGATGTTTTTATCAAACACCGTAATAATATGAAGTTTAATGACCGACTTTTAGCTTGATTGACTAATTCAAATTCGCATGTTGAAAAAACTGAGCTCGTCCTTCCTGGATCCATTTTCAATTGTGTGGTTGTGTGCTTTCGTGTTGTTTAACCCGCGCCCCACCGGGGGTCCGGCGCCACCTTCGCCCCACCGGGGGGGGCCATCGATGGCCCCCCTCTAACTCCGAAAATATGGGCGTTAGCGCAAATCTGCAAAGTGCAATAGAAAGTTTGCGTGAATTCAGTAAGAAATTACTTCGCATGTTTTAGTGCTCAGGTCAATGGTTTGACCTCCAGAGGTCAAATTAGGTCAAGATCGGCTATTTTCACTCAAATATGCAATGATTGAGCAAACTGGGCATAACTCTTATGTCATTAGAGCTATTGAGGCCTGGTAAAGTACATTTGATAGCAAATTGCCAGTACTTTTTCCGCTATGTGGAACGTAAAGACCTCCCGCCAGTGGTTTGACCTCCAGAGGTCACCTCGTGACCTAATATGACCTGAGGTCACGAAAGGTCAGAAAGTGACCTTGCCGTATATCAAATGAAAGCCAGTGACAAGACAAACACGATGGTGTTTGTTTCACCGCTCTAGCTTAATTAGGTCAAAAGTTATTGCCAAAATACTGTTTTTGACCTCTGGTGACCTTGGATGACCTTGGAAAAGTCAAAGGGCAAATATGACCCCTGGGATCCGTGAAAGGGTGTCCAAAAACTTTGTTCTGAGCAGTCTGAGTATTTGCAATCATTTTTGTGGCTTTTATATCATGAAACAACTTTTCCCTATGCTTTTCCAATGGGAGAGGTCGCCTCGTGACCTGACCTCAGGGCACGAAATCGAAAAAATCCCGGATATACACCTTGTAGACCCTGGAAGGGTTATGAAGTGTAGGAAGTTTCAAATCGATCGACTTTGAAATGTAGCTCTTACAGTGCTCTAAAGTGAAGTGAGGTGACCTTGGTTGACCTCGTCTGGTGACCTGACCTTGGGTGACCCGGGGTAAAAAATTTCAGGGATGATGGGAAAATGATGCAGTGAGAGGTAGAGCCCTCAACTGCGGTGCTGCGCCTCGTCGTTTTTCTGCTATCCCGGAAAAACCTTAGGGGGGCCATCGATGGCCCACCCCCGGTGGTGCGAGGGTTAAAGGGAATGTGCCACCTCGGTCGAATCCTGAAATTTAGGGTAATTAGGGTAACTTTTAGCCGATAATCAAGGAGGCGTCCATAATTTCCCTAAAAATGTACAATAAGCTCAATATTTTGATTTTTTAAATACTCCTCTAAGGAAAGAAATAAATATCTGCCTGTGGATGATGTCATGATCTGGCAACCACTACCATATTCAAAACGCTTCAAGGGCTTCGATTGGCTGATACTCACCGTGACGTCAGCATATGTCGTCACACCAACAGCCACGACAACTGTGGCCTGCTGCTAAGGGTACATGAGGGGTAAATTTCAGGCAAGTTTTAGCTTTTTTCTACGGAAATCTCGAGTTTCAAGACAAATGATAAATTGAGTACCGGATATTCCGAGTTGCTTTGCCAAGTTGTAAAGCAAGTCGGAAAACCCGGTACTCCATAATTCATTCGTCTTGGAACTCGATATTTCCGTAGAGAAAAAGCTAGAACCTACCTGACACCAACCCCCTCATCAGCTCGTCGCCGGGCGGCCATTGTTGTGAGCTGCTGGTGTGACGACATATACTGACGTCACGATGAGCATCAGCCAATCGAATCCCTGGAAGCGTTTCAAGTATGGTAGTGGTTGTCAGATTGTGACATCATCCACAGGCTGATATTTATTTCTTTTTCTAGAGGAGTATTTTAAGAATCAAAATATTGAGCTTATTGCACATTTTTCAGAGAAATCATGGGTGGTTTTATTATTTTCGGCTAAAAGTACGCCTAATTGCACTAAATTCCAGGATTCGACTAAGGTGCCACATTCCCTTTAATGTGCTCTGGTGAAACCTCAAAGAGCGAAATATCCGTGTTTAAAATCTTAATACCCTCTTTTTTCCTCTTTTTAAGCTTTGAGAGAAATTTAAATTTACTATAAAGTCTGACGAAATAGCCCTCATTTATTAACTTCTACTTTGGATAAAATTTATGCTTACACTGGCTCCGGTTTTGTGGAGGTGTTCCATGGGTTAGGCTGGTGAGAAGAAGCGATTGATGTTCTGTAGGTTCCCTCTGTATATGCTCGAGATGTGCTTCTTGTTGTGTGGAACGAATGTTCCTGGTGTGCCTGGTGGTTTGCTGTAGTTTCGAAGGATGTTTCCGTCGATGCCTGTTGAGAATGGGTCATTCCAGAAGACGACTTCGCCATCGTTGATAACGGAGTTGCAGTTCCTTTTGTTGTGGTTGTTTTTGTTGTAGTCATTGTTGTCGTTGTTAGTCCTCGTCCGATTCCGCTGTTCCCTGTTCCAGTTGTGCTCGATTGAGTGATTTGCTGATAGTCTGTGCCTTGTTGGTACGTGGTTGTGAGTGAGCCCTGTTGTGGGTCCGATGCTGTCACCATAGAAGTTGCGGTGGTTGCGTCCGAGGTGGTGAATTCAGAGATTGAAGCTTTAGTTTCGGTCATTTCGGTTGAGCCAGAGTCAGTGGCGCCAGAGTCAGTTGAGCCAGAGTCAGTGGAATCACCATACGGCGGATAGCCCGAGGGACCGGTGGCAGCTGACCCTGCAGTCGCCGATGTCGCAGGAGGAATCACCTCTGTCATGTCCGAGTGATATGAAATGCTAGAATCAGACGGCAAAGTCGTTGAAGAGATGCTTGAAGTGACGGTATTCGTTTCAGAAGCAAACTCGTCACTAGCACTGCCCAGTAAATCCGTTGTATCAGCATTATCAGCTGTTGATGTACCGCCAACGGGTGTCATCTGCGCGTCTCCATCAGACGCAGTTTCAGAAGAAACCATAGAATTCGTCCACTGGCCAGTTTCAGCGGCGTGATCGACTGTGGCTGTGACCGTCTCGCCCGCAGTTCCAGACTGAGTCGTATTTACTTCCAAGGGAAGCGGCCCCTCGCCGGTGGCACGGTCGTCGTTGAGGTCACCGAAGATGCTGCTCCGTCACTTCTGCTGCCGTTTCCTGGTTTGGAATTCCCCTGGACTGTTGTGATTGCGATATGTGAACTGGATACTTCGGACGAACCCTCCCAACCGAAGTCCGTTGTCGCGGAGACTCCGTCCGGTGTCACTGGAGCGTATTCTGCCGATGTTTCCGCTGAAGTGACGCCAGTTGACGCTGCTGTCGACTCGACAACGTCCGATCCGTTGGCTGCCGCCGTGGTCTGGAGCACGCAGTCGCCATCCAGCTCCACGGAGCCTTTGGGGCAGGTGCAGCGGCCGCTCGCGCTACAGGCGGTTCCGGGTACCACGAACTGGCACTCCCGTGTCGACTCGCAGTAGTCCCCAGGTTGCGCTGGAACACAGGCAAACTGAGCTCAGTCTCCAACGGTAGCACAGGACCGCGCACAAGAGGCAGTAGTCCCGCTACGTCCTCAGTAGCGCCTCTGTTCAGGCCAGGCACCCACGAAGCCCGAAGTTGACAGCCAAACGCCTATTAAATTCAGAAATTTTTCTAGACAGACACATACAAATAAAGGGTACTAATGCATTCAAACAACAAAGGGATCCCTTTCTATCTGGTTGCAGCCATTTGATTGTTAAAAATCCTAAGCCCCTTCCACTTATTACAAATGGCATACTATCGGATGAGCCATTCTTAAAACATGACTTTCTGATTTTTAATTTACCAGCTTCTTATGTCGGTAAACTCTAAAGAGCTTAAGTATACTTTTTCCTGCTTAAAGCAATGACCAAAATTAATAGACATGTCATGCTTACCCTTGGTTTAAACTTTGCAAGGAGATTAGAATTAAATAAGGAATATCCAAGGTGATTCCCCAAGTCTATGTGCTACGCGTATTAAGGTTATTATTTTCGAGACGCTGAAACATACCGTTTTAACGTCATCGTTTATCGTAGAAAACGCTTAGTATTTTTATCCTTGGCGATTTTAGGTAGAAACAAAATGTGGTTCCAGATTTGAGGACCCCATAAATTTTTTTCTGTTATACAGACCAAAGTTTATTTTCATGCCATCATTCCCCTTGGTTCCAAATCCCATTCTGAAAGTGTCACATTCCCTTTAAGGTTCTACAGCAGCCACAGGTGCCGAACGATGGCATTGCCAAAAATAGGATATGCAGCTCGAAAACTGCCTTTTTCCACAAATTACTTTCAAGTAGAAATTACATTACATTGTACTGCGGACGAAGGTGTTAACTAAATCATCGTGTCAAGAGGTCACTAGGTTGAAATTATCCGAGCATGACAGTTCTAAATAGCCCAATTTTGTGCTGCCCTATTATGGTAGACGACACCTATTGGAACGTTAATTTCGATAGTTACAATTTTACTGGGAATATGGAGCGTTCAAAAACGACTACTATTTCCGGCGCTAACATAAGAAAACCGGTGAACCAGAAAACGTAAGAACATAAGAAGAAACATAAGAAACATAAAAAAACCGGAAAACATAATTTTCCAACATCGTGAACGGGCTTTACACCTCTGAAACACCTTATAATCAAATTTGGAAAAGAACTAAAAAATGATCAAGGTTCAACCATTGGTCAATTACAATTGGAATGCCCCAAATATTGTCTTGCACTACTCACCCATTGCCAGGCGGAAGGCTGAGACAGTTGGATGCTCCTGCTGACCATTCTGGTCGGATTGGGCAGCATCATGAACTGGGTGTCCGCGGGAGGGGAAGAGCAAGCAGCTGGACTGCGGCGCGTGGACGTAGCTGAAGCAGTCGCTACTGGCCAGACAGCGCACCCTGCACTCACCTGTGGACAGCATCAACCAGCAAAGCGTCATTCCCCGGCTGGAGTCAGAAGTCAAGCTTGACAGAATAGTCGGACCTCGGGAACTAGATGATTATTTTCCAGAACTTGAACTGAGACGCATACCCATTGAGGTGCAAATAATACTTTCAGTATAGTATAGCATCACAATATGGTACCTAAATTACTCGTTATGTGCGTTGGGATAATCATTCTTTCCCGTATGACTTCA
This sequence comes from Lepas anatifera, assembly GCA_034440635.1. NCBI lineage: Eukaryota > Metazoa > Arthropoda > Thecostraca > Lepadidae > Lepas > Lepas anatifera. Next base: position 102,217 of record JAOTON010001125.1, read on the forward strand.
GAACCCCTTTTAGCTTGGGGAAGCATTCTTGTCTCGGAGTAAAAACTGGTCTCTAGTGAGAAAAAAACGAGCCATTTTTCTGACCTCTAGCATAGACCTCAAGTACTCCCCTCCTGATTCCCCAGTACCACCGGGCAGAATAAGCGGTGGAGGGTCCAGAATTAAGGAGGGGGGTAGGTTGGGATCAATTGACTATTCAACCCATCTCTTCCCAGTCAACGTCATATGCTTAAAGGGAATGTGGCACCTTCACAACGTGATTTTAATTGAGATAGCCAAGTTGTAAAGCAGGTCGGAAAACCCGGTACTCCATATTTCATTTGTCTTGGAACCCGATATTTCCGTAGAAAAAAGCTAAAACCTAACTGACACCAGCCCCCTCAGCCTCCCGTCGCCGGCGGCCATTGTTGTGAGCTACTGGTGTGACGACATATGCTGACGTCACAATGAGCATCAGCCAATCGAAGCCCTTGAAGCGTGATATGGTATTCAAGTATGGTACTGGTTGCCAGATCGTGACATCATCCCCAGTCTGATATTTATTTCTTTTTCTAGAGGAGTATTTTTAAAAACAAAATATTGAGCTTATTGTACACTTTTTAGAGAAGTCATGAGTGGTTTCATTATTTTCCGCTAGATTTATACCTAATTACACTAAATTCCAGGATTCGATCAAGGTGCCACATTCCCTTTAATGTTGTAATTTCTATACCCCAGAGCCCCCTCCCCCCGTTCCGTAGCCTATGCTACCGGGCTTCAGACCTTCTAGCCGGAATGTGAGTGGCATTTAGATCACGCTGGTGCCTGCAGCCACGCAGCGAACTGAAAGACTGGTGCCAAAAATTGGGTTTTTCCTTTGCTTCGAAATTTTTTTAAATTTAATAAAACAGTGTTATTGATTTATGCATTTTCTGTTTCTGGACCAGTACCTACTGCAACACGTCCATGTCTTCAACGGTGATCCACAAAGAGGTTTGATATCGATTAGTTGTGTCTGTCAGGGGCGTAGGAACGGTTTGAAAAGTGGGTGGGGGGCGACCTTAGAGGGAGCCACCTCAAGGGGGACCCCCAGCCCACGGGGGCTCATAAATATGAACAATTTTAGATAGCTCGTTTGGTGTCAATAAGACACGCATGCACACTAGGTTGTCAATATATACAAAATTGAGAAATTAAGTTTTGTCCTTTCATTTTGATTTGTATCTATTATGATCTAATAAATCATAGTAAAAAGCCAAAAATATTTTTTTGTTTTTTACCCATACCTTTTCCAAATGAATAATACATTCTTTAAGCTCTTTTGGAGGACTTCAATCATTTTTACCACGAGCGCGTTTTTTATATTTACAGCTGTTTAGGCCCTTTTCATCATATGTAAAAAAATAAGAAACTGTTAAGAAAATCGCAAACAATGCTTTGATACCAAATAGCCTCACTTTGCTATACCTTATCAACTTTTATTTACTTATTTAATGACAAAAAATGGGAACATTTATTTAGGTTATTACGGATCCCTTCATTACATCATTAGCGATTGATTTAGGCAAAGGCTGATCCCAATAAATCCACCTAGCTATGCTTCGATGCCTAAAATGCAGAGTTCCAGTATGACTGCGAGCAATGTACATACTTGATGGCCAGCTTTGTGATGCCGAGGAGGTGTGGGCATGGTGTTATAGTGGTTAGCAACCTTGCTTTCCACGCGGCCGACCCGGGTTTAAGGCCCGGCAGATTCCTTGAGCAAGGACCAATTTGACTCCCAAGAAACCCCTCCAACAGGGAAAGTGTTTGCGACGCCATATAACCCTGGTAGTCGGTGCGTCGGTGAGCCCCAAAAATTATTGTTATTATGCCGAGGAGGTCCAGCTTTGATCCTGAGCACCAGTTCGATGTTATATACCCTTTGACAGATGAATCCATCCCTCCTCTCAGCATTACAGACTGAACTGGCTCCAGCTGTCACTTCCTTTACAGCTCTCTCTATGGTCTATGTGTGGGCGGCGAGGGGAAGCTATGATAAACTCAGTGGTGGCCTCCCGGTCGATTATATTGTTGAGGGCAGACGCCTGTGTGTTGAGGCAGGACATGATCCGCAGCCTGAGAGAGGTGTTCTCCTTCTCCTGTTCTTCTCTGATGGAGATAATCTTGACACAGACGAACCTCCTCCTCCTCGTTGCAGAACAATGTCATCAGGATCGCCTCGGTGTGAACGAACATCGCAGAGGAGCACACGGTGGGCATGGCATTTAACTGCACCACTTTGGGCTGGGTACGAAGGCAGGAGAGCTCGAACATGACTTTCCGAGGGCTGTCCAGCCAGTCGTTGCTGATCTACACCTGTAGCCAGTAGGGAAAGTAAAGCTCGATAATGATAGCGACGATCTCCTACCGAGTTCCAATTTCCCTCCTGACTCCAGATAAAGGTTATCAGCAACTTGATAGAAGGTCCCAGAAACGTCCTATCCGAGCTCTCATGCCTCAGAGTCCAGCCCTAGATGGTGCAATTGACTGCCATGCCGACCGTGTGCTCCTCTGAACGGTTCACCCATTCCCAGGAGATCCTGATGAAAATGACATGTTCTGTATTGAGGAGGAGGAGAGGAGGACCACCTCCCACGATATCATCTCCATCAGAAAGAAGAGCAGGAGGTGGGGAACACCTCTCTCAAGCTGCGGACCTTGCCCTACGTCAACACACAGATGACCACTCTCAAAAATATAATTGACTGGGATGGGGTCACTGAGCCTATCATCACCTGCAACTTGATCAAATCTAAGTTCCCAGCAGAGCTGGGACTACCGAATGAAATTCGGTATTTCGGTATTTCGGTACTACCGGCGGTATATTTTATCTACCGCTACCGAATTTTCGGTACGAGCCTCTACCAGTACCGATACCGATACCGAATGGATCTACCGAATGACTTTTTTCGGTAGATTTGAATTTCCCGCGCTTCATTCAATCGGGCAGTGGATTTCCTATTCGTTCCCACGGTCGCGGTTAATTGAAGATGACAGCGCGAGCTACACAGGCAACGTGACTATTGTTGGCGGCATCCTTTTATGGTATTTTGCGTGAAAGAAAAGAAGAGATCGCAGTCTGGGAAGGGACAATTTCGCGTCAGTCTGGGCAGGGAAGATCAAGGCGGCCACGGGAGGTAGAAGTCTGAAGACACCTGTGGTGACCAGGTGGAACAGCTACTACGACTCCATGAAGTGCCTCGTGGAGCTCGTCCTGGACAAGCAGGAGGTCAAGACCACCATCAACAAGATCCTGTCTGGCCAGGGATTAGGCCTCTTCGACAGCAAGGACACCGAGGTCATCAAGGAGTACCTGCAGGTGATGGCCCCTGTCGCCAGCTGCCTCGACAGGATGCAGTCTGAAAACATGGCCTACATGGGGAATCTTCTCCTGACCTTATGCTCCTGAGGCAGCGCCTGGAGACCGTCAAGAACCGCAACCTGAGGTACGCGGGGAACCTGGTGGAGTACCTACAGGAGCAAGACGACCATCGCCATGGCTTTAACAACATGTAAGATAGAAAATAGAAATCTTGACTTTTTGTCTATGATGAAAATTTGGGTTACAAAACGTGCCCATAAAACTATATGGCTTTAAAATACTAAAATCTTTTAAGTTTCTTATCTAACCCTGAAAACTTTAATCCACTAATACCAACTTTAGAGTACCCAAGTTTTCTCCGAATGTTACTAGTTCTACTATTCTTTTCGGGAGAGACTTGGGGAAATACTCAGTAAACAACTTTAAAATAAATGGAGCGGGGAGTGGTGCGACCTTCAATTAAGATATTAACATACATGTCCCAAATTTACAACTGGAAAATTTGTAGTTTGGTCGCATGGGTACGGAAGGGCACTCCTGCCTACCTTTTAAATGGGTAGTGGGTAAAAAACATTTTCTAAAAAAAGTTATATTTGATATGAAATTACATATAATGTCTATTTTCAAATTAGATTCGACACCTGTTCGACGAGGACGACCTACTGATGGCCACAGCCACCCATCCGGCCCCACGCGGCACGCCATCGACTACATCAGCGAGACGGCCTATATCACCATCAAGAACAGGGTGATCAGGAGATGGTGGCAATTGTCAAGCCTAACAGTGTCCAGAGGAAGCTGCTGATGCAAGCGACAAGCACTTCTGCTACGACGACCTGTATAGGGGCCTGGGAGTCCTGCTACCAACGCCACCGCCACCAGCCAGCACGCCCTAGAGGAGAGCATGAAGCATTCAGCCATCAAATGGGCGAGGACCGGAGCATGTGGTCAAGAGGGAGCACTTTCCCGAAGGCCAACGGGAGGCCTGGATCGCTTTTCATCCGGTACAGCACCGCCCTCCCCAGCTCCGCGGCGCGAGAGGCTGTTCAGCACAGCGGGCAACATCCTCCGCCCCAAGAGGTCCTCCTTGACAGCCAGCAACTTCGAACAGCTGGTACTGCTCAGGGAAACAGTAGAATGTTCAGGCCGCCCTGAAGGAGGATCTCAAGAAGGGCCCCGACACCGTCCAGGAGTAAGAAGAAGAAGAAGACGGCAAGATCAAGGCAGCTTTATTTGTGTTGCAAACATTCTTGGCTGTTTTTTAAATAGTTAATTGTAATAAAACGTGCTATAATAATTTAATCAACAAAGTTTCACTGCTAAATTTTTTCCAGCTGCATAGTTATATAAAAGTGTTGCCGAAGATAATTTATTAGTTTTTACGATTAAAAGGTCTTTACAGGCTTTGAAACATTAAAGAAAATGGTTGCAAAAGGCTCTTAAATAATCAAATAAATGCATTACGGGCTCTAAAATGTAGTAAAGGCTTAAATAACTGTTTTATGGGCAATACAATGCATTAAAAGGCTTTTAAGAGTTTTTATAAAGAAGGTTTTTAATCTACCGAACCGAAATACCGAATACCGAATCATTCGGTAGATTTTTTTGAAATCTGCCGAAATACCGAACCGAATGACCCGTTTTCATCTACCGAATACCGATACCGGCGGTAGAAAAGTCTACCGAATCCCAGCTCTGGTTCCCAGGGTTCATGGGAAAGCCTATGGAGGTAGAGCACTTCATCTGCCACACGCAGGCCATGGCTGTAGCTGCCAGGTCTGTAAAGCAAATGACAGCTGTCAGTTCTCTCTATCGTGCTGGAAGAGGAATGGTTTTATCAGGCGATGAGTCCAGCACACCAAACTAATGCTCAGGATCAACAACAAGCAGGACCTCCTCGGCATCACAAAGTTGACGATCAAATAGATGGAACTTGCAATAAATATACAACCCTATTCTAGGCCTCGAAATACAACTAGACTTATCGTGACCATCCTTTCCCTGAATCAATTTCTACTGCTGTAAAGAAGGATTCTGCAATGACCTAAATAGCTCGTCTCGTTTGTGCCATGAAATAGGTAATACAAAGCTATTTAGGTATAGAGAAGTGTGGTCGTTTGATATCAAGGCACTGTCTTGTGCTTTTCTAAATACTTTTTTTGTACATGCGATAAAAAGCCAAAACATCTGCAAATATAAAGAACAATGCTCTTGGTGAAAATGGTTTGAATGCCTCCAAAAACCTAAAATGCATTTTTTTCCTTCGCAAATGGGATAGTTAAAAGGCTTAGACCATTTTTGGCTCTGATTATTTTTCATCTGACCATAATAGAACTGGAAATCATGGGGCAAAATCGCATTTTTCAATTTTCCATATATTGAATCAGCCTAAATAGATACCGGCATGCACCAGGTAATTCCATACATGACTTCTTACGTTATTTTCCGCTGTTTCCTTTCATTGAACAGTTCCTTTATTGTTGTTTTTTTTTACTTCGTAGTAGAAGACGGCCGGCCTCGTCGCGCCTTTCGATGGCTCAGGAACGACTGTTGCTCGGCATTTGGTGCGGGGTGCGTGTCCGATTCCTGCTTTGTGTTGGGATTGATATGAGATGGCGTTTGATTGGGTCCAATTGTCGGGGCTCATTTGGAAACACTCGGGTGGTAAGTGGCTTGGCATTTTTCACGAAGCGCTCCTCCTCCAGGGGCTTGCAGGCGGCGTACTACCGAACTGGAACTTTCCCAGACAAGCTATCGGGCCCGTTTAGGGTTTCTTGTTCTATATTACAGCTGCTCATATTTGTATATTCGTTGCGGTGGCCCACCACAAAAGGGGGATCATCATCCCCCTGAACCCCTGTTCCTATGCCCATGCCGCACAGGGGCCTCCAAATTATCTTTGAGGGCCCCAAGGTCCAGACCGTGGCTCAGGAACCCAGATCAGTCAGCTCAGGGGGCCCAGACCAGTACATTGGTCTTGGGACCAGCTTATCAAGGGACCCCATATAAACACAGGGCCCCTAGATGCTCAGCACAGGGGAGCCCCAGATTCGCACAGGGTGCCAGATAAGCTTAGGGGCCCGGTTCAGCTCACAGGTCCCCAGGTCGGCTTGTGTAGGGTCTCAAAACAGCTCAAGAGGCTTGTTCAAGCTCACGGATCCCAGCTTAGCTCAGTGATGCTAGAACAGTTCAGGGGCCCTAGACCAGCTCAGGGCCCTTGATCAGCACAGGGGGCCTCGGATTAGCTTTGGAGGTCCAGCTCAGCTCAGGAGCCGGCAGATCGGCTGATATAGGGTCCTGTCTCATACCAGCTCAGGGGGCTCCATTCAAGCTCACGGCCCCCAGCTTAGCCCAGGGGCCCTAGAAGAGTTCAGGGTCCCCATACCAGCTCAGAAGCCCCAGTTAAGCACAGGGGGTACCCAGATTAGCTGGAAACCCCAGTTCAGCTTAGGGGCCCCAGGGTGGCTTATGTAAGGTCTCAGAACACCTCAAGAGGCCATTCAAGCTCATGGCCCCCAGATCAGCCCAGGGGCCCCAGACCAGTTCAGGGGCCGCCCAGTTAAGCACAGGGGTGCTGAGACTAGCTTAAGGCCTAGACTAACTTTGGGGCCCCAGTTCAGCTCAGGGACCCCCAGATCAGCTGATATAGGATCTCGCCCCATACCAGCTCAGGGAGCTCCATTCAAGCTCACGGCCCCCAGCTTAGCCCAGGGACCCTAGAAGAGTTCAGGGCCCCCATACCAGAGCAGAGGCCGCTGTTAAACACAGGGGTACCCAGAATAGCTTAGGGCCCCAGCTCAGCTTAGGGGCCCCACGGTGGCTAAGTCTCAGAACATCTCAAGGGGCCCATTTAAGCTCACGACCCACAGGTCAGTAGCTGTTAAGGCTTATAGGGGGTCCCAGACCGTCTCAGGGGCCCTCAGTTCAACATAGGGGCCCATATTAGCTCAGATGACCAGATTAGCTTAAGTGCCTGGCTCAGCCAAGGGTCCCCTTGTCGGCATAAAGACAAAGACAAGACTTTATTCGGTTTCCACGGTCATCCATGGCTACTACGACCCCACGTCAGTTGGAATGGTAGAGGAGCACACACACACGACATTAAAATCAATGTAAACAGGGTTATATAAAACATCGTTAAAAGACAAGCATCCCAAACACCCTCGCTCGGCCTGCGCTCTGCTATTATATACTTTTGAGGCGACAAAAGCGGAACCGGTAAAACTGCTCTCGGCGTTTTTAAAGGGAGGCCCCCTGGGCTAACATCGTTGGCTTGGGGTGGCTTGGTCGGGTGGTATAAGTAGGGTTTCAGAGCAGCTTAGGGTTCCGATTAAAGCTTATAACCCTAAGTTCAGTTCAGGGAGCCCTGTTACTGTGCAAGACCCCCGGATAATTTTAGGGCCTCCCACGCAGCACAGAGGACCCAGATTAGCTCAGGGGACAAAATTAACTTTACGGTCCCAGCTGAGTTCAGGGGCCCCCAGGTCGGCGGATACAGGGTCTGGCCAACTCAAGGGGCCCTGTTCAAGGTCACGGCTCCTAGCTCAGCTTAGGGACCATAGAACAGTTCATGCTGCCCAAACCATCTCAGGGGCGTTCAGTTCAGCTCAAGGGGCCCATATTAGCTCGTATGGTATCAGAGGCCAGTTCAGGGGCCCCGAACAGATCAGGGGACTTTAAAATCGACTCCTAGGACCTCAGCTTAGTTAAGGGGCACATGTAAATTCAAGAGGTTTCCGGGGCAAGCTATCGGGCCAGTTTGAGTTTCTTGCTTGGTATTACAGTTGTGGATATTCTTATCTCCGTTGCGGGGGACCCATCACAGAAATGTGGGGGGCAGTGGCCCCCTGTCCCCCCCGTTCCTACGCCTATGGTGTCTGTGGTGTGCCTCATGTGCTGAAGTCAGCAATATTGTACCCAGCTGAGATATTTGCCCTCGTGTTAGCAAATAATTACATGCGCTTTTCGCGCCAGAACAGTTTTATTTAAAAAAAACAGCTAAGATGATATCGTCTGGCGCCCTGGGGTTCTCAGCATGTTCTCCCATCTTTACCCGGTGAGGAGTTCACGGTGTACACACGGCTCACAGTTAGCTGAGGTCCGGCACTCAAGCTTGGGAAACTGTTGCATGTGCCAAAGTGGCATTTAGCCTTAAGATGCACACTGGATGGGAGTGAAGGGGCGGTGTGGCTTGAATGTCACCACCAATTTTCCCATGGTGACCAGAGCTGGAAAACGCTACTGCTGCGAATGGACAGGCAAACGCCTTACATGCCAAACAAGTTTGGGATAAGCGTCTTAAAACTGTCTCTAGGTTTCCCAGGGAAAGGGGTTTTGTCTACCGGCGTCCTTCATTAAGGTCATTATTCCAGTAACACCCAGAGCTGCTTGGCTACATATTGGCCCACCTCCGGAAACATTGTATTCGTTACTTCGGGAATAATTTTGAAACACCTGCCCCATAAAAACACATAGAACTGTCGCCGACAGGGCGCCCTACGTAATGACCAGAATCCTAGATCTATCAGTATGGATAAACATTTAAATATACAAGCTTTCCATCCATACTTATTTTCCCGACTTGTATTGGACATCCATTCGAGAACAATTCACCAATACGACCCAGGTCTCCCAAAATCATAACTGACCAGATGCAATAAAAATGCCCATTTTTTACGATGCCAGGCAAAGATGTTTCGATGAAACCGAATTGTCAGTGTTTATAAACTAGCTTTCGGTGTTGGCGGCCTAATGGCGGCGCGGAACCAGTGGATTCCAGCCAAGAACCTCGCCACCGATAAACTAAAGGCGAGGGTCGTCAGTGAAACTCTAACTACTCGCTGAGACAAAGCTATTACCTCTAGATCCAACAACATCGGATTCAGGTTCAGGAGTATGACACGCGGGCGATCTAGACGGCCACGAAGTTGACAGTTCGTTCAAGTGAGGTTTTTCTTAAAAAAACGATCTGCAAAAACACATGAGCAGACTGTCCACGTCGTAGTACCTAATCCCGCTGGTGCCATACTCATTTCGACTGATTCCACTCCAGATGCGATTTCAAGTGCCGCTTCATATAGGTATACTGTAAGACCTTATGCTGTGCACCCGCAAATATTGTATGTAAAGGTCGGTTTCCTTCCTGTACACTTGAGTGCACAACAGTATAAAATTTCGAATTGGAATTTGAAAATAGTTCCTGATACTTTTATATTCCTTTCTAGCAGTTTGACAAGCACCGTGTTCGAAACATTGCATATCTCTTCGGCCAGCTTTGTATGATAAAATATGAACCTAAACGATTTACGTCATCGCAATTTCAGTTGAAAAAATATCTAAGTAAAACTTGGCTTTGGCCTTGTAGACACCTGAATATCCCCGATATTTTGCAAGCGAATACACATGAGTCTTTACGTGTCGAACGTCTACGAAACTGGCAGCAATTACGAGGGGTATTTGTATTTGTATTTATTCAGTATATATGAGCAACAGGATTATCCCACTTACAGCTCAAGTCAATGTAAAGCGCCGATGCCACTCTAATATCAGCCCACTTAAAGGGAATGTGGCATCTTCACAACGTGATTTTAACTGAGATAGCCAAGTTGTAAAGCAGGTCGGAAAACCCGGCACTCCATATTTCATTTGTCTTGGAACTCGATATTTCCGTAGAAAAAGCTAAAACCTACCTGACACCAGCCCCCATCAGCCCGTCGCCGGGCGGCCATTGTTGTGAGCTGCTGGTGTGACGACATATGCTGACGTCACGATGGCATCAGCCAATCGAAGCCCTTGAAGCGTTTCAAGTATAGTAGTGGTTGCCAGATCGTGACATCTCCACGGCTGATATTTATTTTTTTCTAGAGGAGTATTTTAAAACTAAATATTGAGCTTATTGTACATTTTTCAGAGAAATCGTGAGTGGTTTCATTATTTTTGACTAAAAGTACGCCTAATAACACTAATTCCAGTATTCGACCAAGTGCCAATCCTTTAAACAAAGGCTGAACGACTTCTGCTAAATGATCATATGAATAATAATTTTCACTCAATAAAGTGACTCCGGCCAAAACAATCATCGTTGGTTGATGACAAAGGTAAACACCTTTGTCATACACATTTGTCTAAAAAAACACCTCACAGTTACCTACCTTGGGTTTACTTTGAAATATTTCAAGTACACCTGCGCTGAACTTTTACCTCACAACCAAGAATTAACACACGATAGGAAGCAAAGCTAACGGAAACGCTCGTTTACGAGTGACCGCGGAACGACTTCGAGACTCACACTCGGTGGTGTTGAGCTGCTGGAACGGCCCGCTGCGGCGTGTCCAGCCGCCCTGGCTGTGGCGCAGGTAGAAGGTGGCAGCAGGCAGCGGCAGAGATGCTCTCACCCGCTGCAGGTACTCGGAACAGAACACCACCGGATCCAGCAGCAGCAGCAGCAGCACGGCACACACCGCCCGCATCGTGGGCAGGAAATATTAGGACAAGTAGTACACTAAATGTAAACCGGCAATGGCAATACTTTCTAGTGGATAGATAGGTATGATGTGGGTTTTGGTAAGGGTTCGGTAGGGTCTGAGGATCTCAGGAATCCGCAGCTGCGGATATGGACTGAACACGCAGTTGGAGCAGGGATACCCAGGTGCAGCGAGCTCCAGGGTCAGGCCATTAATGTCACACAGCCTGGCCATATTGAAAATACCTCTGACTGAGTAGGCATGTGCTGTTAAAGTCCGTCTCCAGGGCAATAGCAAACAAAGGCCAATGACAATCGCAGCCGTACCCTGCGTTTGAAAGGCGTAGGAAATCACCGACTCTGAGACCGAACAATGCGGCCGCCGAGCAAATTGGACCCTCCCTAAACAGCAGCAACAACCATTAGGGCACATGCTTTCTTCTGTACCATTCTCAAAACATTCATTGCATTTCATAAGTTTCCCAAACCTGGTGGACGAACAAGGGTGTAATTTTCGAAGGAACGGTCTTTGACCTGCGTATTTCTTCGTACATTAGTCGTTATACATGCAGGCATTTATCCATACCATAAGCATTGCAGGTCTATTATCATCTTATCTCCATTACTCATACCAATTGCTGCAGTCCTATAACGCGACAACGATGCTATTTACGTTTAGACAGGGTCGAGTCCGAAACAACGAGAGCAATCCAAAAATAAGAAACCGACAACCAAGTTTACTTCAAAACAAGCACGTCAGAAACACTTTCAAAAGTCAACTCTAAGCCGTGAAACTCAGGATGATGTCCAGTAGTAAGCACGTAAGCAATACGTAAGCCTCACTGAAACATGCTGTGTTTTTGTTTTCCGTGTTTGATGTAGTAAGGACGGGCAGCCCGGTAGGAAACTGACAGTCCGTATCACTCCAAAAATCCCTAAAAGCCTACTGAGCATCATTTCTTAGCAAAAGAAACTGAACCTGCGAGGAAAACTAGCAGCAGCAGCGCTTTGATACCTTTGGGGCAATATTTCCCTGACTTCCAATAGTCTGGGGATTTATATGACATCCATAGACTGATCTAGGGGGAGAAGTGGGGGTACTCCTCCCTGATCGACACTCCGTCTGAAATGGTCACGGCGCCCCCTGAAAGGTTGATGCCCGCTCCCCAGGATACGAGTATCGGCGCCCCTTGGTGCCCAAACGAGGCGCCCCCTGGTCCGGATGCCCTCCTCCTCCGAGCATGTGCCGATCGGAAATTCTGGATCCGCCTATGATGGAATTAGGTTTAAATCTATACAAAAAAGTGATGGAAAGTTATCATTAGCGTGGGAAAGGTTTATTTAGAAATATAATATAAATTTGTCGAACTAAGGACGATATTTCACTGCACGACAGTTATCCCAGGTTTGGCAGAACATTTCGAATTTCTTGATATGTTTTTTTTCTTAAAAGTAGGCATCGCTTGTTCTAATTAAACTTACCCGGGTCACTTTCGGTCGCCGCACTCGCAGCTAGTTTCATACAGTACACACTGCTACATAACTTCGCCGAATGTAGAAGTACCAGGCTTTACAGAATCATGACAATCGATATACATACCTAACATTAAACATAGTATTATCATTGAAGTTCTAACCACGCTGAAACAAAGTAATTATTTAAAGTAAGGAGTTTTGAGTTTCAAGTTATCCCTGTTTGTACTGAGGAATTCATTCGATAGAAAGTGCGTTGTTGATTTCGTGGTCAGATACATTTTCTTGGTGGGTTGGAATGTAACATCCAAAAGGTGTATCTTTCGTGTGAATTCGGGCATAAGATAGATGTTCATAAAACGTAGTTACACTGGTCTAACACTCTCTCCAATGTAAAACGTTTCAATCCCAGCTTTTTTCACAGGCTACATTAAATTCTATAAACTAAGTTTATGGATGGTACATTCGTCATTCAAGCAATTGGTGTAGACATGGCACCAATATTTTCCTGATCAAGAAACAGGACTACAGCCCGATCGGCCTGGTTTTTTGTTTTAGTGTGGGGCCACTAAGATATGATACGCGAACACTGAGTTTAAGCCCTTGTATGTATGTACGCTCCCACTGACCAGCCCTGGTACGCTTTTGTTGATGCGTGGAGGCACGTGCATGTATGTATGTACATACATACACTACATACACGCAGTCAGCCGTGCTGAAGCAGTTTATGGTCTTCGACAGAGGTCGAAAAAGTGTACAAGTGTCACCAAATGAATTTCAGACCAAACTTGTTTAGCCAAGAATATCGGGCTTTGGCATCAAAAGGCGATTATTTACCAGACCCTCTGAGTCCTTTTATATATCAAATAACGCAATGGTAGAGTGGGCGTCAACTTCCCGCGCTAAGGTGTGCACAATATTGCCTATTTTGCCACCGACTGGATCTACTTTTATCTCAAGCATTGTTAGTGAGTTGGCAGAGTTTTGGTCCCCTTAGTATTAGTTTTGAAACCAAGGCACTGGTTAGTTTTCGCTGCTCGGTCGATGATATGTTTGTGTAATTATTTCCCAGAAATAGAGAACGTATTTTCGATCGGGATTGTTGTCGTGCTTGTTTCGATGAGAGCACACTGATGGCGCGCTAGGCTGTAGAACTGGTTAGGGCATGTATGTACAACTGTTGGTTCGGTTCTTAAAGGGCAATCGATCGTTTAGAATGATAATTGCTGTCATCAGTTTGATAAACAATTTTTGTTGTGCTGTGACCTGAACGGTGGATAGTAACTGCAGGTCAGTGGCGAATCTAGCCGATCGGTTTGGGAGGGGCAAACCAAAGTCGAAAAAACGTCACGCAGTGAAAAAAACGCTCTGCAACGTGACTTGCCGGTAGAATTTGTGGTATTTGAGGCAAAAAGTAACAAACGTCACGGGGTGAAACATATGGGATCAAGATACTTTTTCCTATCCAAAGCTCCATATTTACACCGAACTTAACTGGTTCTGTTTGAAGTTGGGAGTTGAAGCACCAAAATCTTGCTTATAAACTAAAAAAGATTCGGGGAAAAATGGAGGTCAATCGCTTTGTGGGGAGGCAAAAACATAATTTTGCCCCGGGCTTTTCCGTTTGGGGGGAGGGAAATGCCTTTTTTGCCCCCCTGGATCCGCCGCTGTCACACTGACTATCAAAACCCTCGTTAACAGAAAAGCCTCTGAACCAGTAGCACCAACTGTTCTCTGAAGGGCTCGATATCGTAAGCAGGGGCCTCTCTTGTCAGCTGGGCACTCTAAAGGCGGGACAAAGAGAGAGCAGAGCGAACGAGTGTCGTACCCTGAGCTGGCATCACCTTTGAGACCACTTCACCGCCCCTGTAGGCTTTCCGTACTTTAGTCTCGGAATACCTCTATATCACGTAACCTTTAGTATTAACCCTTGCCCCGGTGGCGGGTACGAGCCACCTTCACCCTGGTGGGGGCTAAACCCCCCCCACGATCTCAAAAACTAAGAAAGCTAGAAAAAAGCGCAAAACGGCAATCGAAAGCTCTTCAAAAATAATATCGAAAATACTTGGGTCATTTTTCTCGTCAGGTCAATATCAAGGTCACCAGAGGTCAAAATAGGCCAAAATCGCTAATATGAGGTGTACTAAGATAACCTCATATATCTCTGAAATTATGATAGCTAGAAACATTTTGCCAACACCATTCGAAAGCTCTTGAGATGCGCTTTCATTACAGTGGCATTCATTTTCGTGTCAGGTCAAAGCCTAGGGAGCTATAGGTCACTAAATATTGGGCATATTCTTGGGAATGTCCATAACCCATGCATAAGGGCGTTTACTTTTTCGCTAATAGCTTCCAAACCAAACAAGATACAGCCATAGTGGATGCACCATTGTAATCCTCTTGTCAATACGAATCGAATGATGTATGATATTGCTATGCCAGGTCAAATTTAAAAAAATTGAACTGACCCAGGTCAACGGTCTGACCCAACTTGACCTGGTATAGTCATGATGTATATCATTTGACTTCCAGTGACTATACAAACACTTTGGTGACAAAATAAAAGCTCTATCCTAGTTTTTTTCAAAATTTATAGAGAAAAACACCAAAAAATGCTTTCTTGACCTAAGGTGACCTTTTAAAGGTCACAAGTTAAAAATTTTGGCATCAGCTTCAGAAATGGGCTAAGAGCAAGTTGCAACCGATGTTTGAAGTTGATTCCATCCACACTTACTGAGAAAAGCTCATTTCGTGATTTTCCCCATGTATTAACAATGGGGAGGTCATGCTCTGCACATGACCTTAGGTCACCAATATCAAAAATCCCGGAACAAATGTTGTAGCTCCTGGTGGGCCCAATATGTGGTATGAGTTTCAACTTGATCGATTAACCCTTCTTTTAGTTATGCGGTCCTAAGTATTTTTTGAGGTGAGGTCACTTCACCTGGCCTGGTGACCTGACCTGATATGACCTTGAGCCAAAATTTTCAGGGAAGATGTAAAAATGATGAAGGAAGAGCCAGACTAAGTTTGGCGGCGCTGCGCGCCGCCGTTTTTTGGTCACTTCGGAAAAACCCGAGGGAGGGGTCTAAAAAGACCCCCACCCGGGCGAAGGTTAAAACAGTCTAAAAATTCGGAAGTCGAAAAGCATCTGCTATGTAGGTATGAAAGCAGTTATTAAAGCATAGTTCCCGCATCATAGTATCCTCATTACTAACCCATGAATGTATTTTGCTTTTTTTATTTCCCCGAGCCCCTATTTTTTCTTTTTTCTGAACAGTGCTAACACTATTCCTCACGATGCTGATGACGTTGCGCTACTGCTCCTATATCGTCTGAGCTGACATCCCAAGAATCGCGTGTTCAACAATCGCAGAATCAAGAATTCAAGAATCGTCAGAATCGCATGCGTGCTGATATTCGTTTCACCCTAACTGCATGTAGTAGGGGAAAGTGGGGAGTCACGGACACCGTAACGATAGTGTGAGTTTTCGATGACTTAACCCGCGCCCCACCGGGGGTCCGGCGCCACCTTCGCCCCACCGGGGGCCATCGATGGCCCCCCCTCTAACTCCGAAAATATGGGCGTTAGCGCAAATCTGCAAAGTGCAATAGAAAGCTCGCGTGAATTCAGTAAGAAATCACTTCGCATGTTTTAGTGCTCAGGTCAATGGTTTGACCTCCAGAGGTCAAATTAGGTCAAGATCGGCTATTTTCACTCAAATATGCAATGATTAAGCAAACTGGGCATAACTCTTATGTCATTAGAGCTATTGAGGCCTGGTAAAGTACATTTGATAGCAAATTGCCAGTACTTTTTCCGCTATGTGGAACGTAAAGACCTCCCGCCAGTGGTTTGACCGCCAGAGGTCACCTCGTGACCTAATATGACCTGAGGTCAGGAAAGGTCAAAAAGTAACCTTGCCGTATATCAAATGAAAGCCAGTGACAAGACAAACACGATGGTGTTTGTTTCACCGCTCTAGCTCAATTAGGTCAAAAGTTATTGTCAAAATACTGTTTTTGACCTCCGGTGACCTTGGATGACCTTGGAAAAGTCAAAGGGCAAATATGACCCCTGGGATCCGTGAAAGGGTGTCCAAAAACGTTGTTCTGAGCAGTCTGAGTATTTGCAATCATTTTTGTGGCTTTTATATCATGAAATAGCTTTTCCCCATGCTTTTCCAATGGGAGAGGTCGCCTCGTGACCTGACCTCAGGGCACGAAATCGAAAAATCCCGGATATACACCTTGTAGACCCTGGAGGGGTCATGAAGTGTAGGAAGTTTCAAATCGATCGACTTTGAAATGTAGCTCTTACAGAGCTCTAAAGGTGAAGTGAGGTGACCTTGGTTGACCTCGTCTGGTGACCTGACCTTGGGTGACCCGGGGTAAAAAATTTCAGGGATGATGGGAAAATGATGCAGTGAGAGGTAGAGCCCTCAACCGCGGTGCTGCGCCTCGTTGTTTTTCTGCTATCCCGGAAAAACCTTAGGGGGGCCATCGATGGCCCCCGGTGGGGGCGAGGGTTAATGAGCTTGTTTCGTTCCTATTTTTGCTGTAGATATATCTCAGACATTTATCTCGCACTGTGCAAGCAGCTATGTGGCTGTCATTATCATATTAAAATTTGCGTAAAATTTAGAAAAAAGTAGCAAAAGTCCATTTCGCCCCACTTAGTGGGGTAACATGGTCTGGCAGGTGTCTAAGAACGAAATGTTCCCTGTGTCCAGTGGCGGATCCAAGGGGGGAAAGGCATTTGCCACCCCAACCGAAAAGCTCGGGGAAAAACTGTTTTTGCCCCCACCAAGTGATCGACCTCGTTTTTTCCCTGACTCCTTTTTAGTTTATAAGCAAGATTTTGGCGCTTCAACACTCAATTCCAAACAGAACCAGTTAGGTTCAGCGTAAATATTAGGCCTTGGACTGGAAAAGGACCTCGAGCCCATCTTTTTCAACCCGTGACGTTTTTTTTTGCTTTTCGCCTCAAATACCAAAAATTCTACCGGCAAGTGATATTGTAGCACAACTTCGAAGGCGTGACTTTTTTTTGCTTTTCAACTTTTGAGTTTGGTTTGCCCCTCCCAAACCGACCGGCTAGATCCGTCACTGTCTGTGTCTGGGCCATGTTCCATTGTAAGTATGATGACAGGGTTGTGCACGTTGAAATTGCTGTAGAACTTTAAAATGCCACATGGCCATGGTGTGACCATGGAGCCACATCTCCAGAATACCACCCACACATCTTACAAAAAATGTCTTAATTTTGATTTCGATAGAAAATCAAATTAAAAATCAAGCATAAATGCAATGGCAACAGGTGGCGCTGGTGGATCTCCCGTTCCTATTCCTCTGTTTTGTTTGTAGAAGTTGAACCAATGACAGTGCTATGTTAGATATTTTGAAGATGGTTCGATTATGCAAAACTTGTGCTCTTATATCCAGTGCATGTACGTCATTGTGTATAGTGTACAAAAAATGTGCCAGTGCGGCGACCGATAGCGACGTTTAAAGGGAATGTGGCACCTTGGTCGAATCCTGGAATTTAGTGTAATTAGGGGAACTTTTAGCCGAAAATCAAGGAGGCGTCCATGATTTCTCTGAAAATGTATAATAAGCTCACTATTTTTATTTTAAAATGCTCCTCTAGGGAACGAAAGAAATATCTTTCTGTGGATGATGTCATGATCTGACAACCACTACCTTATTCAATAAGCTTCAAAAGCTTTGATTGGCTGATACTCACCGTGACGTCAGCGTATGTCGTCACATCAACAGCCATGACAACTGTGGCCTGCTGCTAAGGGTACATGAGGGGTAGATTTCAGGTAGGTTTTAGCTTTTTTCTACGGAAATCTCGAGTTCCAAGACAGATGATATATTGAGTATCGGGTTTTCCGACTGGCTTTACAACTTGGCTATTTCAGTTAAAATCACGCTATGAAGGTGCCACATTTCCTTTAATTAAAACGAGTGATGTGATTAAAAACCGTATAAGAAAATAAAATGATTTACAGAACTTGACGATGTTTTTATGAAGTGAAATATCGTCTCATAGTTCAGTTGTTTTTAACATTTTTAAAACAAACCTTTCACATGCTATAAGTAAACATGGGTATCACCTTTTTACATTAAAAAGGCTGACACAACCAATCCAACCATGCATAAGTTTAATTATTTTTTAATCTGCCGGAGGCTGCGATGAGATCGATACATTTTTGGTGCGGAAACAATGTTACTGTCACTTGCATGGGCGTAGCCACCACTAGGGACACTGAGGACAGTGTCTCTTCAAGTTTAGGGGACCCCGAAAACTTGTAGGGAATGTCCCTACAAGTTTTGAAGACTGGGAAAGATATGACAATCGCAATACGTTAATTTTCCAGTACAATTTCTATGGTACCTACCTACTTCTCGCGTTCGGCAAATCCGGTGAGCTTCATTCGTACCAAAGATAGAAAAAATAATCGATTTTATAACCTTTGATTCCACTTTCTCTCAATTTCCTGAATCTGCTCCGTCATTTCTGCACTCCATAAAAGTTGGGAGTGATGTTAACCCGCGCTCCACCGGGGTCCGGCGCCACCTTACCCCACGGGGGCAACGATGGCCCCCTCCAAATCCGAAAATATGGGGCTAGCGCAAATCTGCCAAGTGCATTGGAAAGCTCATATGAATTCAATAAGTTTTTAATTTACATGTTTAAGCAATTCAATGGTTTGACCTCCAGAGATCAAGTTGGGTCAGAACAGGCTATTTCCACTAAAATATGCTATGCTTAAGAAAACGGGGCATATATTTTATGACATTAAAGCTATTGAGGCCTGGTAAAGTACATTTGATAAGAAAACGCCAGGGCTCTTTCCACTCTGTGGAACATAATGACCTACCGGCAGTGGTTTGACCTCTAGAGGGCAAATTTTGACCTGACATGACGTGAAGTCACGAAAGGTCAGAAAGTGACCTTGTCGTATATCACATGAAAGCCAGCGACGAGACATACATGATAACGTCTAATAATCAGCTCTAGCTCTTACTTAAGAAGCTCTAGGTTGATGAGATCAAATGATATGGTCGAAATACTGCTTTGACCCCCGTTGACCTGGAATGACCTCAGATATTTCAAAGGGAAAATATTGTCCTTGGAATCCATGAAAAGGTGGCTAAGAATGCCTTTCTGAAAAAACTGATAATTTGCAATCATTTTTGTGACTTTTAGATCACAAGACAGCTTTTCCCATGACTTTTTATGGGAGAGGTCATCTCGTGGCCTGACCTCAGGTAAAAAAATTTACAAATCCCGGGTATATATTTTGTAGACCCTGGAGGGGTCTTTAAGTGTAGAAAGTTTCAAAGCAAACGGCCAAAAAATGTAGCTATGCTACAGCTCAAATTTGAAGTGAGGTGAACTTGCTTGTTTATTGTTTTTTAGCATAATCAACAGCAGGTAAGGCACCCAATTATAGCTGAAGTCGAAGTCAAAACCATCGGATGAATGACAGTGAACATGAGAAACGGTAAGATAATAAGATTGTAAAAGTGTAAATCTTAAAACGAAAAGAAAAAAACACTGCACTTCACCTCACTGAAAAAAACAAATCTACCGCCCCCTATACATTCAAAGTGGATGACTTCGTATATGTTTCCAGACACTCGTTTTAGAAGCTGCCAATGTGGAGTTGAAAGGGTCGGCCTCCGGATATCGGGCAACATGACTGTTAAAACACAGCACCGCCCGAGAAAACAAAGCACGCCATATTGTTTCCACGCGTGCCACCGGAACACGGTGCAATTGCTCTCTCATAGCCCTGGTTCACCGCTGAGGGGAAGGCTTTCAATATAGTCATGGCCCAGGGCTCATTTCGCTGTAGTTACTGGGGGGATCCGGACGCGCGGTAAACAGCGCGCAGCTGCGCGGGGGCGTAAGTTAGCGCGCAGCGGCCTTTCGAGGATCCATCGGCGCGCGGCTAAGTTGTGGCGGAAGTAGTGTCGTAACTCGCCGTCTTACGCGCTAACTTCCCGCGTCTTCTCAACAGCGCGGAAGACAGCGCGGAAGCCTGTATGATTCTTTTAAAGTAATAAAAGATATTGGAAATGTCAGTGAAGCCAAGTTATATGATTTGCGTTCGACAAAACATGTATTTTTTAATAAAAACGAGGCCCATAAACTCCCAACATCTCATTCGGAAATCGTCAGAAGAGACACAGGCGAAGAGAAACGTAGATCACTGCAGCTGTGACAGTGGATCACCAGCCGTAATGCTAACTGCCCTCCAATAAACATTGTTGTTCGCCCCAGGACGTATCTCACGTTTCGTACCACTCACAGTCCCCGAGCGGTCTCGTCGTGGCTGGCATGGAACGCCAGCGATAACCCAGTTCACCCTGAGAACTGTGGGCGTGAGGATTCTTTAATATATGGTGCTGTTTCAAAGGCAGAAAGATAAGGAAAATGGGGTCAAATTCATCGGCGGAATGCAGAAAATGCACTAAATGCACTCGCCGAACCAGGCTTCTTGGGACCTGCCCGGCTCATCTCTCCTCCAGTACTCCGACTAATCCAATGGCACCATAGTACAACGAGGCAAAAGTGTGTTGCGTGAAGCCCGTGTCCTGCTCAGATAAATTGACTTGAGGTAGGCTTAATATAAAAACGCATTCAGAGTAAGCCAAATCATATCATTTTCTCATGTATGCCTCATTTATTTGGAAATCCCACTTATAAATTGTCGTTTACGGTGAAGGCTTTTCCCTTTATCCGAACCGAGCACTTTTATCATCACCGCACCTCCCAGCGCGGGGCCACGTCTTCCACTCATCCCCTCCCCCACAGTCGGCCAGGAAATCCGACACCGTTCAGCAGTCAGCAGGCTGTGACCTATGACGCGAGTTTACTACGGCCAGAAAAGCACTGTATTCTATGGGAATTTCAGCCTTAGCGTCCATCTACTACGGTCGCCAGCGCTATTCACCACCGCCTCGGATTGCCCCCGATGCACCGCGCCAACTTACGCCGGCGCGGAGCTCAACGCGGTCGCTTTCTCCCGAACATCCCTCCAAATCGCTTACGCGCAAACTTCCGCCCAAATCAGCGCGGGCGTAGGGAGAACGCGGGCGGAAGCTACGCGCAACTGGATCCCCCCAGCCTAAGGATGCTAGGTGGATGCTATATGGGCGCTATATGTTCATACTGTGTGCTCCCCTAGAACCCAAATAACTAACTAAAATGGAACAATAATTTGATTCATGGACTGATTATCCGAATTCAAACGCAGTGGGTCTAATAAACACGATGGTAAACAGCTCTTAGAAATTTCCGAAACGAGCAGCCACAGCAAGCTGGCGGTATATCGAAACACTCCCCTGCTCACTGCACATTGAACTATACGGTGATTAGATTTCGTTTGAACCTTCAGCAACCACTTACTCTGCGTGGACATTTCCTCTTAAATAATTGGATAAAATGTCTCTTCAGATTACGTCTTCAACAAGTCACAAGATAAAAATAAATATTAACAATGTCAACGAATGTTAAGTATTCCAATAATTCTGACCTAAATTCGTGTAAAAATGTAAATAAGGGACAGTTGGCTAGCTCGCACATGACGTTCGGCCGTTCTTAAAATGTTCGGTAGGGCACTTAATCAAGAGGCTGAATGCGTCCCTACAGGGACACATTCAGCCTCCCTATAGGGAACTTTTATACAAGTTCAGAAGACATAGCTACGCCAATGGTCACTTGAGGCTTCATCTTTCCTAAATGATCTGTGTTATATAGAATAATGCACTAAAGGCGCACTGCTGCAAAGCGCCTTCCTGGAAACCTCTATCCCAAATTTTAAATCCCATCAAAACCCACGAAAGGAACTACAAAAGACCTTGTCTCGATCTGGCCTTCGGACAACTCTCCTTTAATGCGTCGCTAGACAGGAAAGCAGTAGAGGTTAGGCCCAAATGCTTGAAAAGTCAGCGTATTCACAGCAAATACGAATACAAAAGAGAGACTTGTTACGGCGGGCGCTGGTACGAATCCCTTGAGCCTTCCAGGGTTATCCTAAAGTCACGCCCGTGCTAAAATAATTTCATTTGTGTGAATCAAATAGCAGGCATATTAACATTTTGATAGACTGAGAGGCCAAGGCTTTATGAACACCGCGAATTTCATCGTTCCTGAGGCACACAAACATGTTTGTTTTTTTGGTTCAAGCAATAAGGCATGCTTTTATTTACCACAGCAATCAGAATGTTTTATCAGGCAATACCGTTCGCCATATAATTAGCCCGAATGAAATCACGTTTGCCTCGATCTGTTTTTGCGCTTTGTTGGTTCTGAACACTACTAGTAGGCCCGGGCGGAGGCGCACGAGTGCTTTCTATTCTTCACTCGGTGACGGGTCGTTGCAGGAACCGCACTGTATGCACAATATAGCTGCCAATCCACGTCGTGAAACCAGTCATTTCCGCCCGGATCCTGCGAACACTTTCCAAACAACTTCCCCAACCTCGCCGAGTTCATTTGATGGAGGCTTTAATAACAAAATGGTATGTGCTATTGTATGTGCTGCCAATTTTTCTGTCACTGTCTCCACCGGCGGAGTGCAAAGGAAACTTTGGACATCGGAAATTAACTTCAAAGGGCGGAACACTACCGGCGCGTATTTTTGAGCTTAAGCAAGGAGACGTTAGGCTTGTAAAACAAATGGTACCGAAGGCCATCTTCCCCGCAAAACTGTGTAAGTATACCAAGTACAAATGCCGCTCTTCGTGTAACTTCTCATCGTTGCATGACTGCGAGCTTTCTCGGATTTAGAACGCATAATAAATACTAATTCTGCGAAGCATTGCAACTGTGAATGCATATAAACTTTCCCTAAAATACCAAAGTTCATTTATAATACAATCAGAGGGCGAGCACGATTAACAAATGACACGTTCCCCATGAATGCCGTGCATGTGAGCTAAAGTCGCTCATATCAACACAGGCCAGTGCAAGCTGCGCTGTCTCGCCGACATGACCTGCTTCGGCTTCCACCACGCCAACGACACCAGCTGCAGGCTGCTCGGCTCCCGAGGCTTGCCTTCAAACCTGCAGTCCCTCAGCCAGAACTTCGTCTCAGAGGTGTACTTCTATCGGCGGGGCATGGGTGAGATGTTCAAACCGCCACTGATTGGAAAGATGTTTTTTTCATTGATGCAAGTTTTTTTCGTTTTGTTTCCAAGTTGCTGCAAGTCCGATCTTTGGAGTCAGAGCATAACTAAAGTCACCGATGTATGTACTTGTCACGGAGACCCCGATCCCACCATCCAAACGAGAAACTGCTACAAATAAGGGCTAATTTAGAATTGAACTTTTAACGTCCCACAAAACACAGGGACGGGCGCTCCACTCAGGCCACCCTCTCACCAGTCAGTTACCAGCGGACCTACGTCGGTTAAGTATTGACCATCGGTGCCTCTCAGAGAAATCGATCCCAGGCATCCACACGCACTGCCACTGCATGTTCCTGAGCAGTGGACCAATGCACGCCATTCCAGCTGAGCTAACGGCGCGCCACATGCACTCATTATGGACATAATTCGTTGATTCTTTATTATCTTCCTGAAAATCAGTGATAGAGACAGGCAAATGAAAAAAAAACAATTTTTTGCCAATTTCATTTCCATTTAATTTGCATGTGAATATTTGTTTCACCTTGACACAAGCTTTCTAGCTGGACGGCACATGGAGCCAGTGACGGATCTAGGATTTCGTTAAGGGGGGCCCAGGCTCGGAGGGCGCCGAACCTGAGGGCGCCGAAACTGAGGGGCGCCGAAACTGAGGGGCGCCAATTTCAGTCGCGGATCTAGCCGGTCGGTTTGGAACGGACAAACCACAGTCGAAAAGCAAAATAAAAAAACGTCACGCAGTCAAAAGCTGCGCCACCAATATCACTTCCCGGAAGAATTTTGGGGTATTTCAGACGAAAAGCCAAAAAAGGGCTCGAGATAATTCTTCCTATCCAAGGCTGGCTATACTATGGAGGTCTGGCTATACTATAACTGAGAATTATTGTTATTTACTCCATGATTCTGATGAAGGGCTGTGCCCGAATATATAATCTTCAGTGTTTTTTACATTTCCGGATTCGAGGGGACAGACCAGGGAACATCTTATCAACTTATGTTCTGTTTGAAGTTGAGAGTTGAAACACCAAAATCTTGCTTATAAACTAAAAAGGAGTAGGGGGAAAAGGAGGTCGATCGCTTTGGGGGCGAAAACATAGTTTTGTCCCGAGCTTTTCCGTTTGGGGAATGCCATTTTGCCCCCCTGAATCCGCCACTGGCCAATTTACCACCCGAAAGGCGGCCAGTGTCAATGAAAAACGCGTTTAAAAAAGGATTTGTAAATGCTTATTTTCATGAAGGCTTCCTCTTAGTGAAGACATCTTCACGTTTACCATCAAGCATATTTCGGGCCAGCTAACGACTGGTACCTTGGTAGAAAATGCTGAAAGCACCCACTGACGCTTACTGAAGCACGATGAGCAAATAATACAGTTATCTTCGGTCATGGCAAAAACTGGGGCGTCGTATCCACCACCTCCACTTATCACAGTTGTCCTGGCTAACGGCTCCATACTGAAATACCCGATTGACGCTAACTTGAGCCTCATAGGCCGCAGAACCTCTGCGGGCCTGGGCCCCTGAGTTTTTGGTGACTTCCCTGAGTTTATATCGAGTCCCCTCAGCTGATCTAGAACCGCTTTAGTTAACTAGGCTCTCACACTGAACTTAAAACCTATATGTCGCTGCTGAAGCCTATTAAGCTTTTCGGGGCCCTTTTATTGGTATAGGGCCCCATCAACAGGTCCTGGGCCCTCTGAGCTAAAAACTGGAGCTCTGACCTCTGAGCCCCAAGCTGGATTAGTGTCCCTTAAGCTGGTCATTGTACCCTGGGTTGGTATCGTTTTCGTTTAACTGATATAGATCCCTTCAGCTTGTTTGGGTCCCGCTGTGCGTATCTGGACACTAGTTCGGCGAGCCACCCAGCTAGTCTGGCCCTATTAGTTTTATGGGCCTTCTGAGCTTCTGCAGGTTCCCCTCAGAGTGTCTGGGCCCCATGAGTTGAAAATTGAACCCCTGGGTTAGTTTTGGGTCCCTGAGCCTATTTAAAAACCGTTTAGATAGGTAGGCACCCCACGCTGGTCTTGAGAATCCTGTGTTGGCACTGAGGTCAAATGAGCTCGTCGGGCGCCCTTATCTAGGTCCCCTTAACTGGCACGGGCCCCTCAGCTGATTTTGGAGACCCAAAATCCCTCCTACCAGTTCCACCCACACCAGATTTCCTGACTCCCTGAGGGCCACCTGGGGGCCATTGCGGATTTTTCCAGGGATCAGCGCTGGGGTCCCTCCCCCCGAGACAAAGCTTACAACATGTCTCTGTCTATATACTCTAGCATCTGCCAGAGTTGAGCTAGTATCATTTTTAGGCACACTTCGCTTCCTCTCGTTACGGAAAATCATCAAATAATGCATAATATGACTATACTAGGTCAAAACATAAAAATGACCTGACCTATGGGTAGGTCAAGGTCACCATCTAGCCTAGCATAGTCAGTATGCATATGAAACAAGTCACAATAGCAATAAAAATGGTATCAAAATACGGGTTTTATCAATATTTCCTGCAAAGCAATTGACCCAAGTCTTAAAACCTGCTTAGGAAGCCCCAGATGAACTCTCAGAGGTAATATGTCTAAACTTGCAACATGAACCGATAAAGAGGCCTAGCATACTATGATTTGGGAATCCGAAGGTATTCAAGCGGCGTCTGCAGACATAGAGCAATTTTTCGGCAAATTTCCGTTTTACCCATGCATTTTCAATGGAGAGGTCATGATTCGTACCTGTCCCTAGGTCATCGATGGGAAAAATCCCGGGATAAATCTATTAGTACTTTTTGGGCCCATTATATGGTACAAGCTTGAATTCGATAGGTTCACCCTTTTCTTACTTACGTCACCTTAAACATTTTTGGGGTGAGGTCGCTTGAACTGCGTTGGTGACCTGACCTGAGATGACACAACCTTAAATTTTGAGGGAAAGTTGCGGAATTGATCAATGATAAGGTGTGACAAGTACTGTGTCGCTTCGCGCCGACGTTTTTTCGTGCCACTGGGAGACCTCGAGGGGTGTTCAAGCACCCCCCCAACGAGGCCGGAACGGGGCGCGAATACTCTAGAACAGGGGCTGAGGCCAAAAGGGGAAGGCTCTAAACAATGTCTGCAATTTTTGAGGTCAAGGTCCCCTTCAAGGTCATTGACCTATTACGGCACAACCCAACAAATTAGGCCAACTTACGTTATAACTAGCGCTTTAGTGCCCAGGCTTACCAATGACCTTTGATCAAGCATTGATCATCAAGGCCAGTGACCTTTAAAATTGACCTGTAACCTTGATCTAAACACTGAAAAACCTTTACTTTGATGTAATAGCATGCGTCATAATAGGTGTCGTAACATTATGCAACGTCATTTAAGGGGCTGTCCAGGAGTACCTGTGCTCATCAGGGACACTTATGCTCTCTGGAGGGGCCTTTGCTTTGATGAGGCACCTGTGCCACCCAGGGGGCGCCTTCGCTCCCCCAATGGACGCAACCTGCTATCCAGGGAGCA